>VXBS01005740.1:622705-830026 GCA_013400255.1 Sitta europaea
CCGCGCCCGCCCCGCTGCCGCCTGCGAAGCGCCGTGCGAGCGGCTGCGGGGACAGCGGCGGCACGGGAGGCGGCTCCCAAACGCAGGGAGCGGCGAGGAACATGGGCATTCGGGGCTCTGCCGAGTTGCTCCTTAAAAGAGTGCCGATATTTAACTGCTGGGAAACTACCTGCCTGTAAGTCCTCGGTATTTGCTGATTTTACTGGCGATTCATGAGATCGTTTTCTCCTGCGTGCCTCTGTCAGGAAAAAAAAAAAAAAAAGTATCAGTGTCGCCCTAATACCTGTTCGGTGCAGGTGTGGGGACACCGTAGCCGTGTGAGATGTCCAGGCAGCTCCTTTCGGGAGCCGCTCCTCAGCAGGGGCAGGGCTTTGCCCCGGGAGATGCGTTTGCGAGGTGAGAGTGGCACACGTCGTGCGCTTCCAAAATTTGTGATGTGGCTGTTGGACATCGGGCTGCCAATTTAACATGGTTCGCGCAGATGGTGAAACGAGCGTGGTCTGAAGTTTGACTGGAGTGAGTCACATCAGCGAAGTGTGAAAGATCTTGTCCAAATCCGTAGCTTTTGTTTATCTGCTCTGTGAATTGCAAATGTGGTATAGTATGTTACATACTGAAGTAAGTTTAGTGTTGACTGGTTTTTTCACTTTAAATAAAATTCAGCTTATTTAAGGCGAGATGGAGGATAAAACACAGCAGACGCTGCTGATGGTGTCCCAAGAATGTCAAGTACCTTGTTTCAGTTCTCTAGACTCGATGATACTTAAGAGAAGAAAGATACTGTGTGTTTCATTTGTCATTCGGAAGTGTGAAAACAGTTGTATGCGTGGACTGTAAAAGTAGGAGCAAGGTTTTGTCACTCTGTGGTAGAGATTGATGACGGTGGATGAATTGCAGTCTAAAACAGAGCTAGCCCTCGTAATCAAATAATGAAGTTTTAGGGATCCTATAGTCATAGATGCTTGAGAAGTTATGTATTGGGAAGAGCAGTGGGGCTGTGTGAATCCTCAGTATGTATGTCAATAGATCATTTAGCTTTCAGGAAAGTGGTTGATATCACGTGCTCCAGTTATCAGGATTATAGAGCAGGTATTTTTAATTGATTTTTATTTACTTTTACTAGAACGTTTTGCATTACTGGGTTTTGAGGAAGCTATTTCTATGTAGGTGTTCTGATTAGAGTCGACATTTACTTGCTATCTTATGCAGGCTTTGAAGGCTTGGCTTCCCAAGTCTCATTTACAGTTTATTCTTCTGGTAAATACAGTAGACAAAGAATCCGGCATTTCCCGAAATGAAATCCGCATTTCTAATGTCAAGACTATATTTCTTTTCTCTATTAGTACTTAGCTATCAGCAATAGAGCTGACAAACGTAATGAATGAAATTCACAGTATGTTGATGAATTTTACAGTTCTTGTAATTGAAGTACTTGGTGTCCTTGACGTGATGAGGATGCTGCTCTGGCTTTCATGACAGGGTACCTTTAATGGCAGGGATCCTGCAGGAGTCAAGTGTCGAGGGACAGAGTGGGGCTGAGAGTTCCTGTGCCTGACGAGCCCCGTGTGCAGCGCAGCCTGCGGCACACGTGGGCTCTGCCAGGGGCAGCTCCCAGCCCGAGCATCGCTCCGGCCGTGCCTGGACTGCTGCCTGCACTGCTGCCTGCACTGCTGCCTGCACTACTGCCTGCGCTGCTGCCCCCGCCCTGCAGCCTGCACTGCTGCCCCCGCCCTGCCCCAGCCCTGCAGCCTGCACTGCTGCCTGCACTGCTGCCCCAGCCCTGCTGCCTGCACTGCTGCCCCCGCCCTGCAGCCTGCACTGCTGCCGCCGTGCAGGAGGGGAATGCTGTGTCCTGAGGCCACGG
Organism: Sitta europaea; assembly: GCA_013400255.1. Lineage (NCBI taxonomy): Eukaryota > Metazoa > Chordata > Aves > Passeriformes > Sittidae > Sitta > Sitta europaea. The sequence continues at coordinate 624,570 of VXBS01005740.1, forward strand.
CTGCCAGCGCTGGTGGGTTTGAAGTGTCTCTTTGCTCCCTGCTCAAAGCCCCCTTGAAGTTAAACGCGGAATAGCAAGGCCAGGAGGGACTGAGCCACTCCTGATGTCAGGCTCTGTGCTCCTTCCTGCCCAAGGCAGGATCAGCTTGTACCTGTGTCATCTCCGATGGCATACTTCGTGTACTTTTTTGTATTCCCATCCTCCTCTTACTTTTCTTCCTGCTTTTGCTGTCTTTTCCATGAGATTTTTTCCCCTTGGTAATGCTCTTACCTATTATTTTCTAAAGAATGTTATCTTGTTCCCTGTAAACTCTCCCTCTGGTGTGACCACTCAGTCTCTTTCAGTATTTTTTTCACAGCTTTGTGGGAGACCTACTTCTTCTCTGCCAGCCCTATATGTAAGCTGGATTTACCAGGTTTCTGCCTAGTTTTTAGGAGGAATGTAATGGAAACAGTACCCTTGCTCTCTCTTTGTGCAGACAGGTAAGCTTTGTTCAGCACCGAGGAGCTGTTCAGTATCTGCTTGCACTGGGGGAGGTTGAGCTGCTTGGAAATAGAGACCAATGGCTGAGTTAAAAATCCCCCATCGCTAATCTGTCATCTTGTAGTTTGAAATGGCATGATCTGATTTTTAAATCTAACTAGAAGCATTGTACACCACAAAGGGCAGAGCTCCTAAGTGCTGGCCACAAGAAGAAATATTATTTACAGCTGCTGAAGGTATGGTTGCTTTAAGCATATTGTTGTCTGAAAGGTGTACTCGTCTGAAAAAGATGGATCTTATGTAATTAAGAATAACATATCATAGTACAGCCTGGGAGAACATATAGTAGCTGAAAAATGTGTTTGTTTTGTGCATGTCAGAACTCCCTCTACTTAATTCTTGGCTCTTGACTCCTTCCCATTTCGTGTGGGAGATGGGGATCCTCTTGTCTCACACAGCCTTGTAAAAGTAGAGTGTGAACAAACCTGAAGAGTTAGGAAGCAAGAAAACAGGCAGGGCTTAAAAGAATGGCAAACAGAACATTTATTGGGTCCTGACTGTTTCTGGTCTTGATAGGGTGAAATCACAAACATCTGTGGCAGAACTTCTGAGGACTCCATTGAGCAGAACTGGAGCTGTACTATTTCCTGAGAGCAGAAAGCTCCTGTCTCTGAGAATCTTCTCCCAAGTCGTTAATGAGAAGCCTTTTTTTTTAACTTTTTTTTGCTCTTTGTTTTGAATTCTTTGCTTACTTGTACTTTCTTATGAGTAGTTTTGTTCTTTTATTTAAATCATTGCATTTTCCAGTGCCCATGATTATTTTGTAGTGCAAGTCCTCATTCTGGGGGGTATAATGCCATCCATCTCTGACACTTTATGTTGTGCATTCTTGCAGATGTTATCAGTGGACAGCATTTGTATCACCAATTCTGAATGTCTGCTTTAATGATTAAAAACAGCTTATGAAACTCTCAGTATTTATTACGCTTTCCCTTCATAACTATTATTTTGCTAAAATTCACTGTACCAGAAATGACAACTTATTGCCAATTAGATATTAGATCCTTCAAGTGGATGCAATAAAAATGGTATGCAAACTGAAAGGAGCTGGAAAATCCCTCCTGGGCTGCTGGGGTTGACAGTGGTGCAGCAGCAGTGCTGGAGTTTGTGTGTTACTGTGGAGCAGGAAGGGTGGTCATGCTGGATTCACAGCATGGGTCACAGTGGCCAGCAAGCAGCATCAAGGGCCAAAAATAGGCTGCTCATACTTTGAAATACTATTTTCTGCCAAGTAGGTGTAGTTTAATGTCTCTATTCTTTTGCTTCATATTTTGTGCTTTGCAGAGATCCTGTCTGGAAGGAAGAATATTTATAAGTGATGTTTTTAGGGAATATTCCAAAACCCAAGGTATTTTGTGAGGTATTGTTTTGGCTCCTTTTGAGAAGTGTTGGGTGTTTTGTAAGGATATCTCTTTCAGAAGTTGGTTAAGTGTCTCTAACATAAGACTGGAGCTCTGTGGCAGTTTTGTCAAAGCCAGTTAAAAACTCCTGAACATTTTGCAACTCTGGATGCAGTTCTAAAATCCCGTGTTTCCAAACAGCAGGATGTTCCTGTGCTGATAGCTGCAAGGAGCACAGTAAATACGAGTTCCCATTGACAGATGCCTCAGGACCTGCCTCTGCCACTCAGTGCCCTGAAATTCAGATAACTCCCAGGAGTGGGAGGCCACAAACTGGGAACGTGTGCCTGCAGGAGCCAGGGAGGTGGTGCAGGAGCAACACAACACAGTTGGTGAGAGCAAACTGAGATCCATTAAAATAATTGCCTGTGCTTTAGCAGAGAAAGTGTGAGGGAGCACGGTTACAGCAGGGTGAGCTGAAAGCTTGCCTCTGTGAAAGGGCAGACATGCAGAACTAAATCACTTGAAGATAAACATCACGGGGCTGACTGCAGGGCCAGGTGCAGCTGCCTGGGACCAACGATCAAACACTACAAATACACAGATTTTCTGTTTGCAGCACACTTGGCTTCAACCCTCCAGTGCACAACCCCAGGCCAGGAAAGTTTAGGGTACAGCAAGAAGAGGTAAGAGTGCTGAAAACATGAATTTCAATGATGCAGCCTAGAATACACTCCAGGCAGTTGCTGTCTTTAGGCTCCTCAGTGTTAAAGCAATGGTAGTGGCAGCTGGAGTTACACAGAGTCACAGCCACAGAATATTCTGGGTTGGAAGGGACCCACAAGGATCAAGTCCAACTCTCAAGGGAATGGCCAGAGTGAGGAGTTAGTGCTTCTCAGCTTTCTGTGTGTTTTGTAGTTCTTTGATTTGAGTCTGTTGCAGTGGTAGTTAGGATTCAAAATTTTCCTTTACTTTGGGGCATTTATTCATCACTGTTCCGCTGGATTTTTTCTGGAATCAAATAAAGTATGAATGTGAGCAGACCAGTTTTCTTGATGAGGACACCCATAATATCTTCTTGTCCTGGCTGCTGGTTCCATAAGCTTTGTAAGGATTTTATTGTCTCTGAGTTCAGTCTCTGTATTAGCTGTGAGCAAACCTTATATGATCAGAGCAGGACAAAGCTGGTTGGGGAATACTTTTTTATTTTTTTCTCCTGAAAAATTTGGGGAAACTCAAACTTGATGTAGAAACTTTCAGCACTAAAAGTGTATTGTTTTGAAGGTATGAGTGTGTGAAAAGGTGGGTAGGAAATTAGAAGAATGTTTAAACAAGGAAGTGCCACTATTTCAAATTAAGGCACTCCAAGAGTTAGAGCAGTTGTAGAGAAGGTGGAAGAACCCCTGTGCACAGGTGGATGGAAGGGTGGGTGTGTTGGACAGCTGTACTTCTGTTTAAAGAAAAAAAAAAATTTTGCTGTATTGAACTGAACCACATCTCTCATGAGATAAAATACTAAATCCATGTGTGTGCCCTGGTGGGAAGGCCCAGTGAGGTACAGCTGGTTTCCTTGGACTTGGCTCATCCTGTAATCTGTTCTTTGAGTGTTCTGAGGGTTTTTTTATCTTTCCTGCAGCTTATGCATGAAAAACGCATGTAAAACCAGTTGCACATGTAATGCTGTTGTCTTACAAAACTGAGAGTCTGTTGTGCATCTCAAACAGATCCAGAGACCTGGATTTCAAATAAAACATTGTGTAATTGTCTTGCTGTCCTGAAAAAATGTATCTTTTCTATGTCTGTTGAATGATTAATGGCAGTCATCTCTCACAAAAGTGGTTTGGCTGGTGAATCAGCAGTACTCTTCCTCTGGATGGCCAGTTCTTGAGTTTCTGCTTTTATCTTTTAAATATGTTTTGTTAAATAGGCCCTTAGGTAGCTGAGTTTTTTCCATGTGTTGTAGAGGATTGGTAATTTAGGGTTTGAGGAGAGAGGAATTAGACAAAGTTGAATAGCACTGATCTAGGAAAAAGGCTCTGTCAGAGCCAATATTGCTGTCTTTGCCTACTGTTTTTGCAGTTAGCATTCATTCCTAAATTAAGGTTTATGCTATATTATGGAGATATTTTGTTGAGCAAATAATTTTGATTGTAAATAAAGAACCTGTAAACGGTGCCTGTGTGAAATAGTAGAATACAGTATTAAACACTGCTTCTGGAATAATCTTTTTGTCTTCAAATGGATGTAATTCTGTAACACTTGCCTTGGCATGCAGCACAGCCTGTGTGGTTTTTGACCACAGAGCTGAGCTTATAGCCTTCCTGCTTCTGTGGTGAAAGACATTGAAGCATCAGTTTCAAGTTGTGCTACTGGGTGGTTCTCTCTGATCAGCATCTCAGGAAATAATATGAAATACTCTCTTCTGATACAATGAAACTCTACAGTGAAGCTCCAGGATTAAAAAAAAAAAAAAAATAAACGGTGTCACTCCACTACAGGCAGTGCACTGTGTCTGTAAGTAGTTACTAAATGTCCTTTCCTCCAGCATGGAAGATAAGCTGCCTAAAATGTCATCTACCACATGGTGATACCCATTTTGAGCCTGCCACAATAAAAATGCTAAGGAAGTCCCAGAGTGCAGTTTGAATTGAGCCACACAGAGTGACCCAGCAGGAAGATGAATGGATCTAGATATCCTCCTGATCTTTTCTGTGATATTAGACCGTTTTCCCACTCCTTAATTTAGGACACTGTCCAAATGGCTCCTTCCCTTCCTGGTGCCCTGCTCTCGGTTGCCATCGTGATGCTGTGTTAGTCTGCAGCTGCCTCCACAGGGGACCAGCGGGTTTGCCCTGGTCATTACCAGTGCTGGGCTCCTGCCAAATGCCCAAATTGGCCATATTGCATGTTTCACACACTTGCTTCCCCCTGAATGTCCTCAGCTTCAAACCAGATTAATTCATTCTTCTTGTTTCCCAGTCCCTGACATTGCCTGTGAGTTTTCCATGTGCTTTTTGGTCTCGTTATTTCTATTTTACAAGGTTGCTTTCACTCTGTTCTGCTGCTGAATCTCTGGCTGTAGCTGACTATTAAGGATCCTGTGGCACTCTGGGAAAAATCAGCCCTAAACCCCAGTTTTCAGGTGGGGCAGGGTGGGATTTACCTGTGCCTGGAGCTCTCTGGGGTACAGAGCACAACCAGATCCTCCTGCTCTGCATAAGCCTTATGCTAAAATCATATGTTCTTTGGTACTGAAGCTGTTTTTGATTCTCCCCACTGTAAAAAGCCTCCAAATCTGGCAGCTTTGGTGCTGACATGATCTTTCATCCTTGCTCTGGGAGCTGCCATATCCAGTGAGCCACCTGATTAATCATTCTTCTTGAGACATACTGCTTCAAACAAGCAGAATGGTGCAGTCAAGTTGTTTGGCCCCTTCAAACTCTGTGGGCATCGTTTTGTTTCCAGCAACTGCCATTTCTCTGCAGGAGGGTTTGCAACCAACTTGGGCTGATAACAGTCCTTACATGTTTGCCTTTTAATGTGGTTTAGCCAGAGGTTTTTCCCTTCCCATTGTCTCAGCACTCGTGGTTGTGTTCCAGCTTTTGAATGGACTCAAACTGCTGCTCAGTGCAGCCACAGAACTGCCTTCTTTAACATAGGGGTGGCACATCCTGAGGGGATTTTAAAAAGGACTCAAGTGTCACCTGAAATCTCATTATGTACAGACTTGGCTATGGGGGAACCTAAACACTTTATTGTGTTGTAAACATGAAGGTGCTTGTGTGCTCTAATGAATCCAGAGTGTGTCACAGTGGAGTTCTGGTGCTGTGAAGGATTCTGCAGGACTGTGGGGCAGCTGTAAAGGACAGTGAGGTCATGATCCCATCTCTGAGTACCCAGTAAAAACCCTGACTGGAATGAAAAGAAGTAACCTAAAACCATTTTAAAACTCAAGCAATCAAATTTAGGAAAATACACCACCACAGTAAATACATGCAGGTAAAACTGGAGTCTCCCCAAAATGAATGGTTGCCAGCACCTCTGTTCCAGTCAGCACTGACCTGGGCTGGGGTTGTTTTCAAGTGGTGACCACAGAGCTGTGCTGGCCCTGTCAGGGTCTGGGCCACCAGCCCAGCTTGAGGCTGATTGACATGGGCCTGACAGCCTGGGGGGCTGCTGGGGCATTTTGAATAATTGTGTGGTTTGGGGGGAGTTGTGTTGATGAATAAAACAATAATTCTTAATATCAGTGTTCCTTTATCAACATGTCCAAACCCATACCATTTTCAGTAAGTATATCTGGTAGTCAATATGATGTTTGCTGTGTTACAGCTTTGCAAGCAGGCAAAGTAAAGGAAGATTAGGACATTTCCCTTGATATTAGAAGTAACATGGACTTTTCTTCTCTTTCCATATTTGCACTGTTACAAAGCAGCATACTATAATATGAATCCAAATTTCTAGTGCAAGTATTTCTAGAAGATATGAAATCTTAAAATTGTAAAAATTGTTTTGCCCATGAAGCAACTAAATATTTTGTCACTGACTGTGTGAAAAGCCAAAAGATTGGACACTAATTTCTATGTCAAAAAATATTTATTGAAGTTTTCTCAGGGCGAGGCTATCTTTCCAGATGCTCAAGAGTTACCAAGGTACAAATTAGATTGAATAAACTTTTCTCTAGTCCTTGGAATAGTGTTCATATGAACTATTCCATGGTACATGACCATACTGTTCACAAGGAAATAATAAATGGAAGTGAGGTAGAAATGGAGAGTAATTGAGAAAGGTGATAAACTCTTCCTACCTGCAGATTCCAGATTTTTGGTTGCCAAAATCAAACTGTAATCATCACGTGTGCTCTGCTCTGGGAGGGTCACACTTTGCCAATAAAGGAATGCTCTATTAGTTGTGTAAGTGGATGTGTCTTTATTAGCTGAGGGAAACTTTAGGTGGGAAATTGTCTGCTTTATTGCTGTGCCTGTGTTTAAATCAAGGCTGTCCCATCAGCAGATCTCAGAATTGTTGTGAGGGGCTCATGCTCAGCCAGAGTTTGCACATGGCCAGAGCAAATGGCTGCTGAGCTCTGTTGGACTGACACCTCATGCATCTGCTGGTTCCTTTGCTATTTAAAATGCCACATAGTTGGGTCTCCTGGTTCTTCTTTGAAGGTCTCCAGAGTGAGCCCCAGGAGCTCTGCAGAGCTGCCATGTAAATCAGTAGGAAATGGTATTGATATAGTGGGCAGGAGGAGCACTCCTGGTGTCCTTTCACCATGCACCATTTGGGCTTCTCCTCTTTCCTCCCTCAGCAGTTTTGCCAGTCCCCACCAGGGCAGCTCATGGTGGAGGCTGCACCTTTGAGGGCATTTGGAGGCCTCTAAATTGATAAGAGAAAAACTGGTCTTTTTTTTTTTTTTTTTTTAATGCCCCAATCCTGGTATTTGTGCAATGGCTCTGGCAGTACTGTGTGCTGGGCTGAGTGGGGCAAACGGGGATCCTGTGGTCAAAACTACCTTTGGGCATCTCCAAAGGATGCATTTGTCCTCACTCTGCTGGAAGGCTGGCTCTTGTCATCTGTGAATTTGAAGAATCTGGAATCACCTTTTAAAAAGTAGGAGACTTTTAGGGTAATAATGTATTCCCCTTTCTTTTATTTTTTTTCCCCCTCAGAATTTTCCCTGCTGATGTTTAATATATAAGAAGTTTAAATAATTTAATAAACTGTCTCAAATGAGGAAATTGAAAGGGCATTCCAAATGAATGTTGTAGCACAGTGCTATTGCTGCTTGTCCCTGGAGTCTGGGTGGTCCTGCCTGGCACGGTGCTGGGGGAGCAAGGAAGAGTCAGGGTGGTGCACTCAGTGGGACACACGAGTGCTTACAGCAGGAGTGTGCATCCCAAAGGTGAATTTGGGGGTTTCATTTCCCTTTTCACAACTCTGAAGTGTCTCTAGCTAATGAGCTGATAAAAGGAATTGACCTTGCAGCTGATAGCTGATGTGGAAATGCAGAGATATTGAGGAAAGTGCTTATGATCTGCACTAAGCACAGCTTGGCAACTGTTATTATTTGATGATTTGCATCATTGTTTCTGCTACCAAATTTATGCCTCAATAACTAAATGCAACACATCTGAGTTGCCGACGCTGTGAATTGTGGTTTTGAATTCCTTCAATTTTGTGTTTAAATTGTCATCCATAACTTTGTGTTATAGCACACATGAGGGAGGAAATGCTATGCCAGGATTCCTACAGCAAGCATCAAATGAATTTATCACACCCTTTTCAAATAATAAATTTAGAAGTGCATGAAGATTTACAGAATATTCCTTATTCACAAAGAAGTCAGGTTAGAACTGTTTTAGGAGCTGCATGCATTAGCTGGAATTTCTGACTTTTGCAGGCTGTAGGTTTGGGAGCTGCTCAGTCTTTGGGACTATATTGGGGTTATCAAAATGCCTGTGTTGAATGATAAGAGATAATTGATCTTCTCTGCTGTGTTTAGGTATCACTCTGGATAGGTGTGCTAGGGGATTTGTGTTATCTTTGTCTCCTTTGGCCACGGTGCTACTACAAATAAAATCTGGTCTTTTAATTGGCTGATCATTACTGGGAAAAAATACTTGCCATTATGAGCCTGACCTGAGTGACAGCTCCAGTTACAGTTTTGGATAATGAATTAGAAATGCTGGTCTTTTGTTGGCAAAGAAAAGAGGGAAATAATTATTTGAATGTAAATTGTGTGCCCTATCACTGGGTGCTTTTATACAAATTAAGCAAAAGTAATTTCCTGTGATCCTTTAGAAGTCACATATGGAAGAGAAGTATATTTGTGTGAATTGTTTAACCACAGAATGTCACACACACTTTAACATTTGCAAGTACAGAATAACTGGTTTAATTTGTATATTCAGAGATAGACAATGTTAATTTGTTATGCAGCCCTTTAGATAGGGAAAAACCTGCTGAGGACATTCAAACCTAATCTTGAGAGAAATGCATTTGGAGAAGCCAGCAGATGTCAGTATGTTCTTGTCATACAGCCCTTTTGTTTTACACAATAATTTCCCTGGAATGAAATATTACAGAAATAGTAAGTGTTGTAACACCATGGCAATACAGACCTGTTTGGTTTCAGGACTTTCCTGCCAAGGATTTATTTCTGGGCCTCGCTGGCACGACCTCCATGCACCCAGCAGCTTTCCCTGGGCACCTCCTCCTCAGACTGGGGGTGTGAAACACTTGCCAGGCCAGGCTGTCAGTAGTGCACCTCAGCTTCTCAGCGAGCTCTTTGTTCCCTGGGTGGGTTTCCTTCCTGTGCTCTCAGGTGTTCTGGGCATGCTGCACACTCCCTCCTGTTTGCCCAGCCAGGGTGTGTGTTTGAACTCCAACAGGTCCAAGCAAATCTGTCTCTCTAATTTGGAGCTTATTTTGCCACTGTTTATACACAGTAATAAAACCCAGAGGAGCTGTTCTTGTCTTCCTTGCATTGCAGAGCTCGATACCATTGTGACATTGGGGACAAGCCTCTCCCTTCCCTGAGAGTGCAGGCTGCTGGCTCAGGGGGTCAGAGGATGGGGATTCCTGCAGGGCTCCTGCCCTGGGTGCTGACCCCAGGTTTCAGAGCAGGCACTGTGGCACCTTGCTGGGCTGCCCCGGGCAGGGTGGGCAGCTGGAGCTTTCCTCAGGGCTGCAGAGCAGGTGGGACCTGTGGCCACGAGCAGGGAGCCATGGTGCCAGGGATCCAGGCTGGACCCCTGTCACTGTGGGAAAACACAGGACAAGGACTCCTCTTGTGATTTGTCTCCAGGCTGCAGGAAGAAGAAGAAGGTCTCTTTATTAAAAATGTCTCCCCTTATTTACCATTTCCACAGACCCATGTGACTGGCGAGAGAAGGGCAAACCTCTTCACCCACATTGGTCAAACCAGAGGGACAGCAAGAGAGATCCTACAGCCAGAAGGAATGAACTGTTGTCTTTGAAAATCAGCCTTCTGATTTGTTTTGGTATAGTAGAGTCAGTTCTCAGGAATTGTAAGATAAACAAGGATCATGTTTGCATTCCTTTGTAAAAGATATCACCTGATGGACTTCTCAAGTGACCAGTGGGGATGGAGAGGTGGGAACTTCTCTGTCCAATCTCTGATCACTGTCCAGAAACTGAGAGATACAAGGTCAACAATAAACTAGAGACTTCTTTTCTTCTTCTTTTCTTTCCTGTTGTGTGTGTTACTGTGTGTTTCTATCTATGTCACAGTAACAATGAACAACAGAGCTATTGTTACAAAAACAGTCATGATGTTTTTCCCAGTTTTCCTGGGAAAGGAATTTCAGAAAACCAAAACATCAGAAACCACAACTTTAGAAAATCAGAAACTTCAGACCTGAAACCAGGCTACAGACCCCTGCCCGAGAGGGCTCCAGGGCAGCACAGGCAGAGCCCCTCTGGGCTCCTGTCTCCCCAGCTGTGGCTCCTGTCTCCCCAGCTGTGGCCCCTGTCTCCCCAGCTGTGCCAGCTCTGTGTCCCCATGCAGGGATGGGGGTTCCACAGCTCCAGGAAGGCACCTGGGCTCCTCCTGCCTCAGCCTCACTCAGTAACTGTGGCATTGCCCAGCCCAGTTCCTCCCCAGCTCTGATCACTTGGTGCCTCAGTGTGTTCACTGGCTGAAGATAAAAGGCCCTTTCCTGCAACTTTTCTTAAGGAGATGATGTCCATTTTGGCCTGGTTGTTCTTCTCTTTTTGGTAAATTCACAGTTATAAAATAATGTAGCTGTCACTTCAGGGGTTTTAATTACATTTCCAAGGAGAAATTTATTTTACGTTTTCTCTTTCTTCAACTCTCTCTTCAAACTCTGTCATCTTAAAGCATTTGTTTCATGCCAGACCTGTTCTTTGTGACTTACTCCTTGCTCCTCCTCATCTCACACTGTTGGAGTGATTTGCAGGTCATGCAAATGAGAATCAAGGCAGGCGAGGTAACTCCCCCAAAGGGCAGCATTGCTGAGGTTGTAGGCTGGGGAGAAGGTATTTTATTTGCAAAGATTGATTTTATTGCATTTGCCCTTGATGCAGTTTCTACAGATGTTGACAAACACCCCAAAATCCTGTTGAATATCGTGCTTCAGTTAGTCCTGAGCAACTTTTTGCATGACACACTAATGTAATTTCATTCAGATTTTGGAAGATACCACAAAATTATAGTTCTCTTTTCATTTTGTGATAGGGGCAAAAAAAGAAATTTTAGCTGTATGGGGGTCTGCATGTGCAATGTTTACATATGTATTCATAAATGTTTAAATATGTATTTGTCTCTTTTTGTTTTTAGTGAAAATAAAAAGCAAAAAGCATATTTCACCACTGAATAAAAAAATAAGAAGCTGTATCCTGTATTGTTTTGAGATCTTCCCTTCCATGGCAGTGAAAGCACTTTTGGATGGTTGACTCCTATTAGCAGCCTCCTGAGTCTGCCCTTTGAAAACCTGCAAAATATCCATGTACTTAATCCCCATGGGTAGCTGGCAGTGCTGTTGCACCTTGGGCTCCTGAAAAATAGGCTCTTGGCAAAAATGTTTGGAATTTCCAGCCTGCTTTAACACACTGAACATCAGGACTGAGAAAGGGCATTTCCCTGAAGTGGTCAGCCTGAGGATTGGTCCTGCAGCTCCTGCACAGAGGGTTTATCTAGGGAGGTGAAGCAGTAAAAATGGGTAAATTAAGGGAGCTGGTTTCCTTGTGGTTATAGAGACACGTGCATCAAATTGTACCAGAGTGATAAAATTAATCTTGAAACCAATTTTGATCTGTTAATTACAACAGTGCTTTTAGAGCTTTTCAAACTTTACATATACATTTATTTGTTTCAAATACAAGTTTCATTCCACTGGAATTTACACTTTCCTGGGTGTATGCATTTGTACATTTTGGCAGAGATTAATGGGAAAATTATTCAGAAATGGATGCATAAAGTCCTAAGCAATAGTCTTGTGAGTGGCAGGTGCTTTGATGAAAATGGACAGATGACTTACTGAGAAATAGTCATCTAATATGGTAATTGGGGACAGAGCAAATAAACCCAGGCAAGAATGCATCTCTATAGACACTTCCCTTCCTGAAATAAATGAAAAATGTGATCCTCCTCATGGGAGCCAAGCTGTACTGTAAAGGTGACGTGTCCTAGGCAGACAGAACTGATAGCTCCCCAGGGAGCACTCACAGAAGTCAAACCTGTAATTCCCTGGCAGAGCAGCCCTGCTTCAGCTCTTCAGCAGGGGATGCTGAAAGCGTGGCCAAAATTATGTCTGTGATATCATTTTCATACAAGGTGATTTGGGGGAAATTGTAGTGAAATTCCAGAGAGTTCCTTGTTCTGTTCTCTAAACTACCTAATTTCTCATAGGCAGAGATAATATGGAATCATCAGAGTAACACAGGAATTTTAAGATATTCTTAGCAGTTGAGCTTCTGATTGCAGTTCAGTTTTAACAACAAAATTCAGCAAAAATTTTTAACTTAAAGATTATTTTTTTTTAACTTGGCAGTAGCTTATACTTCCTAATTCCTTAAAGGTTTCCTTTCCCAGGGCTTTCCAGGACACCAGGCAAATTGCCACCTCTGTGCTCTTTCCTCTTTTCCCTTTAATGTCACGTGCTGTGAGAGCTCCTCTATTAACTGTACTGGGGAAGCAACCAACTAAACCCCAAAATCTCTTAAGATTCCCCACATTCTTAACAGGTAATTTCTAGTCCCCCACATTTTGCATGCCTGGTGCATTTATTTCTGCCCATGGAAACAGCAGCTCCTGCCAAGGTGCTGCAGCTGCCCCATCCCCTCAGGGTGAGCAGGCCCAGCTGTGCAACATCTGCTGCAGGGTTTGTGTCCAGCTGCTGGCTGCACGTTCCACAGATCTGAGCCCCAAAGAGAGGAGCACCAAGTAAAACCAGCCCTGGAAGCAGTGGTGTGGATGAAGTCACATTCTCATCACAGCCAAGTTAGCAGTGTTAAATAGAGGCTCAAATTCTGAAAATTGCATGTTCTGGGCAAAGGAAGAATAATCTCCCTGGGCACAGGTGCAAATTTATCCTGTGTTAGCATTATTTCATTTGTTCCAAAAGGAATTCATAGAATTCCTGAAGAGCACAAACTGAAAACTGTAAAAATACTTGAGTAAAGCCAAGTCTCATTCCAGTCCTTCTCTCAATGGAAGAGTCAGGACTGCAGCATGAGCAGGACTGTGGCTCACCCTGCCCCTGAGCTGCACATCCTGGGGCCATGCACAGCCCTGGACCTGTTCCTCCTGCCTCCTCTGCTTCTGGAGAGCTCATGGCGTGGCCACAAGGGAGAAGAAATCCATGGCATTAAATGTTGATTAAAAGCAAACATCAAAAATGTGAATGTCTTGACACATAAATGGAGAGCAGGTGAAGCAAATACCACATAACACACCTGGCTGATCCTGCAGTCTCCCCCTGTCCTGGGTTGATGCTGAATTGCATCCCCATTTGTGTTTAGCCCAGAAGTAAGTTTTGCACCTTTAAAACTGGGTCTGAGACTGAAGGAGGAGCAGTAGAATGTCTGAGAAAAATCCTTTTTCCCAAACCAGCTGGGGGAGGGGCCGTTTGGATTTTGCTTTCTAGAGGGACCCCATTCAGAGGTTTCTTCCCAAATTTGCCCTAAACCAGGACCCCTCCCCCAGAGAAGGGCCCCAGCTCTGCAGTTTCTGCAGTTTCTCCAGGAGCTGTGGCTGGGGCTGGAGCCCTCTGCTCATCCCTGTCCCAGCTCTGCTGCTCTCAGAGCCAGCAGAGCAGCTCTGGGGCTCAGGGCAGTGAGTGCCCAGGGGTCAGATCCAGAGGGGGACATCACTTCCCAGTTGTCCTCAGGGGGAGAACAGTCACCCTGATTTAATTTATTGCCAATTGTAATAGAGCTGGCTAGGGGAAAAAAATAAAAAAGAGGAAAACACACACATATACTTTTCTTCCCTGACTCAATGTAGTCTGGGTCTTTCAGACCTGCAGCTTCTAAGTTTCTGAAGCTCTCTTTTTCCTGATGTTTTGTTTTTCTAAAGCTTGTTCCCACAGCTTGAACATAAACATCAGGAATGTTTCTGTGATGATATTCATGTTTGGAATTCTTTCTGTGGGATGGACTGTCGTTTGCTGTCCCTCTGGTTTGGCCAGTGTGGGTGAAGAGTTCTCTCACTCACTCACTCACCAATCACAGTGGCCTGTCCAAAATGTATAAAAAGTGCTCAGGTTCATCTCTCCAAGCTGTTTTGCAGAACTTCATGTCGTGAGTTATTCACAACAGCAACAGCTCAACTTCCTTGTCCCCCAGCTGTGCCCAGGTGGGGCCAGGGCTCCCTCCCCAAGCCCCTCCAGGCACCAGGTCTCTGGGAGAGAGGGCTTGGAGCAGCCCTCTGGTGCTTTTGGCAGGGGGGGTGTTCCAGGTTGGGCAGTGGCAGTGGGAGCTTCTGGCTGCCCCTGGAATGGGAATTTCCAGCTCAGCTCTGAACCCTGCTCCATTTCTCACCCTTAAAAGACAGCATTGCCCTGTCCAGTCACATTGATGTGGACATTGCAGCAGATGTTGAGAATCTTTGATTTGGTTTTTAAATTAAGGATGGACTTTTGTTAAGGAAGCTGAACTAGCAGGCAGGGTAGCATTGGAGAAAATTCTCCTTTTCTTGGTTTGTTTGGGTTTTTTTGCCTGCCCTGTTAGGCTGAAGGATCTCTCTCTGCCACATTTCCCTGTGTTCCTCAGGAGAACAACTCCACTGGTTTTGGGACAAGTAGGAAAATGTGTTTTGTTGACTGGTGTACTTCATCCTGGGCACAGATCTGAGGAGTATTCAGTGTAGCTGCAAATAAGTCCCTATTTTAAATGTGAGATTTCAATAGTTAAACACCTGCAGGGATGTCTGTGAGCAGCTGCTGATTAAAAAAAAAAAATGCAGCACATGACACAGTTTTCTCCTACTTGAGGTATTATAGTGGGAAATAAAGGATGATTTCTCACACAGTTGTTTTCAAAGCCTGATTTTTTCAGCATTTAGGCAGTGTCATGGAGTGTTTTAAGCTTTTCATGTTAGACATTTCACTGTGTTCAGTAAATTTCTCTCACTGTATTAATTTTTGAGGCTCAACCCTCATTTAGAAAAAAAAAAGGGGGGGGTTATTTCCCAGAGGTGAAAAATGCTGTTTAAAGGCTAATGCACATGAGAAATCTGTGCCCATGGAAAGCTTCCCTTGAAGGGAAAAACAGGTCCAAGTCTGTGGAGCACTGATGGTGCTCAAGGGGAGTGACCTCGTGGAGCGGGAAACAAACCTGGTGCTGCTGGGGCTGGTGTTTATTCACATCAGAAAAGTACATTTGTCCTGTTTCATCCCACTCAGGTGTTCCTTGGGGGCACCCCCAGCCCTGTGCAAAGGCCTGGCTGTCTCTGCTCCAGCACTCTGCAGTTGGTTGGTTCAATTATCAATATTCAGAATATCCACAGAGGCTGCAGGACCCCCTCAGTTCCCAGACATCAAGATGTTCTGTCCTGAGATGCTTTTTCTGCCCAATTTGATAGGCATATTGGTGTGTTCTATCAAAAAATACAGAGGTATTTTTAGGTGCTGTTGGTATTAGAATGATTTATTCTTAATGCCAGGGAAAGAAGGGTGAGAGCAAAAGCTCTTGAATATTTTAATAATATAATTTTGATCTATTGAATGGAAGTTAGGAAGATTATATGGCCTTCTTATTCTGAGTATGTCTCATCAGGGTGGAGGCTCCCAGGAACCACAAGAAATGCATTATTCTGTGGAGTGTATCAGGGGACTGACACTGATAGTAACCTTAATTAACACAAATTACTGGGAAGTTCTCTGGACCCCGTGAGGGGTTGCAGGCCCTCCCTGTGGGGAAAGGCAGAACCCTCTAGTCTTTAATTTCATCTGTAGGTGTTTACCTGGGTCCTGGTGCTGGTGACAAGCTTCTCCTGATTTCAGGGCAAAGGTGGCAAAAAGCAAAGGAGCAGGAGCGATGGAGTGGTTGAAAAATAAAATATTTTAAATGTAAAAGCAAAGCACAGGGACAGTGTTCAGAAAACCAAAGGCTAGGGAGAACCAACTCCAGAGACCAGTAACAAGGGAAAGAAAACAATATATAGACTTGGGAGGGGAACCAAGTAACCAACAGGGGAGCAGAACTTGGGTTTTTAACATTATAGCTCTAAAAGGCTCATAGGTTCTGAGCTCACCCCAACCTAGACAAATATTTCCCAGGGCTTGAAGTCAATGCTTAGTACTTTTGATTTAAGCTCTAGCTGCCTTTGAGTTGCAGCTGGGCCAACTCCTACCTACCTGGCTTTAGAGATCATTAGGTGGTCAGGGGGAAGCAGTGGGTGCCTGTTCAGCTGCTGGGGTGGCTGTGGGGAGTGGGGTTTCTGCCAGAGGTTACTGTGAGGGTTCAGCTGTGCTGCCCTGGGTCAGCTCCCCAGGGAGCAGGGCAGTGTCTGGGGCTGTGTGCTCATGTGTGGCACTTGGGACCCTTCTGGGATCTGCAGGTGGGGAGCAGGGCTCTGCAGGTGCTGCTCAGGGCCAGGGCATCCTCACAGCTGGCAGCTGTGCAGGGCTGGGGTGCTCACAGCTGCACCCAGCAGCTGCCCATGAGCCAGGAGTCACGGCACACTTTGGGAGCCTGGCACTGAAAAGTGCTCTGCTGGGTTTTTCTGCAGCAGGCAGGGCACCTGCAGGGAGTTTGGCAAACAGGAATCTCTTCTCTTCTTATTTGGGTTCCCTTAGAACAGGAACCAAACCAAGCTTTAGGAGATGATAAAATCGTTTAGGTGGTGAGGGATCATCAAATCCATCTGTTAGCCCAGCACTGCTGCTCTCCCCTGAGCCATGGCCCTTAGCACCACATCTACACATCTTTTAACTATCTCCAGGGATGCTGCTTCCACCACTGCCCTGGGCAGCCTGTTACAGTGTTTGACAAACCTTTCCATGAAGAAATTGTTCATAATCTCCAGTGTAAACCCACCCTGGAGCAACTTGACACTTATTTCCCTCCTCACTCCTATCTCCTTACAGGCAGCTGTAGAGAATTTTAAGGTTTCTTCCCCTTTAGAGCAACATCTAGGATCTGGAACAAGATTTGTTCTTTGTGGTAATGGAGCAAAAAATAGCCATTAAGTATCTTTAGGGTACAGTTAAAAATTAATTATTTCTTTTTATTTATTTACTTACTCGTTTATTAAGATATGCACTTTGTGCATTGAGAAGGAAATAATTTGACATTTTGTAGTAAATTCTTTGGATTCTGGGTTTATGTTGTGTAAATTATATCTGTACAAACTGAATACAAGCCTAAATTTGAGTCATCAGTTCTCTTCCCTATGATACTGACACCCATTTAATACTCCTTTCATGGTGACTTTCTGCTGAAGCTGTGAAGGGGTTAGCAGCAATTCGTTTCTCCTGTCTGTAGCTGAAGTTTCCTTGAAAAGTTTCATTAACACACTATCATGGTTTAAAAATAGAAACTCGAGAATTACTCCGACTCAAGTAATATAATGCATCAAGAAGCTTTTCATTTTATATTATAATTATTCCAAAGCACTTCAACCTAGCCACTTTTCCATTATGAGAAGAATTCTACACCATTTTGTGTCCAAAATTGCATTTCTCAGAAATTCTATGCCTGTGTGTAGATTACTTGCAGTGCTCCTATTGTCCTTGTTTCTTCTCTGCTGTGGAATTAAATCCCAATGTTTAGAAAACTCTTAAATGAGTTTTGCTGCTCTGTAGATGCACAGAAGAGCAGAATGGCAGCTGAGAAGCTGCAGTGCCCTGTGGATTGGAGAGCATGACATGGGCATTTCTTGCTCCAGTAGGTACTGATGGGTGCTTTTCAAGCCCTACTTCTGTTACAATTCTACTCAGGAAAAGTTCATTTAGCTCTTTTTTTTCCTTCCCTCCAGCCCCCCAAAAGAAGAAACACATATTCTTCACAGTGTGCTGGCAGCTGGGCAGTTCTTCAGTGTGTAGATATAAACTGTGTGTACAGTAACTTCACCTAAACATGTGGTGGAGTTTTAAATACTAAATAAATAAATAAATAACATTACTGCTGTGCTAATTCAGTGACACTCTATCAATTTCTCTGGAAACTGGATCCCAAAGAACTCTCTGACCCTTGGTTAAACTGAACTGAAACTCAGCTTTGAAAATACATTTCGCCTGCTGGCTTGACACTTAGAAATGCCTACTATTTATTTTGGGCAGCAAATTATTCATTTTCTTCTGGACATGTCTTTTGCTTGTTTGGGGGTAGTTTTGTGTAGGGTTGCTCCTTGGTTGTTTGATTGGCTTTTTTTTTTAACATGTGTGTTTGAGTACAGTGTAGGCTGAGCAGAATCAGAGACTGGCACGGGCAGAAAGCCACCTGTGGATGTGCTCTGGTCCCACCCTCTGCTGGGCAGGGACCCCCAGAGCTGCCTGCCCAGCACTGTGCCCAGATGCTTTTGGGTGTCTCCAGGCTGGAGACATCCCAGCTGAGCAGCCCCTGAGGCTGCCAGGGCTCCTCACCCTCCCACAGAGCAGTGCCAGGTGAAAGTTCAGGAGTTCCAGCTCCTGGCTGCCCATCTGTGCCCACTGCCTCTGCTGCTGCACTGGGCAGCCTGGCTCAGGGCTGGACCAGCTCTCAGACACTGGGACACAGTGGAGAGGGCCCTGCCCTCCTCCAGGCTGGGCAGTCCCAGCTCTCTCAGCCTTCCCTCACTCCACAGATGCTCCAGGGCCCTCAGCAGCCCTTTGGGGACTCTGTCCTCGTCTCTGCTGTCCTGGGGCTGTCAGAGCTGGGCATGGCTCTCCAGGGGTGGCCTCACCTGTGCTGGACAGGTGTTGAGGGATGTCGTCTCAGCCTGCTGGCAGAGCTGGTCCTGCAGCCCGGGCTGCTCTGCCCTTCTCTGCAGCCAGGCAATGTTGCTGCTGTTCAGCCTGGCTGCAGCACCCCAGGGCTTTTCCAGCAGAGCTGCTCTGCAGCCCCTGGGATCCTGGCATTTCTTGGTGCCTGGGGTTGTTCCTAGCAGCACTTGTGTCAGCCCATCTCACCAGCCTGTTGGGGCTGGCAGCACGACCCTCTGGGCATCAGCCCATTCTGTGTCAGCAGCAGGCTTGCTGGGGGACACTGTGCCCCACCATGACATCAATAATGAGGGTGTTTAACTGGACTGAACCCACTTCTGATTCCTCTCCCTGGGAGGTCCAGGCACAGCCTTGCACAGAGCTCACAGGGGCTCTGAAACTCACAGCCACTCCAGAAGTTAGCACCTTGCTTTTTCATCTCCTTTCCACATCCATCCCTTCAGCCTTGCCCTCTCTCTCTGCAGGTTTTGGAAGGGAGCACAGCAGCATTCCCTGATTTCCTTCTGGCACCTTTGTAAAACACTCAGGTGGACAGGTGCACCAAACCCATTACCTGAAAAGTCACACAGATTTTCCCTGAAACAGCAGTCCTTTTCCATTAGCTCTTTGTCCAGATGGCTAAGTATATGGTGGAACAGAATTAATGGGTGTTGGGGAAATCCAGCTCCATGTGGAACAGGCAGCAATGCTGGCAACCAGTCAAAAAGCCCTCAGAAAGGTTGTGGCTGAAGGACACCACTGTTGGGAACAGAGATGAAGATATATTCCTGGACTCAAGGAGGAAACACAGAGGGTGTATTATTGCATGGAATGATTAGATGACTGACTAATGAGCCTTGAGGGGCAAGGAAATTGGCTACAAAAGCAATTAAATAAGCACCTGACATTCCAGTGTACTCTGTATAAACACTGAACTTTTACCATGTTTAGTTGGCAAAGCAAAACAAGTGCTGTTTAAGCATACAAGGCAAACTGCTACAGGAAGAAAAAAAAAATCTGTTAAACAGATTGTTCTTCTGAAAGTGTGTTAGTAAATGCTTTTCTCTGTCAGAAGGTGTGATAACACATTTCAATGCTAGCACTGTAAGTCACTGTCCACAGTTTTCATTAGTTATTCTGGCTATTCAAGCCAATATGATGCCATATTAAACTCCACATTCTGCTTTAATCTGTCTATTGTTAGATACCATTAGGTAATGATGGAATTTTTTTCTCTTTTAGGGACAAAACTCCTGCATAATAATCCAAATAATAAATAATACACCTCTAAGAGAGGGATGGTGACAACAAAAGCAGTTAAATGAGCATTTGTCATTTGGGCAGATGGAGGTTTGGAAGTGTCTTCACTGGCTGGAGGCTCCTGCTGCCCTCAGGACACTGCAGTGAGAGCCTGGCTGAGATGGGAGAAGGGTTTTCCTGTAGGTAAAACAGTGTAAACTGTTTGCTGCCAGCTCCCATCACACAGAGCTGCAGCTGTGTCCACCTGTGTGCTGAGGGGAGGGAGCTTCACCCCTCCCACAGGCAGAGGGGAATTCACCCAGGGCATGGAACAGATGGGAATATTGTGCTCAGCTTTCTCCTTCCAGTGTACTTTCAAATCACTTGGTCAAGCATTTCACTTGTTGCCCCACCCAGTGGAAATAAGAACTTTGGGATCCTGTTTTCAGGCAGTTCAAGGTCAGGAAGAGATTTGAAACAAATTCCCAGTGAACCAAAGATGAAGTGCTCATAATATTTTAAGAGCAAACCAGATTCTCTGGTAATGTTGCTGGGGGTGATCTTCAGCCGGGTGTTCAGTAAGACTCTGGCAACCCTGTCTGTGTAGAGGTGCTGACAGTGTCACTAGTTTTGTTTTTTCCTGGTAAATGTGTGCAGCTAAAGGAAGAAAGTGGTAATTTTCAAGTGTCAATTGGAGTTATAACTGTTTGTGACAAGGAGCTGTGCTGGGAGATTGAAGCAAATGGCTTGTCTCCTCTGTAACCAACTGGAAGCAAAGAAATCAGGTGGGACATTTTTTTCTGTAAGAGGAGTTACAATCACTTCTTAAAAGTGTTGAATAATGTTAGATTTGCTGCCAGGAAATCATGCTTAGCCTTTTAAGGCAGCCTAAAATTAATCATGTATTTGTTTCTTAATTGCCTCATTAAATTCAGGTTCAAAAGTCTTCTTGTACTTGGAAGTCACAATATGCACTGCTGGACCCCTGAAATGTTGTGTATGCCCTGGTTTCTTCAGAGGATAAGAATCCTAGGTTTCTGAGCTGAAAGAGCTTTATTATGAAGTGACATGTCTGGCTTTAGAGACAGAGGTGGAATTGGTACATCTGAAATTAATGAATAATATATAAGGACTGATACCAGCTTTGCTTCATGAGTTGGCCTTACTATTTAGCCTCAAGCAGAAGCAAGAAACACACACAAAAAAAGAAAGGTTGTTAAGGTAGAAAGTTAAATATTTAATGCCAGTGTCTGCTGTATATTTTGCTTTTGTGTATTCATGGAAATATATTTTGGAACTGGAGGCAAATGTTATTTATAAAGCAGTAGTGGCAGAAGGGGCATATTTGATTGAAGCATCAAAGTGCTAGACTTGGTAAAAGGTATGAGAGAAAATTCCTGGATTAGCCTTGAAATTTTCACTGCCATCTTCCCTTTTCTTTGGGGTATTCTGGGTCTCATTTTGGCTTTCATTTGGGATTTGTCTGTACCAACTCTTCTTTCTTTCCTGTGTTAATGAGGTGGATGAGCAGGCAGCAGTGAGAGCTGGTTGTTTTCCCAGCAGCAGTTGTGTCTTTCAAGCCCTCCACAATGCATCCCATCGGTGACAGCACTCAAAATGTAACACACATCCTTGTGTGCTGCCTTCTGTCATTAAAAAAAAAAAAGTTTTTGAGAGCCTGCTGGCTCCAGAAATAGCACTGGAATTTCTGTTTCCTGGGCTAACCAGGAGCTGAGTGTTACACAAAGAAAGGCGCTGGGAACCGAATGGATTTTTTTGTGAAAAAATCGGAAATTGTTAGAAAAATGAAAACTTGGGTACTTTCTTCTCTTGCCCTGGGGGTTGTAGATGGAGCATTAGGGTATGATGAGATTTTTCTGATCTGCTTTGTTGGCAGTGAGCAAAGATAAACCCCTGCCTACCTGTTTGCAGCTGCACAAGTTGCAGTAAATTTGTCCTGGACCCATCATTGTGTAGAGAGGTAGATGTTGTTTCAAGGCTTTTGGTGTTCAGCTGAAACAAGAATTACAGATTCTGATGTTTTGCTCTTTAAGGAAGAAAAAAAATGTTTGCTCCTGTGCTTGCTTTCAAAGTTGCAGGAAGGGTTTAGTGAGTTTACATGGACTTTCCATTTTAGTCTGGGTCACAGGAGCTGCTTTTCTGTCCCAGGTAAAGGCAATACTTTGTTTCTTCTACAGATCTAGAAGAAAATTTGTGTTAGGCTTTCCTTGTAAGACCTTTTAATATGGAAAAGCTGTTCCCAGTGGCTGGAAGGAGGAAGATTGTCCTGACCACAGCTGTGTCTTCTTTTGGACTCAAGTCAGAAATCTACAGCCAATCCTGCAGGTGTTTAACGTGAGAGGCAGCTACACACACACACACGAGTGTGATTACATAGACATGTCCACACTTACTTTATTTCACCCTTATTCAGATCTTAAAAACCCACTGTGTTTGGAACTTGGAGTGCTGCCAAATGTAGTTGAATATTTGCTTCTCCAAAAAACTGATTTGAGTAAGAAGGAAAAATGTATCCCTGGATTTTGGAAAGAGAACTTCTATGGAAAGTTAAAATGATGCAGGACTTGTTCCTTGGGGCTGAACAACCCACTGCAGTGCTCCTGGTGCTGCTGGGAGGCTTGGCAAGCAAATGTCTTGTGAAGCTCAAAAAATCTAGTGTTATTGCACTGAGCTTTTTGCAAGACTGTCACCAGTACCAAGAACGGTTGAGGTTGTTGTTACTTGAGATAGAACTGGCAGGCATTGTGGGCAAGACTGGTACAAGAAAGAAATGTGGAGCTTGGGGAAGACAGTTTGTGAATTCATTTAACTATTTTTCTAATTGCTGGTTGGCTGAGGTTTTGAAGAAGTGCAATCCATTGACCATCCAGAATGATAAAGTAGTGTGTTAAAATTTTACAGTGCAGTGTTAAAAGTGTTAAAGCATCTTTTAGATCCCATAACACTTAGAATGTATTTGGTCAGCTTAAAAAATATAGTCTCCTCCTATAAGAAGTGTAAGAAATGTGCTGCATCTTCAGTTTTCTTCCCTACAGACTTAACTTGGTGCAGGTAAAGCACATTATAAAGTATTAAAATGCAATTATCGCCGGTGTTAACCTGGCAGCGTTGCTGATTTTGGGGCTGGGCAGGACAGGAGTGATGCAGCCAGCTCAGCTGTTCCTCACGTAACCTTTCCAGTCCCGGAAAGGTCCTGGCAGGGGTGTGTGCTGACCCTTGTGCTGTGTGTGCGGAGCAGGGCGTGTGCCCGGGGGCAGGAGGGGCAGGAGGGGCAGGCGGGACTCCCGGGACCCCTCCAGGGCCAGGTGGGGCCAGCCTGTGTTTGTGCGGGCTCCAGGTGTCCTCCAGCTGTGCGAGTGCCCGCAGTGCCCCGGCGGGGCTGTGGGGAGCTGGGCTGTGCGCCGGGGTTATCCTGGAACAGGGCTGTGCGCCGGGGTTATCCTGGAGCTGGGCTGTGCTCCGGGGTTATCCTGGGGCTGGGCTGTGCTCCGGGGTCATTCCAGAGCTGGGCTGTGCTCCGGGGTTATCCTGGGGCTGGGCTGTGCACCGGGGCTGTTCCAGAGCAGGGCTGTGTACCGGGCTGTTCTGGAGCTGACCTGTGTACCGGGGTCATTCTGCAGCTGGGCTGTTCAGCCGGGGTTATCCCGGAGCCCGCACTGTGCCGGTGCCGCCGCCGCTGCCCCGCACATCCCCGCAGCGCAGCGGGACGAGCCGGCGTTCCCCGCGGGGGCTCTGCGCTCCGGAGCGGTGTCTGGAGAGTGGAGCTCATCTCTGCTGGATTCCGGGGCAGTGTGAGACCGGCTGCCCTGCTCTGGGGTGCCCTGGGGCTGGGCTGGATCGCAGCTCCGTGAGTACGAAGCGGGCACCGGCGCCTCCGCCTTGTGCCGGCTGCTCGCACCGGGAAACGCCTGGGGCTCGGCACCCTCGCGGATTTTAAGTGTGCCGCTGCGGAGTTTACAAATCTGTCTGCAGTATTTTCCAAGCAAAATGTGCGTCAAGGATCCTCTCGTAATTTGGAGGCAGATTAAGTGCAGCTGGGATGTTTTGTCAGTTCGCGTTTCGTGTGTTCGCGCAGAGTTGATGTAGAAATTGATGCTGTAAGCTTTCCAGGGTTTTTTGTGATTCCTGCTGGGAAAGAAAAAAAAAAAAAAAGCTCCTCTCCCACCAGCCCGGTTCCAGTGGAGTGCATTAGAAGAGATTACAGAGTGTTCTGGGCTGTGTTCTGATGGTGTTTGTTTTGGTTTAAGTGCATAATTTATTCACAAGTCGACTGGTGTAGATTAACATGATGAATTGCCTTGTGTAGAAAAGACTGTGGTTTAGACTGATTATGTAACAAATAGCAGAGAAATCAAAATTAAGTAATGTGTGTTAATGCTTAAATGCCAATAATGTACTTTGAAAGACCCAAAGGAAGCCCCTGTAAATAGAAAATTGGGAAATATGCATTTAAATCTTTAGTACCCAATTTTCCTGTTACAGTTGCTTTAAATGCTCACGTAAAGGAGTCTAATAAACTATCAGGAGACAGATTTGAAGGAATTTTTTTTTTCTTTTTAAACATAAATGTACAGGAGAGAGGTCACATTAATAAAATTATAGGTTACTTATCACAAAACCTGATACTTTTCTTTATTATTTTCTTTAGAATAAAATATATGTGTCCTGGAACTACAAAAGTGGACAGCAAGTACCTTCAAACATTTTAAGGAAAATCAGTC
Source organism: Sitta europaea (assembly GCA_013400255.1). NCBI lineage: Eukaryota > Metazoa > Chordata > Aves > Passeriformes > Sittidae > Sitta > Sitta europaea. The sequence goes on from VXBS01005740.1 coordinate 649,326, forward strand.
ATGTGATGACATAAATGTGCAATAGGAGAGGTTTAGGTGATTCTTAGTCTCAGAACCAGGTCTCCTAGTAGAGTGATTTTTTTTCTTTTATAGCATTTTTTACTCATGTTTGCTTTGAAGTAGTTTCTGTAGCTAATGTATATCAAAATGAAAATGTATCAGCACCATATGGCAGTTGGCTCACTGCCTAAATAACGTATGTTCCATAAGTCCAGTTCACTTAAGGATTGCTTTTCTCTGCTTGGAGGGCGTTTACCTGTCATTTTAATATTGAAAAGACTGCCCTGAGATCAGAATAATTTGATGTGTAGAATACAAAAGACTTTGTTCTGCCTTGGTATAAAATGAAAATGTTTTCCCCTTGTGTTTACTGATGAAGGGCAATTTAGTTCTGGGGGTGGTTGGTTCTTCCAATTTCTGGTCTAGAGGACTGTGTGTTATACATATTCCCCCCAGTATTTATTGCCTTAATTGTAAATGCTGTGTGCTGGAGCTCCACAAAACACAAGTTGAGCTGGGAGATTCACTCCGAGCAATAGGCATTCAGAGGAGGCACATTTTGTTTTAAAGCATATAAAATATCTGGGCATATGGTATTCTACTTTTATTTTTATTTTCCCCCTTTCAATCTCTGTTTGGAGTCCTGCTAGCCAAGGATGCAGATCCCTTCTCTTTTGGAAGAAGTGAAGAAGTTTAGGGTAAATAATTCTGCTTCCTATGCTGCTGCCTGTAGCATCCACTGCCACATGCTCAGTGAAAACTGCATTGTAAAATACCCGTTTGTTTCCTTTTCCAGGAAAATCACAATTGTGTTGTAATTATAGAATTATCTTAGGTGGAACTTCTCTTCATTTTTTCCCTGCTGCTGCCATAGTTAGATTGAGATCTGAGTTCTTCCAGTGATCCCACTTTTTCATGCAGCTCTGTACTCTTGGAGAAACAACCATAAAAGATTTAGGTCCCTGAACTGTGGCATGGACTTGAGGTGTCTCAGACTCACAGTTTTTACTCTGAAAAATCAGGACTGTTCATTTTCTTTTGCTCCCTGTAGTTGTCTGCCTTTGCATCCTGGGAAGTTGCCATGGTTTTGGTGTGTGTGTGAATTTGCATGTTTTTTCATATAATAATAGAACAGGTTGGGTTGGAGGGTATTTTCAAGGTCATCTAGACCAACACTAATGATTTCATCTCTGTGCCCAGTTGAAAACCAAAATCTGTGTGTTTTTCTAAGTAAATCTAAAGGTGGGGTTGGGATGATATTTTCTGTGCACACAACATAACTAAATTACTGTTTGGTTTTTTTCCAAAACTTTTACCTCTAGGAATGTTTTAGAGGTTTGGGGCTTCTTTTCCCTACATCTGGCTCAAACAAATGGATGTGATATTTTCAGTTCTTGTTCCTACTGCAACCAGTTTGAATATTGAGTGGGTGGCAGATGTACATTCTGTGCCCACCTTCAGCTGGGTGAAAATCTCAAACTTGCCTTGCAGTTATCCTCAGAGAGATCCTAAAGCAGGTAGGTTCTGGCTGGAAAGGTGGGGCTGCCCTTCCTCCTGCTGGTGTCAGCTTAGCTTGGATTGCTGCTGCTTGGAGGGGGTGTTTCCTTTATTTTCCATGGAAAGCCAGTGAGTGCTGGAAGAAGAGTTCTCAGTGGTGTTTGGATCGTGCCTTGTAGGACAGATGAGAGTCTGGGCTGCTGCTATTGATGCCTAATGATTTCTGCTTTTTCTCTTTCCTTTATCTCTGTATTCTTGACACATTTTTGGAGCTTTGTAGCCAATTAATGCATTCCTAGCTAGTTTCCCAGTACTTTTCCCTGCCCTGATACACAGAAAGACAAAACATATTCCAAAGCCCCTATCCCACCTTGGTTCTTCTTAGAAACCAAGGTTGAAAACCAGCTCTCTGAGACACATTTTCACCAACAAACTTCAGTTCCATCCGAGGGGGGGAGGATTTAGAGGGGGCCTGAACTTTGGGGGAGGGAGAGGAAGTGGAGCTGCATCTCCACTTGTGCTCCTAATTGGTGCTTTTAGTCAATTATGCTAATTTTTTAAATTCATAAATCTGCATTCACATTGTGGGGGGTGAGCTTTTGTGGACATTTTCCATACTGCCCCTGGAGGCCCCCAATAAAGATCAACCTCTGTATCACCCCCTGTACTAATATCATCTCAGAAGTGTGTGCTGTTCCAGTTCTAGGTTCTTTAAGGCATCACTGTCAGGATAAATCTGTGTAGAACCTGCTGGAGTTACTCAGAGTGAAAGGTGAGAAGTGATGCCCATGGGGCAGCAGCCTTCCTGCTGGACCTGGCTGGTGCTTCACAAACCAGTCTTGGTCACAGCTTTCCTCTTTAGCAAGTAGAACCCTGTAGAAAGAAAAGTGTCAAACATTTCCAGCCAGAACAGAACCTGTGGCTGGAGAAGGAAGGAGGCAGAATTATTTATGGTCTCTTGGACAGAGGAGGAAATCCAGCCTGGTTTCCTTTATTAATGTAGGGGAGCTCTAACCTTTACACTGATGTGCTGTTGTTTTTTGGGGCAGCTGAGTGCTGAAAGCCTCATCCAATCCTCAGTCACTGTCACTGAGGAAAAATAGTGAGAAGCTGTAGGAATATCTCAGGAGGTGTCCACAAAGGCAATTCAGCAGACAAATACACAGCACAGTTTTACTAGAAATTAAAACTGAGGGAGCTTGTTGTTGTGGGCGAGTAACAAACAACATGAACCTCCTTTGGTAAATTCATCTGACTCTAAACTTTATTAAAAAACTGACCTCCTTTATATATCTTCTAGAATAGGTCATCCCATTGGTCAGAAGAGTGCCAGAACTCTTCATCCCACTGGTCCAAATCAAAAGAGAGAGAATGTCTGTCCCACAGACAGGAATCCAAAACATCACTCTTGTGACAACAACACTTGCAATGTTTATGTCAAGCCTGTGAGAACCAGGTCTTCTGAACCAAAACATCATGAAGAAACTGAATCTAGAAACTCAGAAACTTCAGGCCCAGAAAACTAGACTACAGGAGCTGGGGTTGTTTAGCCTGGAAAAGAAGGAGGCTCAGGGGTGACCTTATCACTCTCTACAGCTCCCTGCAAGGTGGCTGTGGCCAGCTGGGGGCTCAGTCTCTTCTCCCAGGCAGCCACCGACAGAATGAGAGGACACAGCCTTCAGCTGCACCAGGGGAAGGTGAGGTTAGGCAACAGAAAGAAAATCTTCACTGAATGAGTGATTGGGCACTGGAATCACCTGCCCAGGGAGGTGCTGGAGTCACCATCCCTGGATGTGTTTAAAAAAAGCCTGGACGTGGCACTCAGTGTCAGGGTTTAGCTGATGAGGAGGTGATAGGTCATAGGTTGGACTTGATGAACTCAAAGATCTTTTCCAGCCTAGTTCATGGTGTGATTCTGTGAAATGTGTGTACAGGCATGTATACAATGCACCTGCAGAGAGACTGTGCCATTATAAACCCTCGTTGCTAAAAGAGAGGCAAGGCAGGAGCTGCAGGACCCTGGGTGTTTCTCAGTGTCACCTGTGGAGTGCAGGCAATGTGAGAGGCAGTGTGCAAGCCCCAAGTGCACGTGTTTGCTCCTGTTCCCCAGGCTGGCAGCACTGAATGGGATCCTGAGGAGGAGCACAGGCTGCATTCAGCCTCAGAAATTACTGCCATAGATGAGTTGGAGGGGAGGAGGGGGGAAGACACAGAAAAGCTGTGTACTCCTTAATAGATTCATGGTTTGCAACATTTCATAATTCCTTTTTGACTCAGTCATCTGTAGCAGTTGTATAAATTACTTCTAATGATGCAGTATTGCTGGGGAATTTTGGTTTTACTTTGCAGTGTGTCATTATTAGCTCTTAGGAAAAAAAAATACCTGTATTGTTTGGTCTGTATAAAGGACAAGTAAGAAAAGGAGAGTGAATTCAAATCAAAAGGGAAAAGGAAATTTAAACCTTTGCCACAGATGTTTTCTTTGGAAAGGAAATTCAAATAGTTCCTTTGCAAAGTGAACTAAATGGAACATCTGTGACTTCTTGTTTTCATGCTTCAAGACTTTAGTCTCTTCTCTTTCTACCAGTCTTAGAGATGCATATTCATCCTGATCCTGCTTCCATTGCCTGTTAACTTCAGCAGTGCTGGACAAAGCCTTTTATGAGAAGAAAGCTACAAAAAAAATGAATGGAGAAAATCATCACTGTGTCAACCTGCTTGGAAAAGCTGCTGGATGGTCCAGGCTGGGCAGAACATTCAGTGGAAACATCACTGCAGTTAAAATGTCAGTGAGAGGGTGCTGTGCACAGGCAACCTGCATGACAGGTTTTTTATAAGCAGAAAAAAGTAAGGAATTTAAAAGAAAAGCTATTAGATTTGAATAATTTTTTGGTATTCTTTACTGGCAGTGCACAATACATGAACCTTGATTAGCTCTGGTTACTCAGGTTTACATTAATGATCCTCAGAGCTGCAGCCCAGAGGAAAGAGGTTAGAGTGATTTAATCTGGCCTTTATTTTGATTCTGAAATAATTTGAGATTTCCAGGATAACTTGTTTAGCTCTTGACCAAGTCCAGCAGCTCCACCAGGTTTCTTTGATGTGGAGCAGTGCAGAGCTGGGCTGTGCTTTCAATCTCTCTCCTGTTTTGTTTCTCCTCTCCACTTTAGTGCTCGATTCTTGTTTTTAAAAATTTGCTGTTTCTATTTTTTAAGTGCTTATGTCAAGAAAACTACGTTTTAAGTTCAAAGAATCAAGAAGAACTGGATGCAAAAACACAGATGCAAATGTTGTAGTGGCATGGCTGGAGAGTAGAATTGTACTGAAATTGTAGCCAGAATGTCTTGCATCCAAAAATGCAAATAAACGGATCTGTAACCTGGTGTACAGGTTGTAAAAATGACTGGTTAATCTGTGAATGCCAACTGGAAAACAAAGGAGAATTAAAACCTGGGAAAATACTCAGATTCTGCCAAGGAAATGTTGAATTGTTTTCTAATGAAGACAGGTGATTTTTTTTTTTTTTTAATTCCTTTATTTCTCCAAATTTACCATTAAATTTCAAAAGTGGACATTTATATTTTGAAACTGTCCTGCAGAGGTATTTTGGTGTTTTGGGTATTTTGATATGAGAACAGCACTGTCTGTAAAGCCCTGCTGTAAAAAAGTGCCTGTGCCAGAGCAAGGGGCTGTGAAAAGTGCCAGGACAGGCAGCACAGCTCCAGCTCCTGTCCTCTTGCCTGATGAATTCTCTTTAATTGGGTAAGAAACTGGATCCAGGTAGGTCCAGCTTAGGTCCACTGCCATTTCTGACTTGATGCTGATGCCAGCCCGTGTCAATGTGGAGAGAAGGAGAAAAGTGACAGCTGGATGCTGAGAAAGAAACCTGGAGGCCAGCGTGGCAGGATAACCAGGAGGGAGGGCTGTGCTGCTTTTCTGCCTGTGCTCTGCCTCTGCTGAGAGAGGAGAAACTCCGGGAGTCCCTAAATTCTCCCACTAACTGGTGCCACAGTGTGTCTGTCCCAGCACCCGTCCCAGGGTGAGCTCGGTGCAGGGAGGGAGAGCTCGAGTTTTGGCCGGCTCTGCCCCAGCAGCAGGGGATGTGCTCCATCAGCGACTCCCTGCGCTGCTTCTCCTCCCATTTCCACCGGGATGCCAGCAGGGCAGGAGCTGGAGCTGCTGCTCTTTGTGCTCCCACCAGGCTCCTGCAGGTTTGGTTTCCCGGTGCCACCCTCCTGCTTTTCCTCACTGTGGATGAGGAATGCTGTCCCTTCCTTCTTTCTTGTCTTTGGGCAGTTCGGGGCTGTGCAATGACCGTGAAGATACAGAATTTAGACCTTGTTAATCGCAGTGTTTGTTGGCCATATGGTTCTGCTTTGTACAGTCAGTTTTGGTTTATTCAGTGTCAGTTCCCAGGTTTTCCTATTAGTTCTGATGTAGGGGAATTGTAACATTGCATTTTAGAGCAAACCATGCAAACTCGGTCTGATATTTAGCTTTTGTTATTTAATCTTTTCTCCTTGACTTAGATTTGAAGGTCTTTTTGTTCATGTTATTCCTGTTACAGAAAAAAGCAGTTCTGACATTTTTACAAAAACTTTCAACATTCATTCAGAAGACATTTTTATTTTAAAGCATTTTACTTATGCTGCACTTTTACTTAGATATTCTTGAAGCACTTAAAACTATTTTGAAGATAAAAAGCCTTATCTATCTACAACAAAACCAGGGAAACAGTTTTACTGCATCTAAAATATTGCCTTTATTTTACTTTCTCTGACCTGTGCTGACCAGGCATCCAGTATGTGACAGGGCTGGGGAGGCTGGATGTGTATGCCACATACCTATGGTTTTTTTAATGTAGTTAACTCATTTCTGGCCAAGTTTTTGTGTCCTCTTAGTTTTACTGCAGGTGTTGATGGGGAGGGGTGGAATTATTATCTTCTAAAAGAGATAACTTCATCAGGTGGCTGCAAAGTGCTCTTGGGGTGGACAGTGGATGCTGAGCCAGAATCTGGACCTGCTTTTTTAGGTTTTCTTTCTCTAATAAGAAGACTAATTTCTATTTGTCTCTTTTTTTTTTTTTTTTTTTTCCCCATAATATCAGTGTGGAATAGTCAGTCAAAGGAGAGACAGGTGCATCCCATGCATGATGTTTATTTGGAGGCCATAATATAATGCAGCTATGAGTAGAATTAGTTTTTCCCTCTCACACTTGGTCTTTTAAAACATTTATCATGCAGCAGAGAAATTTCAGCAACTGTTTTTCCTTCTTGCTCAGGAACAGCTACAGGCTATTTCAGTCCCTTTAGCACTAAATTTAGACATGTAAATTCAGTATTCCCCTGAAATGTATTCCATGTGTGAAGAACATAAGCCCCTGGTTTGGGTTGTGGCAGGGCAATGATGCCTTAGGATTTTAGCTTTTGTATTTTCCATGTATTTGTAATCCTGCAGTTCTTCAGGGTGTAACTCTAAACTCCAAACACAGTGGGAGCTGCTGCTTTCCCATTTTGGTCAGACAAAGCCATTTCTCTCTGGGCTGGGGATCAAGGACACTTCACTGCCTCAGGGCCCAGAAATGCAAACAGAAGTGAGTTGGGGGTGAATGACTTCATTACCTGCAGCTGTAATTGGAAAATTAACCCCCAATGTGCAAATGGACCAAGCTGATAAAAGTGTGAAACCCCCTGACCCATTCTGGGTGTTTTGTCTGCCCAAAATGCACCTGAGGGCACTTCAATAACTAGAACTGCTTTTTGCTGCCTTAACTCTGCCTGGCCCCTGCTTTCAGGCAGTCCCAGGAAGGCAGCAGAGGCCAGGAGTGCCTGGCAGCTGGCTCAGGAGTTTGGGTGTGCTCCCCTGCTCCGCTGGGAGGTGGATGCTGGTGGCCAGCCTCACCCTCTGCATCTTCCCTTTCAGGACAATGGGCATTGTCAGGGCACAGCAGGGCACTTTGCATCCCCACAGCAGCACCCTGCCCAGGCTGGCAATAAACTGGCTTCATCTCCCTGTGCTATTGATCCATCAGCTTTCCTGCGAGCACTGAATTCATCCTTAAAAAATAATTAGCTCCAGTGTCCTGGCAGAATTCCAAGCAGGCAATTACATTCTGCCTGCTTAAAAATGCCCCCTGTAGTTGCAATTGGCTAACTTACAGTGACAGATGCCTGTGTGTGTTGTGATGTGTGTTCACTGTGCCTTTGTGTCAGTGGGGAATCTCCTGTAATGCTGCAAATCCTCGCCCTGCCAGAGCCACTGACCAGCACGGCTCATTAGCATGACAAAGGAAAGGAGCCATGGAAAATGTCTCCCCAATGTTTTGAAAGCAAAAAGAAAGTTTCTTGCATGTTTCAAAAATTCGGAGGCATTTCCTATAATGTGCCCTTAGGCCTCTGTGCACTGGTACATGGAATAAAGGCAAACCTGAGCCTTGTTCTTGCAGGACTCGGTGTTAATTATGGACTCAGGACTGACATTTGAAATGGCTGAGAAAACAAAGGGAAGATTTTGTTTGTTGACTGTGGGACTTTGGGTTCAATTTGTTTAATGGAAGAAAAAATAGCTATGAGATAAAATATATATTAGCTGGTGTTTCCCTTTACAAGGGTAGTAAATAATTGAAAACCTGGGTTTGTTTGTCGATTTTTCTTTCTTTCTATTTTGACAGAGGAAATACAACTTATAGTGTCTAAATAACTTGTTTCTGGTATTAAATGGTTTGAAAACACCAGGAGGAAATGTTGATGTTTAGATATTTGGTGCAGCACTTTATGATTAAAATAATCCTAAAGAAAGGGGACATGGACCTTCTATCTCCTGCCACAGGTGAAGACCAAAGCCATGTTTTGATAAAGTAAAATCATCTGAATGAACAGGTCTGATACTTTTTTCTGGTTATTTAAATTTTATTGGTGAAAGAGGTAGAAAGCAGTTTTTGCATTTTGTGGGCTTTTTTTGCTTCCACTTATTTTGTTATTGATATGCTCAAAAGAGCACACGTGGTTTAGGCATTGAGTCCTTGCAATTCCATACTGTCAGTGGAGTATTTCAGGAGAAGAGCCTGGAAATAAAAACTGTTTGCAGCCAATGCAAGGGCTTTTCTGCCCTTCTGTTTTATCTCCTGGCAAAGGAAAAACAAGCCTGTTTTTAGGAGTTCCCTTTGCAATGTGAAACTGTGGCACCTCTGCCAGGATATGCAGAGTTAGCAAACCTTGCAAATTGAAATCTGAAGAATTAATTCTGGTCTTTCCAGCTCAGGAGTTTGAGAATTAAAAGTCAGTTCTTTCCTAATCATTAAATTGACATAATACTCCTTTTTAAGAGTTTATTCTTATTCCTTCTAGATGCAGAGTTCTTGGGAGATGATAGTAAAATTTTCAGGCAGTTATTGTTTCATGTCTTTGTCCCTGCTGCCTGAAATACAAAGGTTCAACATTGCAGTTGTATTACAGAGGCTTAGACAGTTTCACCCATTGTGAAGAGCATAAAATAAATAATCTTATCAGTCTTGCTAATTATGACAGGAGTGTTCTGCTCAACAGGGGACAGAAATTTGCTTTTGAAGAGTTTCATTTAATCTCCTAGCATTCTAAATGTGGTCAAGGTTGTTGGTTGTATAACCTCTTAGAAAAAAAAAAAAGAGAGAATGATTTTGGGAATAACACAGTAGCTCAGATGGTTAATGCATGTTTGGGGACTCATTTTATTGCCTTTGCCTTTTCTTTTGCAGTTCTGTTTTGTTCTGTCTGTAACCAGTCAAAGCTGTCTGGAAATTGTGGAGGCAGCTCTATCACACAGCATCTATTTTTAAATGGACTGTTACTTGGGACATGAGCAGAATAGCTGTTCTTCATTTCTGGTGTGGCTCTGCAGTGCAAATTCTTTGAAGAACTTTGAAGAAGCAAACACTCAGGTGTTTCATCACCCACTGCAAAGCTTCCTCTGCTGCAGGTTTAATGTGTGTTAACCTCCCCTCAGCTGTTCTCTTCAATATCCTGAGTTCTCAGAGCTCCTCTGTGCTGCCCATTTTGACCCAGAGACTGCAGCATTCTGGAGGAGCCCTTAGGTTATTTTCCTTTTGAATTATTAAGGGGCTTTCTATCCCTTTCTGGCTAAAAGTGTGGTTCCACTGTGGGCCACTGTTCAGACTGAAATTGGTATTTTGTGTTTCCTGTGGATAAGGACAGCTACAAACCCACCTGCAGGGATGAAATGCTGGTGAGGCTGTGACTGATGCTGCAGTTACCTGTTGAAATCAAACCCTCATGCACCCATCAGGCTTTCATCAGTCTGTTTCCCAAAGCTGAACTTGTGACTTGAGAAGCCAAAGTCCTGCAGAACTCTGAATATCTTCTCTTGCTTTCTTTCTTGTCTTTATGGCAATGTTGGGTGCTTTGAGGAATCCTGATCTCTCACTTCCCAGCATTTCCCTCGGGGCTGGGTCTCAGAGCATTGTTGACAGATCAGTTATCTCTTCACTGTAAGTATCAGTTACAGTTTTCCAAGGCCGAGTTTGTGATCCTGGCTCTGGAAGGAACAGAGCCTGTGGGATCCATAGCTCTGCCTCTTCAAGTGGTGCCTGTCCCTTCTCCAGTCGTGTTCCTGTGCATGAGAGTTGTCTTGGAGCAGTCTGGAGAGGGGCACCACCAAAAAATACAGATGGAAAGAGGCTGAAAACTTTATTCCTTAATGTCAAGAATCACAGTGCTTTCTGTGTGCTGGGGATAGATTTGTCCCTGTCTCCTCAGAGGCAGGGAGGGGGTTTTAGAGCCCCCAGATGAGTCACTGTGGCTGTGCTCTATCTGTGGTCTCTGCTGTTTCACTGCTGCTTCTCCCTTCTGGGGTTCCTCAGAAACGTTGCATTTTGCAGTGATGGATGGCAGTGGGCTGTGGTTATCCTGTCATTTATTCCTCCTCTGTGCACAGCCTTGGAGCAGCTGAGCATTCCAAACACCACAGTTCCCATTCTGATGGCCAGACTCATCACACCTCCCCTGGAATCTGTTTGGGTTGTGCTATTCAGGAGCACCAGAGCTTTTATTGCTTGAGTCCTTGTCGAGACTGAGTTTTGATCAGTGAAATATTGACTGCCCACTGTTATAAAATCTGTGCATTGGGATCTTGCTTTTAGAGACAGAAATGGCATTTTCAGAGTGGAAATGACATTCCAGAGCCATGGCCTGAGCAGAAAACATTTGCTTCTGCTGAGCCTTCAGTTAGAAAGTCACTTTAGGTCCTAAAGTAATACATTAATTGCACGAGTCCTATTGAAAACTTGGAAACCCATTGAGACGTGCAAATTGGTGATTGATTTTTAATTGGATGATGACAAAGTAACTAACAGTGAATGCTAACTAAGAATTCACACCTCTGAAAATTCACTCACCCACAGAGATCACATTCATGCTGGGTTTTGAGACCCAGTTTAGAATACAATGGGAGTCCTCATCAGTCCTGTGTTTGGTGCTCTTTCCACTCCTGTGGATCCACAGTAACTGCAGTGAAACAAGCAGAGTTCCCACTGGTGTAGAACTAGAGAGAGTGAGGAACAGCTGGAGTCTGGGACTTTTTAGGTAAATCCTTCTGGAGAAATCGCAGGAGTCACTTGCATAATGGAAACATCCTATAATTTTTCCCGTGCCTTTCTCCCTTGTTGCCACACATTTCTGTTGCCAGGGAAACCGATCATGAATTGTTCATAGTAAGTGACCTTGTCATTGCTTTTATACACGCCATGAGTTATTGTGCACAGGATATTTATAGATTAATAGAGGTGATTGTGACTGCCTGAAGACAAGCAGGTTTTGTTTCATTTAATGTTTTTTTTTCCTATAGAATAGGAGGCTAAAAACCCTGAGAGAGGGAAATGCTAGCATTTGTTTGCAGAATCAATCTTGCTGTTATTCAGATGGGGTAAATAGGGCTAATAAGTCAGAAAGCAGCTGGATGAGGAGTGGTCAGCTCAGCCTCCTGCAAGCAGTGTTTTCATTTGATGCTCTTCTGGACCGGACTTGGATATATTCACATTTACTTTTGTGTTTGATATTTTCAGAGGTGCCAGGATTTTTTTAAGCTCTGTAAAAAGTGTGCTTTGTGCAGTTTTTGAATACAAACCAACCAAACAACAAACAAACAAAAACCAAACAAAACCCTCCCCAAAAAAATAACTCTCATGTCAACATTCTAAATGGTAAAAGCTGTTGCCTATTCTCCTTGTCCTGACATTCTGTACAGAAGTTAATTAAAATAAAGCTCTAAGAACAATTTAAGTATTAATAATGACGAGATAAATGAATCATGCTAGTTCAAATAGAAAAATAATGCAAAGCTTGCCTGCGATCTACAGAAGACTTCCTAGTCTTTTTATACATTCAAGAAGAAAAAAGGATGTTATTACATAATCACCCTTACAATCCTCTTCAAGGCTGAGTTGTGTAATTATTATTTTAATCTTGGCAGAGGTGTGGTGAGGTCTTTGGGTTCCCTGTTAGAGCTGTGATGAAAAGGCTGAAGTTGCTGTTTGCCCGGGGTTCTGATGGTGCAGCTGGGGCACACAGAGGGGCAGGGCTGCTGAAGCCCACCCAGCCCCTTCACAGCAAGGCTCAGCTTGTCACAGACACTGCTCAGCTCAGGAATTTGGGCAGTCCCAAGCAGCCCCCACCGTGCCTGCAGCCCAAATGAGTGGCAGCACCTGGGAGCTGAAGGTGTTTGGGTTCATTCCCCAGGCAGAACAGGTCACAGTCTCAGAAAGCCCCATATGTGATGCTTGCTGTAGGATTTACCCCACAGGACATGGAGGCTTTCAAACAGCTGGTAGAAACTGTTCTGGCAGATGCAGGGATGGACATAAAGGGGATTCATGGCACTGGGGGGTGTTTTCTGCACAGCTTAATGTGAGCTGATAGCAGTGGGTGATGCAAGTGCTCCTGCTGGACCACGGGCCAGCTGGGTGGCTGAGAGCAGAACAAGAGCTCAGGTAATCTCACCTGATGCAGCTGCAGGCCCTTGTGCTGGACACACAGATCCCCAGCTGAGCAGCACCTGACCATTCTGCTGCAGAGTCAGTTCACACCGGGCAAAAATTCCCAGGAGCTCAGCAATTACAGGGCCTTTGTTTTAAGTGAGCAGTGTGGCTGTGAGGGGCTTAGCAGCAAAAGAAACAGGCTTCTTTCCATTTAGCAGCCAGCTGGAATTTCATGATCAGCTAACGTTTGTGAAACATCTGCCATGCCTCTGGAATTACCTGTTGTTAAAAAAGTGGGTGTATTTTATGAAGAGCACCCAGAGATAACTTGAGATGAGTGGTGATGCAGTGCTGAGTCCATCAGGAGGGCTCTCAGAGTTTTACATAATGCTAGGAAGCAATGAGCAAAAATAGAGAGGAGGTGGCTGTGTGAAGGTTGTGTGCTAAACACAAGTGCTCAGCTGGACTGAATGGCAGAGCAGGACAACACTGAGCCCTGGAAAGTGTCACTTGGAGAGGGCTGGCAATGGCAGCCTCGTGGGAGGGAGGAGCATCTCCTGTGCTTCCCCCCCTGTGCTTCCCAGTCATTCCCCTCTCACAGTGGTCCTTCCCCCATCACAGCAGCAGTGGTGACACTGAGCCTGGCAGCCAGTGTAGACAAGGAACATTTTGTGAATAATTCCACTTAACTGTTAAAAACTGCTCGTTTTTAGTGTGTTAAACCACTCCTGTTCGGGGTTTCCCCAGCTCACTGCTGCCCATGATGCAGGTGCCTCTCAGCTGCCATAAGCTAAATAAGCATTGGGTCTGTGGGGAGAATGATCTGAAAGCAGGTGCTTTAGAGAAACCTAAAGGCCTTTAGATTTCTTGCTTTACAAGGGTTAAGTAGTATCAGATCAGCAGCCTTCTTTTCATCTACTTGAGCATCATTTTCTCTTTAATTTGTCCTTAGTATAACCTGGAAACACCACTTACTTGCTCCACATTTTTGCTTGTCTGAGGAATAAAAGAAATTCTAGAGATCTTTCCATTTTCTTTTTGTTATCCATAGGGTTTCAGCTAGCTCTTTGAGTTAATTTTCCTTATCTTGCATGCTTGCATATCGTGGGTGAACTTTGGGAAAGAAGGAAGTTAACATTCTTTTGCCATCCCGTGGAGTAAGTCATCTTGTTGATGTTCGAGTGTTTTAAATGGGGCTTAAGTATATAATATTGACACTCGTCTGTAAATGGTTTAGGAAAAAAACATTTATTATCCATTTGCTTGAGGGATTTGCTTGCTCTCCAGTGCTTGGGAGCAGTGTGTTGAATGAGGCAATGTGCAGAATAGATGTGCCTTTCTGAGCAGTGTTCCTGATGCCATGCAAACACCCACGGGGCAGCAGTTGTGGGGAAAACATCCCTTTCTCCCCATTAATGTGTTTTTCTGGGTCCATGGGGTGTTTTTGCAGTCACAGAACAGGCCCAGATCCCAGTGGGGAGGGGACAAGGAGCAGCCTGCCTGCTGGAGGAAGCCTGCCATGCATCTCTCAGTGCTGAGCCCAGGGCTGAGATACAGGTGAGTACTTACACACTCACCTCTGGATTCACCTGGGGATGGCTGCAGGAAAGGTCCTTTCCAGGGAATCAAACATCTCAGCACCCAGCTCGGCAGTGGGTGCCTCGGGGAGGGGGAAGGGAGCTGCAGAGCAGCTGCAGCTTGTTGTGGGAGCCAGGCAGTGACACAGCCATGCCAGTGGTCACTGGGTGGGACTGGGCAGCCCAGCCCTGGCAGTGCAGTGCATTTCCTCAGTCACTGCTGGCAGCCAGCGAGGCTGCAGCTGGGGGGGGGTCAGCCCTGCAAATTGCTCTTGTCTACTGATGGGCTTGGGGCAGGGCTTTTCCTTTCCCACTCTTCCCACTCTTCATTTGCTGTTCATCAGCCATCCCATTCCCTGGATTCCCTGCTCAGGTGAGGGGCTCCAGAGAGGGGCTGTGCTCTGTAGCTGCCATCTGCAGCTGTGACTGGGATGCTGATGGTGCTTCCTTTGCAAATCCATATGTTCCCTGCAGGAAAATAAATGCTTTTACTCAAACATATTTGTGGAAAAGGGAACAGGGGGAAATGAGGGGGGAAAAAGTCTTGAAAGGGAATATTTGAAAATACTTTCTGTATTCTTTCCTGCCTCTTTTAGGTTGGCTAGGATTAGTCAGAGGGGTTGACAAATGTCAATCTGTGTGTGGCACACGACTCCATTTCAGGGATGGTCTGTGCTGTTCCAGGCTGCAGGTTGCTGCCCCCAGAAAAGTGAAGTTTGTTCCTGTGCACAGCTGCAGATCCAGGGCTGAGATCTGAGATCCCAGAGCTGCTTCCTGACGTTGTGCTTGGGAGTGACTGATGCTGCCTGAAGAACCCAAACTCACAGGCACCTGTGCTGTGCTTGATGCACAGCTCAGAGCTCATCCAGAGGCACAAGGTGCAAAGGGGTTTTTAGATTTTCTGCTGGAGCTGGGCTTTGAGGGCAGCATGCAACAACTTCTTAAAGACACTTCAAATGTCTTTTCTAGTAAAGCCTCAAGAGTTGAGTTATTAACCCCACAGGATTTTAGAAATCATAAGAGGGCTATTCAACTGAAAATTGCATCCAGCTCTTTTAAAATATATAATGGGGGTTTGGAAGTGCTCAGTACACATCAATTGCATGCAGGACCTTGAGCCTCTTTCTTCACAGGCCAGGCTGCTTCATCCAGTGCATTTCTTTTTGACAGGTTGGTTTGTTTGAAAGTGAACAGCAGTTAGAGCAATTAGATCAATAGAAATTAATGCCTTTATGGGAAATACCTATTTGGCATTTGGGAAGAAATAAAGGACTCGTGTTCTGCATCAAGTTTGGACAAACATCTGAATACTATGGAAAATGAGCCTTTTTTATGTAAAAAGGTGATTTGTTAATTGATTGAAGGTATTTTAAATAAGCTATGGGGACTTAAAATTCATGAGTGAATTCCTACATTTGTGTTCCACACACAATACTTCACTCTGCTGTATCTTGCAGTGGTTAGAGGAGTGCAGAGTCTGCCCAGGAGGAGACATTTACATGCTCAAGTATAGTGCATTAAAATAGAGGTATCATCTGTAATGTTAAAATTGTTGGTAGTCAAGTGATGATATGTGATTGCCACTCTACAACATAAACCTACATGGAATTTTCTCTATTGATAACTTATTCCATATGCTCTGTCTCAATATATTTTCTGTATAAGTAACATTTGTAAAAAGAACATTGAGGTGGCCTCCAGTAGTAGGTCACAGCTGGGAATTTTATTCTCTGAGATATTCTGGGAGACGTTTTGGAATATATGTTAATGTTGCTTTAGGAGATATTACTGTGCTTTAATGCTTAGACTTTTTATTCCATTTCAGTCTCAGTTTGTCATTTTTATACACTTGTCTTCAGGTCATGAATTGTTTGCAGCTCTTTACATCTTGTTTTATTTAGCAATTCCCAATCCTTTCTGTTCAGACTCTTAAGGCCATGTTTGAAGTTCAAAATCTCAAACTGCAATTTGATTTTTTGATAGCCCACCTTTAACCCTTGTAGTTTTGAAGATGTTATGTTTTTTTATTTAGGATGTGAAGATTACAGTAGCCCTCTGGATTCCCTGTTTAATCATCTCTCCTTTAGCTCTGGAGTTTTTTTATGTATCTTCTAATTTCCGTAAGTACCCAGCATAACACAGTGAGCCTGGACTTGAAGACTGTGCACAAAATGTGTATTTTTATCTGTGTTAGCTGGAGATAAACTGGGCTTTTTGTACTATCAGATAAATGGTCATTTTTCAGGGAAATATGTAAAAATAGTGAACACTCTGCAAGTACACTGCATCTTATGGATGAGTTGGGAAGGAAATATATCACTGCTTTCCTGCCTCTGGGGTCCCAGATATTCTGATTGGAAGGATTGAAATACAGAGCTGTAGCACAGAGGGAGTGCTGAATGGAAAACAGAAAAGGACTGAGGGTGGTGCTGGCTCCCCTTTTCCATTAGAAAGAGTTTGTGTGGCTCACTGGGACAGAGACCCTCAGCACCCAGCAGAGGCCAGGCCATCCCTTGTGCCCTGTTCAGGAGGTGGAAGCTTTGGTGAGGCTGGCAGAGCCTGAGGCAGCTCTGGGATACTGAGGTAGCTGTTGCTGCAGCTCTGTGGGTGTGTGAAAGCCCCACGCTGGTGTTTTAGTGCCACACTAACCCCTGGGGCTCTACTGCCACTTGCAGTGGGAGGTGTGGATCTCTGCCAGGGATGCCTGGGCTTGTGCCCCTCTGCACTCTCTGCTGGGGTGTGCAGGGGCTGTCAGAGCAGCTCGGTGGCACAGCACCCCTGCAGGCTGTGTCCCCTCTGTGCTGGGCACTGTGGAGCCCTTCACCTGCCCTGCCTGCCTGCCCAGTCCCCAGTGCTTGATGTGGAAACAGAAAGCACTGCTATGTCTGCAGCTGCTTCTGAAAAAGAAGTTTATTGCCTGACAAACTGCCTGGGATGTTGATCTAGCTCAGCCATGCTTGACTTGCCTTTGGCCATTGCTGCATGGTTGCCTGTGTGCTGTGTGGCATTCTCTGGGTGTTGATGCATGCTAATACCCAAAATATTTGTAGCTAATCAAGCTAACTGCAATCAAACTCTATTTTCTAAACTCGCTAAATTATTTTCTGACACTGAATTTATCACAGCTATTAAGAGTTATGACCTTTCTCACTCCAGCACTGGTGTATCTCAATTCTCTTCCAGTCATTTGTTCCTATGATAAACTCTGAAGTGAGTATTGGGAATCTTCTGTACAGGCAGACACTCTGGCTCATGTTCATTTAAATTCTAACTCCAGACTTATAAATAAGAAATGAGGCTCAGGAGTCTCTCTGGAATATACAATATGTTTTAACCTGTCAGGCTGTTGGCTGACACTGCTGTTCCCCACTGATAAAGGCGTATGAGAGGTGTGTAGGAATGAAATTTCACTCTCAGAAACAATCATTTCAGTGTAATGCCTTCAGCTGGCTGCAGTGCTGCTGGTGGGTGAGTGCTGGCAGTGTGGAGGCTGGCACAGCCCCGTGTGCAGCCCCTCTGGTGCTGCAGCCCCTCTGTGCAGCCCCTCTGGTGCCACAGCTCTGGAACCGTGGCCAGAGGGGCAGAGCACTCAGCTCCTCTCCTTGGCTCTGCTCTGCTGCATGGCACATTCCATCCTACTTTATTTGGAGTTAAATGACTCATGCCAGAGTGGAAAGGAGTGAAATTGCTGATTTCTGTAGGCTGGCTGACAAATGGCTGCAGATGAGGGGGTGCAGCTCGTGCTCCCAGGTTCCAGCACTGCCTGTCCAGGGGTTGGTGCTGGGGTTCCCCATGGATGCTGGGCAGTGCTGCTGAGCTCCTGGTGAGCTCTGAGAGCTGCTGAGTGCATTTTGGATTTGCAGATGGTTCTGTTTAAAACTGACCAGGTTTTTTCAGCTGTGTGTCTGTTTAACCAAAGGTATTGCCTCGACCTAGGAGCCTCCTTTCATCTTAACTTCCATCAAAACAAGAAAACACAAGTGCCCTGGTATTCAGGCAGTATAAGGAAGAATTGGCATCTAAAATCCCTGGTGGTTTTTGTTAGACTGCAATAACAGTGTTTCTGTTTGTTATGCAGTAATGAAACTAGAACATTTAAGATACAGTTCACTAAACAATAAAAAACTTAACTTAGACTTTCAAAATTCTCTTGTTAATGTGTCCCAAAAAAGATAATCCATAAAGATTCCTTTATGAGTACTTCATACCAAGGTAAGGAACTACTAGTGCTCCTTTCTGCATACTGATCAGACAAGAGTTTTTCTGTGGCTTGGGGTGGCTGGTTTATTTGTTTCTTTTTGTTGTTGATTTAGTTTGGTTTGAATTGTTTGGTTTTTTACTTCTTTCTCACAGCAAGACCAAATTTTGGTCCTCTTTTGATGCTTTTTAGTTTCTGCAGGTTCAGGCACTTAGAGGAAATCCAAGGCAGCTTTTAGATTTCTCTGTTCTTTATTCCCTTGGGGTCAATCAGGCCCTGATCTCACAAGTACACCTGTAGTTTATTTTTATGTGCATGATAGCGTCAGCTCAGTTAAAATGTGTTTGCAGAATGAGGGTCTGTAATTTTCTACAAACACTGGGTCTGATAATGCTCCTTTTAGAATCAAACCCATGATTATAAATCTCAGTGACAATAGCTAAATTTCCTTGTGGTGTGTATCTGTGAATGGGGAAACTTCAAGTCTTCAGTTAGTGTAAGGAATCCTTCTGAGTTTTTAACCAGCCACTTCAATATCTGCAATAAATACCTTCATTTTACTTGACTCAACAGTGATGATAAAAAGTTGTGGATTTTTTCACTCTTTCTCCCTTCCCCTAAGGAAAAGCTGAGCCTATTTTTCTAATAATTGAAACTTGTTGGCTTTTAAAAATTAGCTTGAAATACCTCCAGGAACATTATTTGGCCAACTTCAAGGCAGCTCCCAAAATACTTAATGCTTTTGAAAGTCAAATTAAAGGTTTGTTTCATTTAAGTTGTATAGCTGGATAAGATTAAACAAAGTGCCCTACTTGCACACAGCAATCTATGTGAAATGGTTTTTTGATCGTCTTCATGCATATCTAAAATACACCTCCAATTTCTTTTCAGGATCTGGGCTTATTCAGCTTTTACCATAATGGTTCATTAGCCTCCTAGGCTTTTTCTGAAGAGTTGCAGTCAATTTCCCAGCTTTGCTGTTTTACATTAAACCACTTCGATTTCCTAAATATAGAAAGGGAAGAGAACAAGCAGGAATCGTGGCAAGAGGGGTTATTCAGTGTGGATACATCATTTCTGCTTCACAGCATACTTCCAATATTGCAAAGGTTTTGCCCCTGGCTGCAACTGTGCTAAATTTATCAAGTATTCTCAATTCTTAGAGGGTGATTTAAGTATGTGCTGCTGATATTGCTTCTTGTTGGTGCTTGTTATTTTGAGATCAATGGGACTTTACATGTGGAGAGAGCCAGGAAAAGGGAGAAACCTTCATCTCTCTGCAGCATTCTGCAGTGTCCCACTCTAAATCTCTTTGAAAAGCGAGTGGTTACTCATCCAAATACTTCCCCTGAATGTCACTGGAATGAAAAATCACTGTAGTATATATCTCTAGGACATGCTTTCTGGCCCCTGTGGCAATGTGCTGCGTGTTGTTTTGGCAGACACAGATGATTTGAATCTCTCTGAACTGTGTGTGTAACTGGCTGGAGGCTTTTGTGCTTCCCTGCCACCCTCGGGAAATTCAGGAGAGGCACTGCAGCCCCCTGGGCAAAGCTTTTCTCCTCGGTCTCAAAGGGATGAACTCTGCCCTTTCTCCAGCATGAGCTGTTCCCAGTTAATAATGATCGAGTTACATGGTGAGGTATTTGCAGGTTTTCCCCAGGGAAGTGAGGTTTTCCCTGGGGTGTGCTCTGTTCAGCACAGCCCGGCTGAGCTGGATCCCCCCAGCCAGCAGCTCAGCTCCCACACAGCCCTTGGAGAACTGAAAGAGCAGAAGCAAGGAAGCTTGGGAGCTGAACAAAGGTTAAGAACAGGAGAGAAAAACGCCTAAGAGGTGATGCAGCACATCCCCCAGCAGGCTGATGCCCAGCCAGTGCCCCAGGGATATCCCAGCCCTTTCTCCCCGTTTTTTTCTGCTGAGTGTGGCACCTCCTGCCCTGGGACATCCCTGTGCTCAGGCCAGGGCAGTTCCTGCCACGGAGAAAGGGAATTCCAGCCAGGCAGGCTCAGTGCAGCCACTTAGGAAGTGGTTTTAAAGAGTCTTTTTTTTTTTTTTTGGACATGCTCTTTAAGTCCAATTTCACCACTGTGGTGTCAGGTGTTTGTGAACTCGGTAACTTTGTCAGAAGTTTTGGCAGCAGGCTCTTGCTGAGTGGAAGGAGCTCAGGGACCCACTGAGGTTAGCACAGCAATTCACAGCCCAGCAAGATCAACTTTTTCAGAATCTGCTCCCTCGGTTCTTACAAGCTTACCAGTTTACATGGGGTGATACATTCCTGCAACCAAATCTGTCCATAAACCCAATGTAAATGTACAAGGAAATTGCTGACCTCTTAATTAACCACTTCCATAAAATCTGTTATTAACCCTGCTCCAGAGAGTTTTAATACCTTTTGTACCATTGCACTGAAAGTCGATTTAATGAAAACATGGCTTATTTCTCCTGATATTTAATCTTTTTAACACTTACTTGGCAAGTATCTTCGTGGACACAAAATCAGCTCCAGGCTCTGGGACTCCTGCATTTTGCAGTACCCCCTGAACTGCACCCTTGAGAGATACAGGACATTATGTATTCCCTCTCAGGAGTCAGATCTGGGCCATAAATGTAATTTTCAATATGGGAAACAAGACCAAATATTGGGTGCACAATAGTACAGATTGTAGGGGGTGAAGGAGGTAACTTATTTTGAAGGGTCATTGATGTTCTGTGCATTTCATGATCTGTGTTCTGCCAAATTATTCCATGGCAGCACAAAATACTTTCCTGGTGGCATTTCATGCCATGAAACACTGGCTGCTGCCATTGAGATGAATTTCTTTTATGCAGCTCGAGGTTTTGCCAGGAGGTTGGTTTGGCCATGCTGAAATAGTCTCTTTAATTAATGGCAGCCTGCTGAATTTCATTGTTTCTGCCTCAGACTTGTTAGAAAGGGAGTTGAGTTTTCAACCATCCTGATGTTATTTTCTGTACGTATTTTCTAAAGTTTTTTGCCCTGCAATTATAGTTCTTATTCCTCAGTGGCCAAGTAGGAGAGCAAAATCTCTCAGTGCACATGAGAATAACTGAGATTTTTTTTTCCCCCTCTGGAGATGTGATGGTGAGCATCCCTCCCTTGATGATTGTATCAGTTTGTGCACAGAAATCCTTGTTTTGAGAAGCCAAAGAGTCTCCTTAGTGCAGAGTGAAAAACAAATGTCTGTGGGGTGGGGAAATAAGCTGGGAGGATTTCTGAGCTTTAAAAGGTGATTGCTACCTTGTTGTCTTCTTTTTCCCATTCGTGTGTTGTTAGAAAATATTTTTATTTTTTGAGCATTTGATCTATACTTGGTTTAAATTCATATTGTTTGAGAAGTCAGTTTTCAGAGTTATGAACCATGAAGATGAAGAGCATGACAACTGGCAAGAGTGAATAAGATACAAAAGACTGTTGCTGTTGAAATGAAGCACTCATTTTTGAGGAAAGTACAACAGAAAATTGAGATGAATGAACACAAAATCCTGTGCATTAATGAATTACTTTCTAGTCTGTGCATATTAGTCTGCTTTTAATTACAGTTAAATAGTTTTTAATCTTTCTTTATGATAGTTCTATGGTGCATTCAGAGAGGAACACTCAGAGAGGATTTAAGTTTTATGATTTGTGCTTTCTAGTTCAGCAGAAATATATGTATTCTCTGCCCATTTGGTTTGCTGCAAAAAGATAAGGAAATACCTACATTTTGGGGTGGAAGAGGTAAGATATAGGAAGGACTGGAACTGTAGCAGTGATTTGCTGGGGCTTTCAGTGATGGGGTTTTTGTGATTATTTTGTGAAGTGATAATTAACTGGTAAATATTTAAGTTATAAAACAGTCAGAACCTGTATTTGAGCTGCTAAAAGCTATTTTAAAATAGAGTGATCAGTGGGTGCTGAACTAAGTCACAGGTATGCTTTGACTTTAGCCTCTTGTATGGATAAATGTACTGATAAATGACCAGTCCTTATTCTCTGACAGTTTTGATATATTTCTGAAGTTGCCTTGGCAGTTCATGCCCAAATATGATTTTTGGTTTTTTAAAAAAACCCATAACTTTTTTCATTTGCTACAGAATTGCGTTTTTTTTTAAAAAATTAATTTTTAAATTTTACAGTCATCACTTTAATTAGCATTTGTTTTTTCCCTGATTTTGGGGAAGTGTGCTTTGAAGGCACAGTTAAAATGTTCCCTTTGGCAAAAGCTTTCCAGCAGCTTTGCCAGGAGTGGTGGAGAGGTAGGAAATGTGGAGCAGTGCACGGGCAACCTTGCCAGGCAAGAGGGGCTTTTGTTTTTGTTGGGTTTTGCTCTGGAGCTGCTGTGCTTGGTGTGTCTTGAAAGCCGTCAGAGAAGGTGGATGTGCAGCTCTTCAGATCTGTCTGCTGTCTCCTAGAAGGCAGCATGGGGTAAGTGCGTGCTCTTTTGTAAATGTTTTCTTTTGAGCGTGTCCCCAGCAGGGGACAGAAGGTGACATCGCCTGTGGGCAGAGCAGAGGTCACTTCTCTGTAATGAACGGGAAAGGAACAGAGCGTGAGCATGAGCCAAAAATAGCTGAAGGCATTGTTACTCAGAGCCAGAACACAGAACGTGGAGGAAACCTTTCTGCTTTAAGCAAGTTTATTCTGCAGAAAATTTGATGCTTTCTAAGTAATTGATGTAAAGGATATAAAAAAGTACTGCAGCAGATGCTTCGTTGAAAATTCCCGTGGAAGCTTTTTGGAGGAAGGAAGTTTGACAGGACATTCAGAGCAAACTCAATATGTTGATACGGTTGAACTGCCACAAAGAAACTCTGTCTGTGCTCCAGAGTTTTAATTCTACAGAACTGTAGGAAAGCTTTGTTAACTGGTTTTACCTCAGATTGTGTACCTGAGTCTCCATCTGCACGCAGGTGAGGGGCCTCAGTGAGGCTGGAAACACCTGTGTGTGGCTGGGAGGGCAGCACAGCTGCTGCCTCAGCTGTGGACAATGAACTCATTGAAGCTTTTCACCGAGCTCGGGCACGGTGAGAGCCCTGCATGGGCACTGTAGCTGGAGGAGGCTTTTCACAGCCTTTCTTCTGGGGCTAGGATTTTGGAATTGCAGAAACGATAGAATGTGGAGGGTAATGTCTTGCAGAATTCACAGAGTCTCAGAGGTTTGTGGAGGAGCATGGAAGGACCTTGAGGACATGAATTACTTGTGCTGCAGCTCCAAAGCCCTTGTCTAACTGCAGGACTCAGGAAGGCAGCAGGAGCCTGCAGCTGAGGAGAGAGGCTGACCAGCAGAGCCTGCTGTGGGTGAGAGGATCCTGAAACCACAGCAGAGCTCAGCCCAAGGAGTGCTCAGAGCGGCACAGAAACCTGAGGTCGGTGGGGATTTTCAGTATGGGCTTCAGATCCAAAGCTTTCCAGAGGCAGCTGAGGGAGGGGTGGGCTGAGTGCTTTGGAAAGTCTGTGTGACTGTTTGAACAGTGTTCTCCTGGCTCTGTGGCTTTGGGACAGCTGGAAGGAGGGGCAGGGTGAGCCTGTGTCTGCTTCCCAGACTGTGGAAGAGTTGCTTCCCAGTGGCTGTGGTGGCAGACTTTGGGAAGTATGATGTCACACCCAACGTGATTTTAAAAATAGATGTGTCTCTCCTGCTGCCTTGTTTTGTACAGTTTGTATCCTGTCGTTTAAAAGGCTACAATGAATAATTTACAAGGCGATAAACCTTCAAGTTTATTTTAGTTTCACAAAGTGATTTCTTGAAAGGACTTATTTGCATAATGCGTTTTTGGTTGTTTTAAGATAAAACCACAATTAAACAAGAAATATAACTATCACAGAAAAACAGAGCAAGAGGCTTTTGAGTTGGGAGTGCAGCTATTTGCAGGAAGTCTGTGCTGGGATACAACATCAAAATTACTTGAGCTGGTGAGAGTTAAATGACTTTCTCATCTCAAAGATGGATTTGCAATGTAAATGTGTGAGATCCATATGAAAGGCAATAGATCTGGAGGAGGAAGCACAGCATTTACTTGCCCTAGTGTGTCCTTTCTTGCAGGTATAAGAAGTTTTCACAAATTAGCCAGAAGTGCTGTGGGATCATGAGCCTGCAAAGCATGGCAGTTGTACACAGTCTCAAAAATAAAATCCCTGCCTCATTTTCTCAACAGATCTAAATTGCTTGTGCAAAATTGAGCCATTATGTTAAACAGGTAAGAAACCCTTCTTGCCTGGGGTGGCTTGGTGCCAGCATCCAGTGTGCCTTGGAGTAGCTCATACTTATCTCTTAGTTCTCATGGTGGATGAGGTAGTGAATAATGATAATAATAATACCAGTAAATTGAAATAAGAGTTTCCCCTGATTTTTAGGGAGTAGATAAATCCCAAGGATTCAGTGGTAGCATAGACCGAAATTAGCTTTTCAGTGATTTACAAATGTTCTGGATGCAGACTTTGGGATCCCGACAGCATTGTACCAAAAGTGATGTGTAAATCGGGGAGCTATTGGGAGTCGTTGACTTAAATCCATGTGGTTATTCAGGCACTGGAAAACTGAAGTAGTTCAGAACTGGTTTGTGGTGGAGGGATCAGCAAAGCACAAGGGTTGAGTAAGCTGGGCTGTTTCTGGAGCGTTTGTACTTGCACAGCTTTTGAAGGCAGAATATTAAGTCTGCTCGGAAAGGCTCCCTGAAACTAAGCAAGTTAATTTTGTTATCTGATCAGCAAGTTGTATGAGCAAGACTTTCATTTTTAAATCATAAATTTGGAGTGTGTGTTGTTTGCTCTGTGTAGATTCTTAGCCAGGAACAGATTAAATTAAATTTGGGAAGAATCCCCCAAACAAACTTACCCTGTTTTGCAGTGTTTTGTCCCATGGCACTTCTCACCCTGGTTCTCATTATTTAGTGGCCATCAGGATGTCACATGCTTTGGAGTCAGCCTGTGCTGCACAGGAATGTTGAAAGTCAGTGAAGGTGGAATGCACAGGGCAGCCAAACCCCCATGTTCACTACCATCTTCTCCCCTTTTATGCCCATTGATATGTCTCTGCCTTATATTATGGCTATTTATATGTATTTTGGGGTGTTTGTGTGTGTACAGACCTATTAGGGCTTCCTCCTAGGGGAGAGAGAGATTAGAAAAATGAGCAGCCTTTCTGCATTACAGTATGGTGATCTTTGAGGCCAGTGGTTTATTTCTCTGCTTGTAAAATTTTAAAATATTTTCTTGTACTGACAGTAGTATTCTAGCAAAATTTTGTCAATTTTTAGCCTCTTAAAGTAAGTCTTATATAAAAGCCAGAAGGTGACACAACAAGGCTGTATAAGGAAAAAAAAGTCAGATACCTCAATTCATTTAAATAACTGTCTGAAATAGTATGCATAGCAATATTAGTATGTTAATGATATATAATATCAGGAATAACATAAATACACGCCTGAAAATTATGTTTTGCTTGGGTGGGGAAAAAAGTTCAGCATTCTGCATTCAGGTGGCAGAAAATTGCTTATCTGGGCAGGACAGTGCAGTTGGATTTCTATTTTGGTCCCTTCAGAAGCAGAGTGCAGTAGTATACAGAGGAGATTATGCTGTTAATCACTGAAACCACTTGAGCAGCACTAAATAAGCCATGTTCATGGAACTTGCAGGAGAGCTGGTGTCTGGAAACCTGGCTAGAAATCTCCTCCTATAAATCATTGTGATAGAGAGCAGGAAAGAATTGATAGCCAGGTGACCTTTGGTTTGGAGAGACAAGCTTCATCTGCAGTTTGGGGATGATTTTGCTGTATTTCATAGCAGGGTTTGCCTCAGCTCTGCTCTGTTCCTGAGTGAGCTCCCAGACATTTGGCACTTGTGTTACTGGTGTGAGTGCTTTCACTGGGTCGGGCTGGGCTGGGCTGCCAGGGTTCTGCTTCCCTGTGGTTCACAGGAAAGCCCCCAGCTCTAGACTTGCTGGATTTGTGGGGTTGTGCACACAGGGGATCCCCCAGCTCTAGACTTGCTGGATTTGTGGGGTTGTGCACACAGGGGATCCCCCAGCTCTAGAGCTGCTGGATTTGTGGGGTTGTGCACCCAGCTCTAGACTTGCTGGATTTGTGGGGTTGTGCACACAGGGGATCCCCCAGCTCTCCAGCTGCAGGATTTGTGGGGTTGTGCACACAGGGGAAGCCCCCAGCCCTCCAGCTGCTGGATTTGTGGGGTTGTTGAAGGTTTCCCACCCAGCTCTCCAGCTGTGGGGGGCTCACGTGCAGCTCAGTGCAGGGGTGTAAATAAAAGCAGTCAAACAGAAAACTGCCTTATGCAGGGGAGCAACGAATAAACAAAAATAAATCCTGCTGGACTTTGCCATCTTTTTGTGCACACGGGCATCCTAAAGGGTGCTTTATATTCCCTGTTGTTGCAGAAGTTCTCTTAAATCATCTGTGGCTTTTGGCAAGTCCTAGTTGTTGCACACGAAATGGAGGACATGCAGGGATGAACTTTATTCCAGCCTCATCATTTCCAAATCTATGACCCAATAAGTAGAAAAGAGTTGTATTTTTGAGTGTATGAGATAATCAGAATTTATTCAATGTCAATTTAGTGAGTTTTAAGTAAATGGCTTTGTAAAAAGAGTACTATTTTATCTGTGCTTTGGAAGGGAATGGGTAGGAAAAGACAATAAAACACCACTGCAATTCCCCTGTAGTGAATATTTGTCATTATAAACTAAAACTTTAATATTGGCTTTAGGATGCTATGATGACTATAGAATTTTTGGAACCACAGGATTTGTGCCCAGATAACCACCTTTTAGGCTGTTGTTCAACCTATTTTAAACCTGTCTAAACTTCAGTGTACAGAGTCCCTGGCACCTTTGTTCTAACTTGGCACTTTCATATCCTTTGTTCATGGTGAACTAAATTCTCATTTGAGACCTGTAAGTGTTTAACTGGAATTGATCATATCTTCAGGTGAGATTCCATTTTCCTCAAGTATTCAGATGAAAAGGTAATTGATGATTTAATATTTTCAGTGGACAGGGCAGAGAGTTATTTACGTCATTGAGTGTTTCTCATTTTGTCTTCCTTTCCTGACACAAGAATGAATTCATGAATATCAGACAAGTATTACATACTGCAGGATCAATTTTCATTTGGAGATGTTTCTTTTCCTGCAGCTGCAGGGGATCAATTCCTGTGTGACTGTTGGTTTGGAATGTTCATGTGTCTTTGTTAGTGTGTGATCAACACCACCTGAAGGAGAAGTCTTTTCATTTGAAGTTATTTCCTTAAAATATGTGAGACCTTGGGAAAACGAAAGACTTGTTCACTGTGGTAATCTCAGAAATTAAACTATTCTTAACTAATGAAGTAAAAGCAGCTGGTTTTGCAAGTCAGCAGCAGCATCAATTTATCAGTGAGAACTTGCTGGGAATTCCTTTTATTAATAATTTATCCTTTAGGTCAGCTGGTTTTGCACAGCCAGAGTTGTTTAATCAGTTGTGCCTGTGCAAGCAGTGCTGGCAGTGGGAGGATCAGGAGCTGCCACTCTGCCAAGTGTTCTTCCTGGGATTTCAGTGCCATGGGGAACGTTGGGATTAACCACCAGAAGCTGGATAAGATAATTTCATTTCTCTCTTCTTAGAGATGTGGTTTCTCTCTCTCTCTCTTTTTTTTTTTTTTTTTTTTTTTTTTTTTTTTTTTTTTTTTTTTTTTTTTTTTTTTTTTTTGTGTTTTTGGTTTTTTGTCTTTTTAGTTTTATCATAATTATAAGATATCCTAAGAAAAACAATGTGCTTATTTGGAGGATTTTTTGAGTGGTTTGCCACTGGTGCTGTTGGTGTTCCCAGCTCTAAACATCTCTTGCCCTACTCCAATCAGGAGGTTTTTGTACAGCTTGTAAGAACTCCTTAAAATTGCTTTATTTTCCTGGATTTTATTTATGCTTATCTGTTGCCTTAGCAATAGAAACACTCTTGTTTTATCCAAGTTTCTCCTTCCTGTATTCTTTCAAGTATAGGATTTCCCAACTATTGCTCTGCCTGAACTTACAAAAAACTGAATTTCAAAGTATTTCCAAATTTTTCAGTTTCTTTATAGCTTTGTTCAGCTGGTTCTATATATTGGGAAATGATAATTGTTATTATTTGCAAGTCATTATGAGGGTTCTTTCTTTTTTTATTGTAAGCAACCTCTAGACTAGAATGTCTGTATATGGGTTGAAATGTTTTTCCCATTTTACTGACTGTCCTGTCATACTGCCAATAATGTTTTGATGTCAACACACTGTTTGTTATTATTTCATAGGAGAGCATTTTAAAATTTTGGTTTCTTCAAGGTTATTTCAAGATTATTCTCCACGCTGATTTTGCTGAGTGGCCCCTGATGTTGAATTTGTACTGAGAGTTCACTGAGTTTAATTTCATTAAATTAAACATCCATCTATAAAAGGTATCTCTGGATTTAGTGTAATCTGTCTTATGTCTCCAATGTTAGAACATTTCTATGGCTATGTTTTGCTTTGGGGCAGGATCTGATAAAACTAATTGCTATGTGAAAGTTAGACATGTAATGGTTAACTTAATAGTTTTGTCTATTTGGTCATGAATTAAGTTGCAAAAGAGAAAGGGAAACAATTTATGTTGGATTTCTATAAAATAAGGGAAACTACTTTATAATTTCTTTATGGAATAACTATGACAGAGTTCTCATGCTTTGTCCTGCAGAGTGCAAAGACTGTCAGGCTCGAGCAGCCCAAGGAGCTGCAGGCTGAGGATGTTTCCCTTTGCCTCCATCCCAAGTAAAGACATCTCTTAGGAGTCATAAATACACTTATTGTGAAAAATGGCTTTGAGCATTCAGTTAAAGTACCTTATATTTTCTCTGTAAATCTCAAGGGCAGAAAAAACCACCCCCTTCCTTGTGGAGACTATTTTCCCCATCCCTCCCAACTTGTATTTAGTTTTCTAAGCTGCTGCTTTGGTTCCAGACCTGAAGAGAATGTTGTGTGGACAGTTTGGTTTTGTTTTTTTTTTTCCCATGTGTACTAGTGAGTTTAAAACTACATTTACCTACATGTAAATCTGCCTCAGTCCATATGCTCTGTAAGTATTTAATCCCCTAAATCCTATATATGCAGGCAAAGGGGCTGTTTCACTCAGTAGTGATGCAGGACTGGAAATGAAAATCCTTGTGCAGTTCTGTGATATATTTCTATTATGAGTAAGTTACAAAACCCACAAAGGTTTGATAGCAAATGTCCAGTTTGGATCCTGTATGAGTAGGATTTGCTCAGAGCATTGCCCAAGGTGCATCACATTGCCAGTAAAATCATGCTCTAAATATGCTGCTTGTTATAAAGTGGGGGGAAAAAAGAAACAAACACCCCAAACTCAACCAAAACCACAAGGAAAATAAAAATTCCAAGCTCCTTATTAGCAAGGGGAAATAATGAGAAGTAACCTTCTAATGAAGTTCCTCTGTAACTTTGGTTGTCAGCAGCACACATGAATTTGTTTCCATGGCTTTGCAGGGAAGTTGCTTGTCTGGCTGAACAATCTGCTTTGATGCAGAAACTCGTGGCTGTTTTCTGCTGAGTAAGGCTGGGCTGTCATTGAAGATGCTCAGAAAGATTGTTAATAAAACAGCTGGATCCTGACTGAGTAGGAAAGGCTAGATAGAGCCTGCATAATTGGAACTGCTTGATGGCACAATTAGTGTTTTTAAGTTAACTTACCTTCAATGAAAGCATTTTTAGTGATGAATGAAAAATTCATCCTTCATGGATTTTCTGCAAATACTTTTGTAACAAAATTCCCTTTTCTGTTCCACTTAAGCAGTTTCTGCCTTATCCCAACTTTGCTGTTCTGTCAGAGAAACGTTTTTTTATGTTTTTCAGTAAAGTTAGACATGTCCAGATTTAAAAAAAGTACACTCTAAATTAGATGAAAAGGACAATTCCAGTAATTCTTTACCTAATCAGTAACTTGAGTGTTACAGGCAAGGAAAAAGTAGGTAGAAAGTTTTATTTGACATTTGTTAGTGCTACAGTAGTATCAGTGTTTTATAGCATCAGATAATTCTCATTGTGAGCTGCTGCACTTTCTGAGGTCTCTGATCTGTGCAGGCATCACTGTGGTAAAGCAAAAAGGGGTTGGGTTTTTCATGTTCCTTATTTCTTCTTCCAAATCTGTTATTTCCTGATAATTCTGTGTCCCTGAGCAGAGCAATGCTTTCAGGGTGTGAAGAACAGGGAGGGAGGTTTCTCATGTTGACTGGAAAGTGAGAATTTCTGCCTTCAGCAGGTCCAGAAACATCTGGATATCCAGCTGAAATCAGCATTTGGAGCTCTCTGGTGTCTTCAGGGTAAAATCTGTTTGAGCAGTGAAGGCATTTCTGAGTGTTTGACCTGCTTACATTTGTGGCAGCAAAGAGAGGTCAGAAAGGAGATGACTGATTCCTGAAATACCCAGGCCAGTGGGAGGCAACTGGGGATGCTGAACTTCATCTCTTTTAGAGACTGTGACCTTCTGTCTTTAGCAGGCCACTGGAGTTATTTCCTTCCCTTTCATTAATTGGCTTTATCTGTTAACACTCATTAATGCTATATTCATTTTCGTTTTGCTGAATTTGGCAGCAGTAACAATCTCCAAAATATTTTTTTCTCAGCCTCTAGTAAGTCAGAATTTGAAACAAAATACTGTGGTTTCTTACTCAAACTGGTTGTATTGGGCTTTAGTTTTTAATTTGTTTATATGTACAGGATTACAAAATAGCAAACAGGGTTTCAAGATAATAGAGGGTTTCCTATTTCCAGTAGCATATTCATATATAGCTCGAGATTTTTTGTGTCTAGCACAGTTAGGAACACAGACTTGTAAAAATTGTCTTGGGTGACTGTCCAGGACATTTAAAAATATCCATAAACATCTTTTAAAACTGCAAAGATGAATCATTCTGGAAATCTCTTGTAGGTTGTCAAATATTCCCTGTGATCAAGCCTGTTTTATTTATCCCTCAGTATCCTGAACTATCAAATAATAATTCCAGAAGTTCTCAACAGCTCAGGAAATCCATGATGTTAAGAGGGGGGCAATTCATTTTCATGAGCCACAAGATTGGTGGCATTAAAAAAACCTAGCAGAAATAAAAAATGTCTAGGAAGAGATTGTTTTCTTCATTACAAGAACTGGAGATAATCTTCAATGTAAAAGAGGGGTGAGAAATATTATTTTATGTTTATAGTAATTTTCTAACACATTTATGCTCTCGTCCTTGAATTGGCACGAAGTTCTGCAATCAATATGGTCTGGATATTTGAAAACAAACTGGTTTTATTTTATTGGATTTTTAAAAATTTGGAAAACCAGATACTATTTCAGCTTTATAGAGTAATCATTCTTAATCATTTGCTTAGCAAAACAATTTATTAAGCAATGAAGGATAACGAACCATAAAGTTTTAATTTGCCTTTTTTAATTGAGTTGTTAATTAGGACCCCTCCACAGTTGGCAACTCCCAACTTGCTTTTTGTTGCTTCTGTATCCAAGACAATTTAAGAAACCTAATCTGTCTTAGTTATTCCAAAAAGACACTCCCATGAATCAAATCTATAGGTGATTATGTTCTAACTGTGCTGAGGCTTCTGTGAGTGCATATTAATTATGTCAGTGGTTAATGATCAGGCAAGAAATATGGGAATGCCAGCAGTGATTGTTTAGCAGAAAGAGGAGAAATATCCTGTGTTGTCTGAAATTTGAAGTCCTTCCACCTCATTTAGGGTAGAAATTTAATGATCACATTTTCCTGTGAGAGCACTGGGCTTAGTCTGACATTTTTGATGTAGGAGCACTGTTGAGATCTTGTTATCCATCATAATAAACACTGAAGCATCTATTTCATCTGGCTGCAAATGCTGCTTGTGAGTTTTGTTTTATTTCTATTTTAAATTGTAAATTTTACCCGTAATTAAGAATTTAAGCAAAGAGCTCTCAACTCCTCTCCTGAGCTTCAGGAAGCTAAGAACAGTTTATTGGATCATGGAAGCTCTTTGGTTGAATGGAAATGCCAAGAGTAAAATAAAATATACTTGAATCACCTGTAAAATGTCTGGGATTGATTGTAGTACTCCCCTTGACTGCTCTCAAAGAGACTTTATCCACTAAGAAACAAATCTGGGTTTCTACTTACTCTGTTCTGGGTTTCTGTACTAGCACAGGCTGCCTTTTCTGTCTTGCAGCCATGGATCAGTTTCCTAGAGAAATGGCTGGTGTACAGGATGCTGTCCTAACTCCCTTATTTAAAAGGGTACAGATTTACTTATTTTAAAAGTATTCAGCAGCAATTTGCAGTCTCTGAAATGCATTTAGATGCCTTATGGTCTACTCAGAATAATGATGTGCTTACACAGTGATGAAAAAAGGCACAAAGGTGCATCTGTAAAGGGCAGCATAATCAGGAATGAGGGAAATTGAAACAGGCACAGACTGTAGGGAAACAGTAGCTGGTGACTCTTGTCCCAGGGGAACATCTGAGCTGCAATTTTTATGCACTGTATTTTTTTTCTTTACCCAAAGCAGTTCTTCATGGGAAAAACACAGAGGATAGGAGAGGCGGTAGGAAGGAATTACCTGCAGTTCCTCAGCCTCTGAAGACCTTTTACCCATATCCAAACTTCCAAAAAAGCAGCAGCAGCTGATGAATTTACAACATCAGGCTCTGGTGCCTGAGGGAACGCACGCCAAGCATGAGTTGATAAGACAGGCTGGTGAATTATGACAGACACGCTGATTTATACACCAGATCTCCACTTTTCCCAACTGAAGGCATGCCTTCCTATCACTTAGATGCCAGTCACTTTAGATGGGCCTAGGGCAGGAGAATGTAGGGTTTAAATTGTAAAATTATCCAGCTCAGAACTCTGTGGGGTGTCTTGGTTCACTTACATAGACACAGGCAATGTAGAGAAGACATTCTGACACTCTAAATATTTTGGGCTCTTAACAGCTTCTGTAGGTGACCGTGGCAGTGGTTTTGGTGTCACTTGATTTTAAGTGTGCAAGAAATAGCCTGAAATCCCTCTCACTTCAAATGGTGCTGGCTGCTCAGTGTTGTGTTTTTAGATATCTAATATGGAGAAAGCATGTGCTGAGGACATGCTGGCTCACTTATTATTTAAGTCCTGGAAACAAATGAGTGAAAATGCTAGGAAACAAATTTACTTTCTTGATTTTAAAAGAAAGAGAAACTTAGACCTTGATGTGTTTCCATTTGCAAGGTGGAATAGCCTTAAAATACACTGAAAGGTATTGCTGCTGTTAGTGAATGATCAGAGCATTAACTGGGTTGCTTTGTTATCGAGAGATTCATTTTCTGCTCAGTGAGCTTCACCTCCTGACTTTGGCATGTCCCAGCTACTTGCACTTCCTTGACAAATTTGAATACTCAGAGCTCAATCCCTTTCTTCCCCCCTCCCAGAGAAATCTCTACCCAGCTTTAATAAGCAGCAGATTGCCTCAAAGTGTTGTTGCTGCACACAAACCCTGCAAGGATGGTTCCTGTGGCCGGTGCAAAGCTCACCTGCTCTGTGCTGCTGCTGGGAGGGGTGGCTGAGGATGCAGGGCCCTGGCTGGGAACCAGAGAGGGGGTGGATTTTCCCAGGAGGTTTCTGTGTGTTCCCTGCCCTGTGTCCTGTGGCTGGATGTCCATGTAAGAGTCCTGAGTAGGGAATGGGAGGATGGGGATGAGAGGATGAGCCAGCAGCCTCAGTGGGCATCTGTACCAGGGCTGAGCACAGACAGGGCGAGCTGAGATGCTCTGAACACGAGAGAATCCCAGCACAAACCCCTCTCCCCAGTGCTCACAGTGGCTCTGGGCTGTTCTTGCACTCCCTGCTGTGTCTGTCACTGTTTACCTCGGCGACTTTATCAACACAGCAGGAGTTCAGGTGGGAGGATGATGTACCTGAAATCCTCAGTGGAAAGGCAGGCGTGTTCTCCCAGCCACCCTCCGTGATTTGTTATTATGGGCATGCTTGCAGTGACACCTGGGGGCACTGTTATGGGATAATTTTAGGTACCTGTCCTAGCCTTCCTTCTGCAAGAATTCCCAGGTCCTTAAAGCTCACACTTCATAAACTGCAGGTGGGTTTAAGGGTACGAGTGTTCTCTGCACTCAGCTGGAGGCAGTCAGCAGAGGATTATTGGAGTCAATACTAATGAAATGTGTGTTACAGGAGCCACTAGGAAGTTTCATTAGTATTCATAAATCTGTTAAAAGATGTGATTTATAAATGCAAAATTTGATTAAAACGTTCCCATTTCTTTAGCCATGAAGGAAGCATTCACAATACTGAGGCAATGTAAATCAAATCTCCTTCCTAGCTTCTCAGGGATTTTATTTTTCTCACTACTGCTGCTTCCCTTTTGTGGAAGGGAATTTTGTTTGGCTTTTTGTTGCAGAGGCGTAATGGACTATCCTGGGTTAGTGCCTGCACCTGCCATGAATGTGGAGGTAGGCAGGCTGTGGAGCTCTTCCTCAAGAATCTTTTAGCAGCAAGGAACCCAGGAAGACTATTAAAAGCATAATGAAAACCTCATTCGGTTTCCTGTCAGTTTTCAGAGCTGTAAGTGGCTCTAATTTGCACAAGATTGGAACAGCATTGAGGAATTACAGTAACTAGGCGAAACACTCACTGGGTTTGCAATTTTCTGATAGCATCCCTTGTAATTTCTTGTAATGCATTTGTAGCTAAGTACAATGACAAATGTCAAGGCTCATTGTACGAGCTTTACGCACATCAGCACCAGGCTGGGAGGTGGAATGTCAGCTGCTGTCTTGGGAAAAACTGCTGGGACTGCTGCATGCTTCCCATCCCGAGCTGGGCTAGACACAGATCCTGCTCTGCAGCTGGGGGATGAGTGGAGAACATAATTGCTTTCCAGATTTTTTTTTTAATTGCTTTCAGATTTTTTTTTGTTTTGTTTTGTAGAAATTCAACCAATAAAAAGGAAGCCTGGGAGGCCTTTTAAACATTTAGTTTGACATTAGCAAGTGAACCCTGGCTCTCCATGAGGTGTTTCCCACAACAACCCACAGGGAGTTGGTGGTTATGAGTCAAAGCAAATGCATGTGGACTTTTCTGCCTGCCTGGAATTATTTTGATGAACAGTCATGTGCAGCAGTGGGCTGCAGTAATAACCTCCCAGCACTGTGGTATCAAATGCTGATCTGCATTTGAGATAAACGCAAATGAGGGATTCAGGGAAAATACAACCCAAATATGGTTCAGTAAATGCTCGAGAAAGTGATTACACACAGTGCAGTTTATCTGGAGTAAATAAAAACTACTCTAGCTGTTGATCTCTGTTACTCCCCTGCAGCACACTGTGCCTCTTGTATGAAGCTGAGAATGTTAATGTGGCTATGAACAAAGATTTATGAACATGGATAATTGCTTGAAGCTGATTTTTCTCCATTCTTGCAGTTGTTTTACTTGGATGGGAGCAACTGTATTGATTTTAGTAGCTGGAAAAGAAAAAGGAAAAAATCATTTCCACTCTGTTTTGTAAGCCTGTAATAACTTCAGCAGTGTGTTTAAAGACTGGCCAAAGAGAGAAGTCTTAATTAAAGCAATGTTTAGCAGATTCCATCTGATTTTGTTAGCTAGCACTTGTTTTGAATGACACATGTGAAAAAATACCTTCTGCAAATATTTACTTGTCAAAGTAGCACCAATATTCAGAAATCCTGAGAGACCCTGAACTTGGAGACCCTCCCCTTGTTGTGGTTTGTTCTCCACTGGGCCAGTTTCATCCTGGATAATTCCATTCTTTTTCACCATTTCTAAGTGCCATTGCAAAAGTTACTGGAATTATGTAATTCAGTTTTCTCATTTGTTTTGTCCCCCAGTTTCTTGGTCCTCCCTCATAAGAACTACCTGAGGATGAGTTCTTAGGCTCAGATTTGTAATTAATAAGTTTAATAGATTAGTTTTGATTTTGATAGACAGATGAGTTGCCTGTATGTGACAGAATTCATGTATGATGTGTAGCACAGTTGGTTGCTGTGTGTGCAGAGTTTATATGTGAATTATTAACTCTGACAAACTAATTTCACCTGCCAAATAGAAAAGCAAGAGGTATTGCAATTTTCTCAGTTAAAGACTGACTAGTAAAAATTACAGAAAATGGTATTTTTGTACTTACAATAAATTAGGTGTTATTCATCATTGTGAAAAAATAAATCTGAAGAAAAAAAAGAACAGAGTTTTTGGTGACATTTAGAAATGTGTCGGGTCTTGCTCCAGCATTCTTGCTGCTCAAGGAAATCCTTTACTTCTTAGTGATCCTTCTTCAAACTATTTATTCAAAATATAAGTCCATTGCAGCATTGTCTGGTCAGAATTTATTTCTGAGCCATCCAGGTGAGAATTGACGTAGTATGGAGAGTTGGAATGTCTGGTTTCTGATAGACTTATTCATACAACTACACAGCATTAATTTGGAATTTAATGAGAAAAGGGTTTAATTTTCAGCTTGCTGTACAATTCAGCCATTTACCTACAGATTTACAGTCATATGAGATGTTGAGGTTTTGGAGGTTTGGATTGGATGGTTTTTTTTTTTTATGAGAAGAACTGGAAGGATTTTTTTCTCTCATGCCATTCTTCCAGGAAAGCTCTATTTTGGATTATTTTTCTTGTGAGCAAAAAGCTTCTCTAACAATGGTTTCATTTTTCTGTGCAGGAGAATGAATTTAGCTTCTGAATTAGACAGGTGGCAACTAATTGCATTTCAAATTTTAATTCTCTTTAAAACTACTTCAAATATTTTTAAAATTGGCAATATGTTGCATCATGCAAAGGGGAACTCAGGGATAACATTGTGATGCCTCTCAATTGTTTTTAGAGTGAGGGAAGGAGTGTGGAGCAAGTTTAGAAGTCCCACTGTGGATTTTGCAAGGCATGCTGAAGCCTGGCATGAGCTGAGAAATGTTCATTTTAACCGCAGTTGTTCTCTTTTAACCTCTGAAGCACACTGGGATCGATCTTCATCAGTCAGGGGCCTGCAGAATTGGACCTGTTTTTTTCAATCCAAGGACAAAGCTAAAGGTCTGTGTTAAGGTAGTTATTTGAAGCATTAAAAAAAAATCCTCGGGGAAAAAACTTGTCTTTTTAATTTTCTAGAAATATAAAAAAATTTTGAAGCTGTCATTAAGTTGCAGAAAGGAAAACAGAAATCAGAACAAAGCCTCTTATAATGCCATCATATACAGATCTCACTAGCTAGCAAAATTGTTGTCTTCAGGTGATTCTTGGTAAAACAATGCTCATCTCAATCAGCTCTGATGTCAGCAGGGCACGTGTGTGTCTTGAATGGCATGAGTAGATTTTAAATTGAAAATTATAATGCAAAAGAATTACTAGGTGTTCATTTAACGCACACTGGGTGTGGAGGTGTAATTAAAGGAATAAATGTACTGACTGGGTACGGCTGTACTGCAGGGAGCAGCTGCAGTTCGGGAGCTGCTGGGGTGGGTTCAGCACCATCCTGTGCCCTGCACACCTGTGCACACAGGGGACACCTGCGGGCAGCACGGCTGCCCAGGGCTCAGGGCTCAGTCCTGCCCGGCTCTGCAGCCAGCCTGGGGCAGCGCCACGTCCTGTGCCCCAGGGCAGGGGCGCTGCCTGCCCTAGCTGTGCCCTGCTGCGGGGCTGCTGCACTGCTGCAGGGTGCAGGCCGTGCCCCATCCCCGGCTGCTCTGGTTGCCCTGCAGCAGACACAGGGCCTGGGTTCTGTGTGAGCTCCGTGGGACAGGGAGAGCACGTGGAGGAGGCAGGTGATGATGATGATGGTCGTGGTGATGGATGATGGTGATGTGTTGCTGTGGCAAGTAATGCATGACACGAATTTTCTCTGAAACAGCTTGGAGACATGACTCTGACTCTGTTTTTTAGAAACAAATGAGTCCCTGTTGCACATTTGCCACAGACCACTGAGACTGGTGAAAGAAACACAACCCCTTCACCCACACTGGTCAAACCAGAGGGACAGCAAAAGAAAGTCCATCCCATGGAAAGAATTCCAAATGTGAGTTTTTCTTACAAAAACAATCCTGATGTTTATGTTCAAGCTGTGAGAACAAGCTTCAGAAACCCAAAACATCAGGAAAAATGAGCTTCAGAAGCTTGGGAGCTGTAGGCCTGGACAGCCAGGCTCAGTGCTGGTGCTGGCTCCAGCTGAGCACAGAGCTGGGCAGGAGCAGCCCTGCTGAGGATACACACTGTCTCCTTGGCCAGCTCTGCATCAGAGCTGCACTGCTGCCTCAAAGCCAGCTCCAGCCTTTGTTTGGCACGTGGAGGCTTTGTTTATCAGCACTGAACCATGCCTGAGCTGACCTCACTACAAGCAGCTGAGCCAGAGGGGAAATGGCTTTTTGCTTCTTCCAGGAGGGTTAGCTCGTGTCAGACATTCCTCGGGACTCCTTTCAGTGTATGAGAGAGGGAAGTGCCAGCTGCTGTTAATAATAACTCTGGCATGTGGTATCACAGTTGAAATATTGTTTTTTAAAAATAAATTGATGCAGTTTCATAGAGTTTGATAACGTAGTCAGTTTTTAGTGATTTTTTTTCTTGCTCAGCGATTCACATGCCATGAAATTATTTTATTAGACCACTCCAAGGGTCACCAGGTAGAGAGAATCTAAAGGACCCCAGATACCTCTTCAGCAGAGTCAGCTCACTTCAAATTGGCTGCTGGCCACAATTTGAGGATGTAAATTGGTTAAATGGGCCACTGGATAATTTTATTTTGTATTAGTTTAGAAAATTAATAAAACAGGAACAAATATTTAGTTGAGGCAAGGAGCAATTCTTTAAGATGATGTCAGTGCAGTTTCATGTCTTATCACTGTCATGAATCTGGGGGAGTGTGCTTACATAAATTAAGCATTTGAGGTTTCTGTGGCATGCATATAATCAATTTTGCATGCTCACTGGCTTTGGTAATGTGAGGATGGCATAACACAGTCCTCAGGGTGGACACAAGCCCTGGCCTGAGAGGGAGGGAGGCTGGTCCATCACCTGTGTGATTGCTGCTGTGCCATGTGCTGCAGAGCCCTGGCACTGCCAGCACAGGTGCTAAAGTCACTGGGCATATTTGGTCTAATTAATTAGAATTTTTAAAGAACTGTAGGGTATGTTTGCAGATTTTCTGCTCTTCTGTTTTATTTCTGGCTACAGCTGCTGTTTGCAACCACCAAGATAGTGGGCAAAGCAGAGAGTTTGATACTTCACCCTTCCTGTGAATCCTGTAGTTGAACAGAAGCTGAGATTTTTGGTTTGGGATTTCAGGAACTGGGTGGAAATCTATTGAGTAAAATGAGTGAGAAGCTTTAATTTAGTTGACTGAATATCAGCCACTAATGAACCACTGTTGTGAGATATGTGTAGCCATTACTTTGGTGTCTAAATTATTCTCACTTTCAAATCTTATTTAAATTCTTAATAACCTTTATTAGGTAGAGAAGAAAAAATTCCACCTGGAAGCCTTCAACCTCCAAAACTGATGGAATGCACTAATAAAACCATGTGCTGTCCTAAAAGAGAGAATTATAGTGTAGTATAATAGTGTCTAAGCTAATGGGATAAATTAATAGAGTTTTGATAATTGATTTGTAGAAATAATAATCTGAAAGCTGATTTTTACTTTTTTTCCCAGCGGCTCTATGTAATTGTCTTCATTAGAATGTTCCTAGAGAAATATGAAGTGGCCACTGAAATTTCCAGAGGAGTGTTTACTCCATGTGCTCTTAAACATCTATAACTAACCAGAACCTATTTTTACTAGAGAAAATATGTCTCAGAAAATGTCTCCTTTAGAGTATCTAATAGAAACAGAGCCAGTGTTCTGATTCTCGAGGTAGTTCTCTACCCAGGTAGCTTGGAACCTGTGATTCAAAGAAAACAGAGCCTTAGAAAATTAGAGGAGGAATGCTGGTTTTAAGAAATTGAGAAGTATATTCTTATTTTTTGTGAGTTCACTCTTTTATCTTAACACCTTGTTCAGACCTCTGCTGACTTTTGAGGTCTTAATGCTGCCCTCTGATATTCACTGGCACCATATCCTTCCAGCAAAGTCACCTGTGTCTGAGGCACTTCACAGTTCCTCAACTGCCCAACACCCAAAGCATTTAAAATACCCAAAAGCATGAGATTCAAATCAGAAATGTAATGTTACAGGAGTGTAAGTTCTCTCCTCCTTGGCAGGAGATTCTAATAGGAGGAAAAAATGCAGCTTCCCCAGCTGAGGAATTCTGAGTCTTTCTGGAGATAAATCTCCATCCTGTGCTGCAGGTGGGATCCTTTTTGCTGGCTGCCTCCAGCCTCCTCCTTTGCCTTTTCCAGTGAAATCAGTTGAAATTTTCTGCAGTTTGGAGAAGAGTGTGTTGCCAGCGTGGTTCCTGTGCAGCTGTGCTGTGTCACCAGTGCACGGGGCTCGGTGACACTGCCTGGGACAGGGCATCTCTCAGGGAGGAGCAGAGGGTGAAGGGTAACCCAGGGGACACCTCCTGCCTGAGCCCCAGGGCTGGGGAAGGAGGGATAACAGCCTCAGGGCTGAAGGTAAAACTTGCCAGCTAATGACAACTGGACCTTTTAGTGTTTGAGGTTTTCTTTATCTTGAACCTATTGACTGGCCTTGGGTCTTCATGTAAAAGCAACCCAGAGCTGACTTAATCCTAATTATCCTTCAGCAAACTAGGAGAAAGTGAAAAGACACATTAGGTCATCAATAGCAGTAACATCTCTGTTCTTCAGGGAAAAAGTCTCTAAAGTGGCTCTTGTCTTGATTTCCTCCTGCTTTTCTCAGTGTCTATGTGCCTCAAAATGTTACTCAGACAGAGAAGGCTTTAACTGGAAATTCTGGGTGAGGTTTCAGTGGCCCATGGGGCAGCACAGACACAGCCCTGGTGCTGCAGTGCAGGTGCAGCTGCACCCCAGGGAGATGCATTTGTTGCAGAGCAGCTGAGTTGCAGGGTGTGGCTGGTGGGCACTTGAGGATGAGGGTCACAGCAGCTTTGGAAAGGTGCTGGGGTCTGGATTTCAGGATGAGGGTCACAGCAGCTTTGGAAAGGTGCTGGGGTCTGGATTTTGGGGTTTGGGATGTATGGATGAAGGTCGCAGCAGCTTTGGGCAGGTGCTGGGTCTGGATTTCGGGGTTCAGGACGTACAGATGAGGGTCACAGCAGCTTTGGCAGGTGCTGGGGTCTGGGTGTCTGCCTGCAGCCCCCAGTGCCCTGCCGGGTGAGCCGTGGGGACAGCTCTGGTGTGTGTCTCACGTTGCCGCTGCCCCGGGAGCCCGGGCACAACTCCGCTCTGCCCGGGCCGCACACGAGCACACAGGCTCGCATCTGGGCTGAGCTTACAGCAGATTTTTCGCCAGCTGCTGGACTCCATGCACAGCAATGAAGTTGCTCTTCGGAGCGGTTGTGTTTATCAAGTTATTTGGTCGATTAAAAATAGCAGTAAAAAGTAAGAAAATAGTGGGTTTTTTGTGGGGTTTTTTTGTTTGTTTGTTTCTTTATTTTTGTGCGGGTTTGTGCTGTACTGTTGGTGTTTCCGATGTGTTTTCCCGCACGCATTCCCCGCGGTGAGCTCGCCGTGCGCAGCCCTGCTCATCGGAACAGCAATTGCGCTCTCTGCTGGGGCTGCCTCGGACCGGCCGCTCCGCCGGGGGACTGCGGGGAAAACAGTGCCCAGGCAGGAGGCATCGCAATTTCAGGACATTCAGCACAAGGGATTAAATAATTAGACCTACATTTAGTTTTAAATTTGAAAAATAATGATATAGTATTTATAGTATTATTGTATCTTAAACCCCAAATGTGTTGAAGGGCTCTTCGATGTATTTCAAAATAGTTGTTTTTCTTATGCCTTTAAGTGGCAGTTTGAATGTTACAGGGAAGGGGAAGGTCATTAAACCTGTTTTCTAAACCACACGTGAAGGGTGAATTACAGACTATTTACTTTTTCTTTCTTTTTCTTTTGAAAGGGGCAAAAGTGAGGCTTTTTCCTAAGGCTTAACTAATTTTCCTTAACATGTATACAGTCTTTGTTATTTATTATAAGAAAAAAAAATCTTTATTACTGTTTTAAACTCTATCTGCATTCACAGATTTTCTTTTATTTGGGAATATGTTTTTTTTTGTTTTTTTTTTTTTTTGTTTTATTCCCTCATGCCAGTATCCTTGGTGAGATGTACACAGAGGAATTAACATTAACAGTTTGTTTGCCTTCTCAGTGTCAATGAGATACTCTTCAATTACTGTTCAGTAATTCAAATCAACACTCAGAATTGATTGTGGCTGTTGTAGCCACACAGGCAGATATGTTAACACAGGGTATTGTACTGAGAATCAGCTTTGTGAATTTGAAGAATGTAAATGTTATGTAAATCATAAGCCATCCTTAGATGTCTTATATACATCGTATTTGTCATTATTAATTACAACTCGTGCTTGAGGTGGTGGGGTGTGAGGCAGGCTGGAAGCCCAGGCAGAGCAGCTGTCCTTCCCAAGGGAGCTGTGGTTAGGGAAATTTGGCATTCCCTGAGGAGCTGTTCCCTGGCACGGGCTCTGTGCCGGGGCTCCTCTGCAGGTCCCTGCCCTCCTGTCCCTGTGTCTCTCCCTGCTGGGCCCTGCCCTCTGTCACAGCCCCGTGGCCCTGCCAGCCTGGCTGAGGCTCAGGTGCCAGGGAGGGTGTCCAGGACAGGCTGTGCCCAGCGTGGAGCATCCCCTGCTCGCCCAGAGCCCCCAGCCCCAGTGCTGGACACAGGCACAGACACTCAAAACGATGAGCAGTAAAACCAGACACCTGCTCAGGGTTTTTTTTATAATTCTTTTTCCTCTAGAACCTCCAAAATCCATTATTCTTTGGGTTCTCTGCCATTATTTCCATAAGCATGTGCAAACAACCAGTGTGAGTGAGCTGGGGCAGCCCTCCCAGGGATGGGGTGGGGAGTGTTCCCTGCAGTGAGCAGGTTTGGGGCAGCACTGCTGGTTCCTGCCCCTGGGCTGCACCCCGAGGGCTGCCTGCTGAGCCCCCAC
Organism: Sitta europaea; assembly: GCA_013400255.1. Classification (NCBI taxonomy): domain Eukaryota; kingdom Metazoa; phylum Chordata; class Aves; order Passeriformes; family Sittidae; genus Sitta; species Sitta europaea. The sequence continues at coordinate 692,633 of VXBS01005740.1, forward strand.
ACCTTCCAGTGATGCAGAGAGCTCCAGGGAATTCCCAGTACAGCATGTGTGTGCATGGCCCTGCTCTTTCATTTGTTTGAGCATGACAGCCCAACCAACTTCATAAACTCAGTTGGTAATCATGGTTTAATTCTTGCAGGTACTCAGTGCTGCTGTGTTTTATCACTGAAGTTATTTTTATGAGAAATCCATACCCATTCTCGTTTTGTGGTTTAATCCAGGGGAGCTCTCCCTCCCTGCTCCAGCTGTCAGTACTGCAGACTCAGCCAGGGAGCTGAAAATCCTTTTATTCCTTGCTAGCAATAAAAGTTCAACACATCAAATTATCTCCCCATTTATTACTGTGCCACCTCATCAAAAGGCTACTGCAGGAAAATTTGTGAGAAATGATATATCCTGTAGATAAAGCTGAGCCAAGACATAGCCAAGGGCTCTTAAAATAAAAAATGCTACTCAAATGTGCCTGTGCTGTACTGTTTTGTCCTATTCTTCACCTTCCCCCCCCCCCAATTATCTTTCATTTTCTTTTTCCCCTCTGCTGTTCTGTCACTTTTTTCTTTGATCCCCTATTTATCCCTCCCTCAGTCCAGAACAGGCACCAACAAGTAGTTCCCCAGTTTGATCAGACTTGAAAAATGAACCCTCCCTGTCTTGCTTTCTTGATGGTGATCTGTTTGGTTATTTTAAGAAGGCCTTTTATTAAAGCAGGTAGGGGAGCTGGGGCTGCTGCCTTGACCTGGGCTGTAAATCAGGGCTCTGTGCAGAGCGGGGCAGCAAAAATGGGCTGTTTGCAGTGCTCTGGGGCTCCTGGCACACACTGGCTGGGGCTGGGGTTAGCAGGCTGTGCTTTTCGACTCCGAGTTTTCTGAGCAGTGTTGGAGCACCCGTGCAGCGCTGGACTGGGCTGCATTGGTGCTCCTGGGGAAGCTGCAGGAAGCAGATTGATTGGAAAGCTGCAGGGATGTGAGGTGCTGCAAGTTCCTTCAGGCAGGAGGAGGAAGTGGGGCTGTGTCACAGAGGGTGCCATGGGCTGAGGAGGTGCCTCAGAGGTTCAGTCTTGCTGAGTTTTGTGCATTGCTGGAGCCCTTTTGTCTCTCAGGAACAGGGGATGTGTTCAGCTTGCTGGAGATGTGTTTGCTCTGTGGGGAAGAAGCTGAGTTGAAATCAGATCTTTTGGTTCTCCTTGGGGCATTGGGGAATCAAAGCTACTGAGCTGCTCCTGGGATCTGGCTTTAGCAAACCTTTGGTAGCCTTATCATTGTCCCTTTGATCTGACATCTCTCAGCATTTTGCTGTAAATACCTGTCCTAATATACCTAAAGATACAAACCAGCACTGAGATACAAAATAAGAATCAGTGAGGCAAATGCTTCCAGCAAAGTGAGGTTTTCCTTAGAAGCTCTCTTTGAATATCCCAGTCAAAGAACTTTGTCCATGTGAGTGGTTGTATGTGCTTTAACTTCAGTATTGAAGTTATGTGCAAAATTACTGTGGTAGGAAGCTGATAAGTAAGGGTAATACTTTTTTTTTTTTTTAATGGATTTGGAGGAGAGGTTTGTGGAATTTTTTTTTCCTCTTTATAGATTGTAAAATTATTTTTGTTTTTTCACAAATTACTAATATTTGAAGCTAGTGAGACAGGAAAGGAAAATCCTGACAGAATACTGAGCCACTGACATAGCTTTAAGTGGAAATAAAGGTATACATTGCTGTCCAGTTTTTAGTACAAACCCACCTATTTTTAAGTCTACTGTTAACAGAAATTGCAGTGAATAGTACAATGTCCTTAATGGTAGCCAGACTTGCAGCCTGCTATTGCTTCAACTTTTAACATTCCTCGATTTATGGCTGTGTTCCCTTTGGCTACAAGTCAGCCCCTTCCTTCCACTTTGTGTCATAATCTTTCCTAATTATCAATTTGTAATAAGGCAAGGTTAGTTAGAATAAATCACATATTTGCATTCACATCAGATGCATTTTTAAAGTATAGAGTTTTGTTTTCATCTTTGTAAAGATTCATCATAATGTATTTTGTTATTGAAATTTTGCAGGAAATGTTACATGTGTGCCCAAAAATATTTCTAATTAAGTCTGAAAATGTAAGAACAAGAGTAAATTCTGTCTGGTGTGTTTTTGTTCTTTGCCTCATTGTGCTTTTACTGAAGTAAGCAATTAAAACGTGTGTATGTATTACATCACATTAGAGTAAGAACTGGATTTGCATATGGTGCTTTCTAATCTTTCCTCTTTCAGACCACATCCCTGCTTTACAGTTGGTTTATGATTTTAATTTCAGGTGATCTCTGTTTATGCTGCTGTGTGCCTTCCATTCCAGGCAGCCTGGAGAGATTCTGCCCTATATTGTGACAACACGCTTGATAAAAATTAGAAATAACACAAGTTATTTCCAATTATTATCTCTATTTCGAAACATAATCTCTTTTTTTTTTCTGTTTCTTTGTAGATGTGTTTAAATATTTATTGAGCTGGTAGTGGCCTTCCTTGCAGCTCAACGTTGGCCAAGGGACATGCTGCTCGTGGTGTTTATTGAGGGATCAGCATGCCAGCCCTAAGGCCAGGAGCTGAGTGTGCTCCCAGAGCCTTTTGCTGTGGGGTGGGTTTGGCTGTGCCCTGTGCTGTGCCAGTGCCACATCCAGCCCCACGGCCCTGCCCAGCCTGGCTCCTGGGCTGGGAGGATTCTCCTCCTTGGGGGGAGCTGCACAGAACCCATAGCAGGCAAACAAACAGGCTTGTGAACTGTTCGTGGTCATTTCCTTGGGTTCTCTTGCTACCTGAGAAAGCATTTGTTAAATCAGAGTGTGTGTTTAAAGTGTAGATCTCACTGACCTGGTAGTTCTGTGCTTGTGTTGATGTGTGGACATTTCCTGGTGTGTGCAGGATGTGAAGCAGTGACTTGGATAATAGATTTAATCGATGTTGGATGAAATTTCACCACTGAAAAATGGAAGAATCCAGGGCATTTGGAGCTTAATAATGGCTGCTGCTCTGACACTGATCTGTCTGCAGTGACCTTTTGCTGTATGGTTCAGGTGATAAGAAGCTTCAAGTTATTTTTTGTTTCCCCTAGAAAATGTTTGGAGCACCAGAGAAGCATTTATGAGCTAAACTTGCTCCCAAGTTTCTTCTGTCCTCTGGATGTGTTTGTGTTTTTCTGCAAAAACAACAAAAAAGTATTTCAAATGTAATTGCACTCTTTCAGAGCCCAAATAACTTCCACATGTGTTTGGTTTCATGGCAGGAACAGCATAATGAAGTGTATCAATAGCATTTTGGAATGCAGACAAGTTCCTTATGTCTCAGGGAAGAGCACAAACCAACACAAAGTGAGCTGCTGGCTCTTTTGTTGCGTGGCAGATCGTGAGTTTTGTTGTTTCAACACTTGTGCTGTATTTATTTCTTTTAATTAACATCTGTCACGTTGCTTGGTTTGGCAGTATCAGCTCAAGGGATGACAGCAGCCCCTGACATCCTGTGTCTGAAGGGGAATATGAGGCCATGGTGGAAATTGCTGCTTTTGGGGCTGCCATGGCTTGGGGCAAACTCTTAGTTCTGAGAGTTCTGAAATCGTCATAAAAGTGGGAAGTGACCTGTTAGATCCTACCTTACTATCACAGGAGACATCTCCTAGCAATTCACCATTGATGATTTGTCTACTCAAAGGCAGTGAGTCAGAATTCCAGTGTCTCTATTTAACTGCAACCCCTATTACATTCATGTAAATAGATATAAACCATGGGATCCATCAGTAGTCCATTTATTACAATAACTTCCTTTTTGTACCAAGGCAGTAGGGGTTTATATAAGGTCATAGTAAAATTATTTTTTTTTTGCCTTAGTTAGGTAAAAAAAATGAAGTCCTTGGTGAGACTAGTTTCATACCATTGACAGCAAGATACTCAAAATGTGCCTTATTTCACATCTGCTGTTGCCAATGGGACTTTCAGGTTAATCCCTTTGGATTTTGTTATACCAAACAGGAGGAAGCCTATTCCAAACTCCAGGCACTCTTGACCAGCTATTGTAATGCGTTATAAAATACATTTAAGAGGTTTGCAAAGTTGCCCATATTTTTGAATGAGCCAACTTTATGGTTCTCAGATCAAATTACCTCAGCAATAAAATGCTGTTCACTAGTCCCAAACCCACTGATTTTCACTTTACTGCTTCTGTATTAAGGGTAGCCTAGGCTGACAAGTGAATCAGAGTTTATTCTGCAGTTTGTCAGAGCTGGTATAAGAACTGAGGAATTCCTTTAACTTACTCATGTGCTTGCACAGGATCATGGTCATGAGCAGCTCCATGACCTCTTTTGTGTGTATTGTTAAGGTAATTTTATAGTGGAAAGAGAAAACAAGGAGATTTTCAGAGTAATAGTCTTGTCATGTACTGAAAGCCATGACCTATTTCTTAACACGTTAATTAACAAGGAATAAGTATGAAACAATGCCCATTTAATGGAAAGGACAATTTAAACTTTAGCAGTTTAGCAAAGTAATAATGAGTGAGAAGCACAGTACAGTATTTCACATGCTGTACCTTGCTCCACATCCAGCTGGCCTATCAATTATAACCTGGACTCTACAGATGGTGCAATATATCAGAATTAAGTCAGTCACTTAGTTTGTTCCCAATTAAGTGCTAATACTCCCAGTGGAGGATATTACCCTGAGTTTCAGTTAAATGTCTGTCTCTGATGTCCCTTTATGGTCTTATTGTGGCTCTTTAAAGAGATGCCCTGTCATGTAGGCCAGAACTTTTCCTGGCCTGTTCTGCCAAGTGCTGCATTGCACTCCTTGTTGTTATTTGGAGGTGATGGAGAGGGTTTGGTATTTTGTGGGGCTGGGAGGAGAGGAGCCATGCACAATAATCATAGACAAGTACTGCAGTGTGTGTGGTTGTACCCCTCCTAGGTGTGCTTACAGGGGCAAAACTGGAGCGTTTCAGTGAGGAACAAGCATTGCAGTGTCCAGCCTCTTGCTCTGTGGGTTAGAATCCTGATGAACCCAGCTCTGAGGCTGGCAGGCATTACAGGGCTTGCTTTTCTCAGTGCCTTACTGGGCAGGTGACTGGAGCTCGTGCTCTCCTTGCTCCATCTATCCTCTTTTACTTGGCATTACAAGGCAGTGCAGGGCTGCCACCAATAGACTGATCTCCAATTCCATTGCACTGCTTTACTCTTTTTGGGTGTTAGTCTTGGCCCAGTTAACGGCTCATTAATTTTCTGACACCTTTCCTGCCTTGTGTCTCCATGTCAAGCTGCTGGTGGATTTGGTCCCTTGATCTAATGGACTCGCTGTCTTCCCCTGTTAGTCTTTAAGGTGACCCTTCCCTGGGAGGAAATCCTTTGACAGAATTTGTTGTCTGAACTGACTCCAGAGATTCCAGGCAATTACATGAGCTTCTGAATATCTTTATTTAGAAGTTTAAAAGACATGTTCTTCTAGTGCTGCTGAAATTACCCTTGTGGATTTGCTGGCATGCTCGGGGAAATCTCTATTGTAGTGTGTTCAGTGAGTTCAGCAGTGCCTGAGCTATGCAGAGAGGTCTAAACCAGTTCCCAGATCCAGAGAGTCTGTGCTGAGGGCTTTCCTGGCAGCCTGCTTTATCATTTATATGACAATGACCTGGAAAATTTGCCTCGTCTACTCATTGTTGAAAGCATCTCTTTGGTATTTTTAGTGCCACCAGCAGTGAAAGTTTGGTAACTTAGATTTACTGAAAATTTTTTAAATATAATTAACCTTAATCTCTGACCAGAAAAGATAAATGTTAAAAATGTGTGTTTTTGTGGATGTGAAATACAAAATACTGTTTGGGAAATAAAATTTGTTCATAGCAAGGGGAAATTATCATTTGGTTCTAGTCCCAGTGACAAAGCATTCTGTACTAAGTGCTAAAAATGATATTGGATCAGAATGCATATGGATTCATATGGGTAATGATTCCAGGTGTACTAGATAACTGCAACTTCACTTTTTAGCAGAAATTTGGTGTGTTCTGTAACAGTTTCTGTTAAAGGGTGGGGTTTTGGTTGGGTGTGGTTTGTTTTGTTAAATTTGTTTTGATTTGGCCACTAGACATTTCAGAAACATACCCTGACACAAAATCAGATGCACTGATTTTTATTTGTATCAAGATGAACTCAAAGCCTCATTCTGAGTTTTCTTATTAAATATCTTTAAAATAAAACCAAATGATTATGTGCTGCATACGTATAATGGTTTTTTATCTTATACTTGGCTTCAATTTTGTGTTGTGTTTGGCATTTTGTTGGTTTTTTTCCCCTCCCCTTAAAGTGAATAATGCTATGGTCAAGAGTCAAACTCTAGTGGATTCCTATTATCTTTTTCATAACTGTGTTTTATAAGATGTGCTGGGTGTCTTTCCAGTGTACAGTAACTGAAGTTGCTCCTGACCTGAGGTTTGAATAATGAGCTCATAGTTTGCTCACTAAATACAAGTAGATTTTTCAGGTTTTGTTATAATTCATAGAATAAAACCAGTATAATAAATGTTTTGAATCTTTAGTTAAAACATAAAGCAATTGCAGATTGCAAAGGGACAACCATATGGAAATCAAATGCATAGAATATTTTAGACAGTGTTTTTCACTTTTTGAGTGTTACATTTTTAGAAACAAAGATCTGGAGTTAGAATAGGGGGTTAAATTTCACAGGTTTTTTAAAAAAACAGAATTATGTGTTGTAAGTATAGTCAAATATTTAGAGTATGCTGGTTTCTTATTGTCTATTTCTGCTGTTTATTGAGTCCTCAGGTAGAAATATGTGGAAGCTTGGACTTCTGATGGAGGGAAGTGCTTTATTAGAAAGCTAATTACAATGCCTGGGTTGTCCTATCATGAAAAAAGCAGGAGGCAATGATGAGCTTTGTGTAAGGAGCATAATAGTCATTATGTGCCAAGGTACAAATCATGTGTCTCCTAAGCCTCTGTCTTCAACCTTTTGTTGTAAGCAAAATGTATTTTTGCAAATGGTATGGAAAAGACACTGGTAGAATGCTGATAAATAACTTAGCAGTGCCTTGGTTTTATTTGTTTCAGTAGGACATTACTCAAATTTCTGTGCAAAAGAATGACTTGACAGAGAAAAGAGGCAAACAAACTTGCTGATATCTGCTTGCTGCTTAAGAGCTGAAATATCAGCAGAGATAACAATTGAAATTAGTATAATCAGTGCAAATAAAAATAGAGAAATGGAAATAATAGCTGGAAAATAATTGTTCACATGGCTTTATGCTTCAAATGTTTTCCACTTTGCATCTCCTTTAATGGGGTCTGGTGGGTCTGACCTTGGATTTCCAGGCTGCTGAAGGAGCAGATGGAGCCCAGGCTGGGTGTCCCAGTGTCACAAGTGGCACCACACATTTGTGTTCAGACAGCTGACCCCAGCCTTGCTGCAGTGTAAAACAACACCTGGAGCCAGGAAATACTGATAGAAAAGCGTGAATGTGACTTGATTTCAGCACAGTTCATGTCAGCTCAGAAACCTCCCGCTCTCCAGAGTTGTCTGCATATCCTGCTCATATCCACCTGGTGATTTCCACTTTGTTCCTTCTCTTGTTGGACTCTCTTGTCCCAGCTGCCCTTCTGGTTTTGCAGGGGAATGGTCAGTATTTGTTTCAGTAGTGCTTTTTTCCACCCTGTGCATTTGGAGCATGCTACATGCTGGTGGCTGCAGCTGGAATTTTCTAAGAATATTGGGAGTCACCCAGCTGCCTTTCACTGTCCTTGTTATGTTATACCTCAGGTTAAATTATGTTATACCTCAGGTTAAATTATGTTATACCTCAGGTTTAATTGCTTGCAGTGGGGCAGCAGAGTGAATAGGACAAGGCTTCTGTGCAGGCTGTTGGAAAGGAGCAGCAAACATCCAAGGGAGGTGGAGGGTCCTTCCCAAACCCCCAAGGCCTGCAGAGGATTTGTGTGAGGCTGTAGTTGCCCCCTATTTCCGTGGGGATAACTGAATTTACAGATCCTCTCCTCTTGGGGAGTTCTGAGGCACAAACAGTGTGGGCAGGCTGGAGGGGGCTGGGTTGGGTTAGTCTCCAAACCCCGTGACAAACACTGCTTTTAACCTTCGGCCATGGAAGGAGCTTCCTAGAAACAGAACTCTCAAGAATGTAAACGAGATAGTAGCACAGTATGTCATTTATCACAGGGTGAGAAATTTAGATTTTTGGGTTTGTTAGGATGGGAAGTAGATGAAGACAAGGTGGAGGATCCTTGTGGTTTTTGGGCTTCTTCCTCCTCCTTCATCTCCTCCTTGTTCTGCAGTGTTTGGGACACAGGACCATTGGCTGGAATTTGCCACAGTGCAGAGTTATGTGAATAGAAATTGAGTTGGTTATTGGTAGAAAAGTAGAAATAATGAATGTTCTTGGTGATAATTGGGTGTATTATCTTTAAGAGAACTTTGATTCTGTGCTTGGGGCTTTTGGTGTCTGTTTTCCTGCACACTGAGCTGGTGTAAAGCCTGGTGTGCTGAGATTGCTGATAAGGAAACAACAAACAACCTGGAGAACGAGAACAACCAACTGTTTGCCTTCTTTCTCAACGAGGACTTTTGCAAAAGGCCTCCCCTATTGGGGAGAGACATGTGGGAGTGTTCTGTATTCCAGACATATTTTATTAATAAACAAACAAAAGAAATCTTAATAAGAATTTTGTGGTTCTAATTACAAAGTGATCGAGGTTGGTTTCAGGTGAGTGTTCTGTTGTACTTTGATGATTTTTCTTTCCCCTCCCTCCCCTGCTGTGTGCAGAAATGCCCCCAGTGTGAGCCCTTTGGTGTGTGCCACATCAACAGGAGAGAAAATGGATGAGGGTTTTTCAAACTGTGAATTTTGTGAGCAGTAATTATCCTCATTGTTGTCTAATGAAGATATTTAACAACTAATAGTGACAGTTTTCCCTAGTTTTCACCCTTGCTCTTGAGTGAGGAGCACATGGGTGTTACTGTTAGTAGTAATATTACTCCTCACAATCTTCCCTGTGCACTACTAAAATCTCATTTCCACATGCTCCCATCACCCTGGCATTAACACTTAAATAAGGATTCTTTTTAAGGACTTAAGTGTAAGAGCCTGATACAAGAAATGTGGGACTTCAGACACTCTTTATTGCATAGAAGAAGTTACAGCAGTCTTGGGCTGTGGGTTAAAGCCAGGCCTGTGAGCTGCCAGCTCCAGCCTTGGCCATGCCTGGAGCCACCTCTGCTCTGGTTACAATGCCTTATATGTTTGTCTGTGCTGAATATCTTAAAACATAACAAGCAATCAGCATCACACACAATACCTTTAGCATTACCTATAGCCTATCATGACTACTAATATTACCATATTATGGTAGTAACTAACCAGTCATGTGAGTTAGTACATTATATTTTAAACTTAAGACTTGTTTTTCTGCTTTTCTGCAGTGGAAAATTCTTCTTACTTGTTAAAAACATCTTTTCTGTTCACCTGTGCTTTTTTGAGATTTATCTTGGTAAAAATATGCTTTTGTTTGTAGTTAACTTACCTTTGCTCTTAGCCATAAAATCTCTTTCCATCACATCTCAACTTTTGTCCAGTGACCACCAGCTCAGCAGTCTTTATTTTCAGATGTCTTTTCTTCTATATCAAAACTTGCTTTGATTTCTAGAGAACCTTCTGCTAAGCATTCCTATTTGTAAAACTTCCCTGTTCAACTTTCATCCTGCCCACCCCTTAAGGGAGGTTAAATTCCTGCTCTTGCCCCATTGGGGCTGTGTCTGGAACACGATGTGCCCTGGGCCTTGCAGAGCCAGAGGGGTTTGGGCAGGGGCTGGAGCAGGTCCTGTCCCAGCAGAGGGATGGGCACTGCTGTCAGAGCCTGCCAGAGGGGCTGGGCAGGGGCTGGAGCAGGGAGGGTCCTCTCGGGGGCACAGCCAAGGAACAGCCAGCAGTGGTTGCAGGCAGCACTGGGGAAATGCTCCTTGGAAAGAGGAGGAATCTCCACAGTGATTGCAGACACACTGGGGGCTTTCCATACCTGGAGGTGCTGCAGTCTTGACTATACAGGGCTGTGAGCAAACTGAGCTGGTTCTGAAAGTAGGGGCAGTTTGAGCAAGAGCTGCAGCTGGAGCTCATTGACCTCCAGGGGCCTGTCCTTCTGGCCCCAATTATTCTGCAGCTGTTTGTCCTGGCAGGGTTTGCAAATACACACATGGACCTGCGTGTTTATTTTGGTAGGGAGGCTGAGCTGCTGAGCCCCTTGCACTACCTGACAGTTGTAGAGGAAGCAGTAAAAGTGATAGTGTTGCAGGCAGTGAGAGTCATTTTTTTATACGAGTATTTACTCTGGTTATTTCCATCCCATTCAGAACAAAGCTCTAAACTGACTTTCAGTGGCAGCTGGATTGTTTACTTTTCAATTTCTGATGCATTTTTAATTATTTGACAAAATAAAACAAAGTATTTGATAAGCAGAATTAATAACCTGAAATAAGTTTCTATAAGCAGGGTCATATTAAAAATGTAGCCCTCATAATGATTAGTCTTGAAAGGAACAAGGAACAATTTTATTTCTATTCATCTTCTAGTCAAAAACTGTGGACAGCAGCTGCTAAACTTAATTCTGTTTCCCACCGTGTTCTTACTTTTCAGACCCTTTGGGAAGAAAAATGTATTTTTTGGCAAACCCAAAATGGCCAGCTATTTATTATTGTGGGACTGTGAGAAAGATACTTTGCAGTGATAATTTCCATGATGGAGATGATTATGTCCTCAGTTACAGTTCATTCTCTGTGCTCTCCAGAGCTATTAAATTAAATTGTCTTTCAGCTGTTGGACAGAGGCAACCCCCCCAAACCTCTTTTTATATTAATCTGGGCTTTTATTACAAAATAATGCTTAGGATTTTTGCTGCAGCCTGAATTTAAGAAGAGGCTGAAAGGAGGCAGAGGGGCTTGAGTTGATCAGTGCAGGGGATGATCTGGAGTTGTGAAAGCTGAGAAGCAGAGTCAGATCCTTCTCCCAGTAGAAGGACTCTTCACAAGTTCTGTTCTCTCATCCCTGGAGCTGGATTTGACCTTTTTTATTGTGCTAACACATTCCTCTTCTGTTTGGCCGTGTCAGGGATTGTCCTTTTTTTCTCTCCAAAGGTTGTTTCTACTTGCTTTGTGCAGGGAGGAAAAAAATCATTCCTGAAACTTGCAGTCCCTTGCTGAAGCCACCAACACCTCCTGAAATTCCAAATGGAAAAGCATTTCCTCCTTTTTCATGTTTGCAATCAAGTGAGGATCATAGTAATAGTATAAGTAATAGACTGCACAAATTATATAATGAATGTAAACCAAAACTAGATATGGTGAGGCAAAAAGGGGATTTAAACAGCTGCTTGAAGTGGAAATAGATGATCCTGGGAAATCACTAGGAAATAGCATATAGTACTAATAATGTCAGTGTTATTATTTTCACTTTCCTGACCCGTCAGCATGTTGTTTGCAGTATTTTTTCATAAAAACAGAATTTATTCAAGCAATTTACCCTTAATGTGTGTAATACAAATAGTTTATATTGTGCTTATATATCATATTAACAATATCTGATTTGTGCTTTCTTTACAAATTGGAATCATTGATTTTTCTGTGGTTCTCATTTTGCACTTAGGCTGGTGCTTTCAGTTCCCATTTTAGGTGCTGTGCTTTGAAAAAGTTCATTTCTCATAAATTTATTCTCTTTTATAAGAGGGCTTAGGTGCCATATTACTTTTTTAGGAGTTGCTTGATTCTCTTTTGGAGCCAATTAACATCTTCAAGTTTCAGCTTGCACTAAGTGTTCTCCCCTTCCCCAGAACACAAACCTGCCAGTTGTGACCTCAGGTGACATTCACTCTGTCTTCTTACTGTTTTAATTCTCTTCTTTCTTGCCTCCACTTTGTCTCAGTGGTTGTGGCAGAAAGTCTCTGGAGATGATCCTCAAAAGTTTCCAAGCACCTGCTGCTTGTAAGGGACCCTCTGTGTGTGTAGAACCCTTCTCTTGATTCTTGCAAGTTCCTTAGTTTAACTTCCTGATCTTCATTTAACCATTGGCAGAAGTTTTTGAATGTATTCATTAATTCCTGAATTGGTGTTTTGGTGGTGCCTTGAGACTCAGGCTGTTCATGTCAGTCCCACCACACACCCATTTTCCTCATTTTCCTGACTCAGACACGGCCTCTGGATTTATTTTCTGACGTTCCTAGACTGTGATAGGGTTTTAAAAGTTCCTGAAATCATTAAAAATTCTCATTAAGACTTACATCTCCATACAGAATATTTCAAGTCTTGGTGAGCATAGTGGGACTTTCTAGGTATGCGTTTCCTTGATTTTATTTAGTCTCATTTTCTTGTCGATTAAGGCAGCCATCTAAAAATACAATAAAATAAATAAACAACTAAAAATTAGGCCTTTTTAAAATTCTGTTTAACATAAGGACACAAAGATGTAGAAATCCTCAGCTAGAGCTGCATGTGGGTGTTTTGCATCTTTCTTTATGTACATGGAATTGAATTTACTGTATAATTCAGATATTTATGTTCTAGTTGGGAGCAAATAAATTTTGAGCATTAAAAGACTAATTTCAAGCAGTCTTTACAAAGCTATGATGTTTTTGTCTAGGAAAAACTTCATAGCTTTGTAAAGACTGCTTCCACCCTTTTAGAAAGGAAATATTGAAAGCTGCTGGTACCTGAATAGCTGGGCAGGTGTGTGGTTGCACCAAGGAGGTGTCTCCATGGTTCAGTTTTGTTGTTATATTATAAAGAGGGAGCACCTTGGGTTAGGTGTGCTGCAAGAGTGATAAATCTGAGTTAGATCTGCTTTCTAAGTCTCTTGGGATTAAAGCTTTTGGGGAAGAGATCCATTAATGTGTTTTAAATCTATTGATTCAGGGGAGAAAGGGACAATTTAAACTTGCAAGTCACCAAGTGAACTTTCCATTAAGTTGGGGAGCCTGTGGTCACAGCTCATTGGATCTTTATGAAGTAGAAAATGTGATGTGGACCACACTGGCATTCTCTTAGAAGAAATCATGCATTTAACCATGGAGCAAAATGCTGTAGCCAATTACATGAACACACACCTATTTTACACGTGGCTGATCTTCTGAGCAAAAAGTTTTAACAGTGTGCATGCTATCTTGTTTTAGGGGACTATTTACTTTCAAGTCAGTGATATGGGATAAAGTTTGGATGAAAAAAAATGATTAATATATGATTTATATCAAAGTTTTCTAACTGGAAAGCAGCCTTGAATAGAAATGTGTGGCTGGTCTTCAACTGGCATCAGCACAGACTAATTCTAGCCCAGTTAGATGTTAATGTGTAATGTTGTAGGCTAGGTATAAATGCTAACATCTGAAACTGCATGTAGAAAAAGACAAATGTTCAGCATTGAAATTAACTTCTTAAAACAATATTTTTAAAATTACTTTGATTTTATTAGAGGATATAAAAGTAAGTGCTGATTTATAACTCGTCTTTTTTCTACTTTTTTTGACTTTAGGCTATGTAAAAATCTTTACTTTCCAAACATCTGTTCTTAAATGTAACAGGGTGAACTTTCCATTAGCATTAGATATTTACAGTGGAATATCTTGTTTAATGTTGCTAAGACTTCTGAATTGATATGTTTAATATCTATATAATAGATGTATTCCCATGCACATGTCTGTGGACATTTAAAAAATTGCCTTTCTGCAGTTTAGTCACAGCAGTCACTTCCTCACTGTCAGGATGTTAAGTAGCACACTGAAAGTTCATAGAAAAGTTGAGATCTAAGCTTTCACGATAAAATATTGTGGGTGTATTTGAGAGTGTGTAAATTCCTGATTTATTTGCCAGTCCTTATGCCTCTGTCCAGGTTCTGGGCATTTTGAATGGCAAAAACTATTTTCTTTTCTATGTCTTTTTGCCTTTACACTAAAACTGTGAGGAAGGAAAATGCTTACAGTGTATTTTGAATGACAAAACTCTTTTCACCAGTACTTTTAACTTATTCCATTGCTGAAAATAAATGAGGAGCTGAGAAATTATAAGCTCTATCATTATGGGTTGTTGTGTCTATTGGCACACATTGTGCCTCTTGGTATATGAAGATTAATGTGTTGCATGCCAGCATGTCCTTCCCTATGCAAAATATTCTGAGAGTGTTGAGGGGATTTGTACAAGAATTATGCAGAGAACACCAAAGCTAAGTGAGAGTAAATTAAGCATCCCCATCTGGCTTTACTTCCTTGCAAATGGCCCCAGCTATGGGTTCCACTAGCAGGGACTGTTCATTACAGCTCTGATTTACAGTGCAGATTTCTGAAGCTCTGCTGTGTGCTCCATTAGTCACGATTTCTCCTGTAAGATTTCTGGGTATTGAGGATGTGTGCACTGAGGGAATGACAGAACTTTGCACTGAAAGTACCCAGGATATTCTTAAAATGTGATATCAGCCTGAAAGTACTTCCTCTGATTTCAGAGGGTGCACACACTTCCCTTTCTCCTGCTACCTCACCGACACTGTGGCTCATAAGAAAGCAGCTGGAGAGACTTCTAATCCCATATTCCAAAATGTCAGGGTAAGGATTAGTCCAGCTAGCAGTTTTCTCACAAGGTTTGCTATAAATACTTGCATCAGGAGTGCTGGAATTTCAATTTTTTTATGATGGTTGATGCTAAGTGAAGGTTTGATATGATGGGTGTTACTAGGCAGTCTCAAAGGATAGAAATAAAGATTGTGTTGGTTATAGTACTTTCACTGCGTTCAGCTTTAGAAGTATAAGGGAAAGCAGTCAATAGTAGAAGTAGCCTAGAAAATACAAATTCATATCCATTTCATTTCAAGAGACAGGTGGTATAAATCTGTTTAGATTACATTCGGGTTTTATTACAGAAAGGTGGAAAGATCCAGCATTCTCCACAGTCCTGTCATGTGCACTTAGCTAGGTGTCAAGGATTTTAGATTTCAATCTAATCTCTCTTAGCAGCATCCCTGGTTTCCTCAGGCAGATCCCTTGATTGCAGTGTCACAATTCTGTGCTGTGACTGAGGAATCAGTGCCACTTCACCTCCACGGGCAGGGCTATCTGGAATTCCTGATGAGTTGTGCTGGCACTGGGATCCTGCTTGGAGCATCTCTGGGGCTGATAAAACACAAATGCTAACAATCTTGATGAAAGGGTGTCTGGGGCATGCCACTAGGTTTAAGTGGATTTTTACTGATCAGATTATACTAACAATTGTTATGGATAGTGTAAAGTAAATTGACAATTAATAAATACAGGGTGATACCAAGAAAGAATAATGCAGGAAAAAGCTTTGTTACAGGAAAAAAAAAATAAAAATAATAGCAACTCCTCTATTAAAGCTACATAGAAATGAAAGAAAATGCAGCCAATTGTGCTCTGAAATGTGTGTGTGGATTGCTGGGGTATTTTTGTGCCATGCCAAGGGCAAGGTAGAAATTCTTGTTTCTGGCCTACTGTACAGCCTGTTCACCCCCAAAGTAGGTGGAAAAATGAAAACTGATTCTCCACAGTCTCTGTTTTATAGCTTCATGATTTTTTCTACTGCTTTGAGCTTTTGAGATGCAGAGTGACTTGTCTTTCTTTTTTCTTTTTTTTTTTTTTCTTTTTTTATTTTTATTGCCTGTGAAATTTGAAACAGATTTGTTTAGAAAGACAGAGACAGTTCTCTTGTATTTCTTGCTTCTGCTTGGGGTGGCTGCATACTGAGTTAGATGACTAAGCAATTATGACTTAGGTCTTTCCATCCTTCTGTCCTTCCTTCCTAGAAAGCTGAAAAATATGACCTTTTCCTTGAGCTTTATGTGTGCCTTAAATGCCATTACTAAGGATCTGGAAAACTTGGGGATAAACTTTAAAACCAGTGTTGTATCCAAACTCCTTCTTTACGATGAATAAATTTTTGGATACTGAATGTGTTGAAGGATGCTTAATAAAGGAATGAAATAGCAGCCTACAGCTAAACTCAGCTTTCTGAGCAAGAAAGTAGAAGCTTCTTCCAAAAATAGGGAGCAACTATTGCTCAACAAAGTGAGTGGTGCCCACGTAGACCGAGCAGTGCAAAGGCTCCAGCTGGTTTCGAGCTGAGGAGGCTCTGGGGATGAAAGGGGCTTCTGCCATCTCCTGAGAGGTAGGTCTGCATGTGCATCCCTTGGGCTGCCTGGAGCTCTGAAACAGAGCAGCAGAACAGCTGCAGCCAGGATCCCAGAGTCCAGGTGAAAAGCTGCCCCTGACAGGAATCAAACACTGTGGTGCCAGCCAGAGGGAGAAATTAGACTGGTTTGCATATTGTACAGCAGCCAGTGAGTTCTGATCATTCTCAGGAAAGTGCTCCAATTTCCAAAGCCTACTATGGAAAAATAAATATGTTTTTTGTTTGTTTGGGTTGGGAGGAGTGGTGTTTTCTGGTGGGTGGTTTGGTTTTTTATAGCTTTTAATTTCTTTTTTCTGAAATGCTGAAATACTATTTATGTATCATGAAGTTGGTATTGCTGCAGAACTTGATATCATTCAGTTGTGATTCAATAGAACTTTGGCTGCTGGTGGAATAGTGTCTGGATTCTTACTTTTCATACCTTCAGAATCTTCAGAGACACTGTTTCATGCATATTCATCCTTATAGGGAATGGTAGTGCTAAAGTTGACTAGTAAAATCCATCTTCTGCACAGTTGTTTATCAGATCTATGCATTCATTAATAAAGAGTCCCTGCTGTTGTTGGCTCCAGTACAACTTAATTAATTACTATTTGAAATATGGATGTGGTAAATGATCCAACTTAGTGAAACAGGAGAGCAGCTGTTACCTTCTTTTATGTTCGAAGTCACTGGCTTTTCTCCTTATTTGTGTATGTCATCCCCTTTTTCATCTTATGACAATAATTCCATAAATTTTGGACTCAGATTCATCTGTAAACCCTGCCCCCCGTTTTGTTTTCCCACTGTGTCATCTTGTTCTCCTCTGTACTCCCCATTTTATTATCTCATGTCACACCATCCATTACTGTCTCTCCCTCTTTTCTCTGCCATAGATTTTCAGAATCCTGGTATCCCTTTTCTTTCTGGTTCCTTTCTTCAGTCGTTCTGCCTTCCTGAGAGCCAAGTAAGTTGTTTCCTGCTCTACTGGAGAAATTGCTGCTTTTGCCACTTTTCCTTATGCCATATGACATATGCCTTAAGTGGTTTCTCAAAACAACCTCATGGAATTCATTAAAAGTTTTCCCTAAATGTTTCCATTTCCCCTATTGGTCCTGCAGCTGTTTTCTCTGGTCAGTTACTGAACTCGATATATTTTTGCTCCTCTGTTTACCTATTCTTTTTTTCTTCCTTTCATTTTCTTTTCTCTGTCTAGAGAGCCACTGAGAGCTGCTGTTTAATAACACCTCGGGTGCTGCAGGGTTCCCTGGCAGCTCGAGGCAATTCTGTGCAGCCCAGTGCTGAAGAGAGGGAAGGGACACACTGCAGTCCTGAAATCAGTCAGTTCCACCCTTGGGGTCTTTCCCATGGATATCCTGGCACTGCAGGCTCTGTCTTCCCTCTCTTGATTTCTTTTCTAGTGAGGAATTGTTTGGAGAGTTTTCTCAGTGAAGCTCTCTGGGTTTGTGTGTGGCTGCCCTGCCCTGAGCAGGGGGGATGCACTGGGGTCTCCAGAGGCCCCTTTCAACCTCAGCCATTCCCTGATGCTCTGGAGGAGGAGAGACAGGAATGGAGAACACAGGAATGAGTGTAGTGAACCCCGTGTGCTCATGGAAGAAACACCATGCAGAGCTAACAAATGCTCAGAAGAAGCAATTTAACCTGCTTGTCTCGGCACAGAAGATGTAAATCCCAACTGCAAAGTTTCAGAGAAACTGAAACAGCCAGGGTATAAATCATATTTGACTTTATTCTAAAATAAAGGCAAACAATGAGTAGCATTCTAACTTGTTTGTTCTGTTAGCTGTATGCTGTAGCATTTGAAATGTGCTCTGGCAATATAATTTTAGTTATTTTAAGGGCAAGACTAAAATGAAAGAGTAAGTGCAGAAATATAAGTGCAGTTTGAGTTCTTGATGTAGCTCTTAGGTGTCAAGGTGTCCAGTATTTTATTTGTTCCAAAGAGGTTTAAATATTTCAGAACTGAATAGTTAGGGAGGACCTAGGAGGATAGCAGGTAGAGTTACAGAGAGCCCTAGAAATAGTCTTCAGTGGTTTATGCTTTTATAAATACAGGATGAAGAAAATTTCATGTTCTCCACTTTTGAGACAGAAAACAGAAGTGTTTAATGAGGAAAAAAAGTTTTTATGAAGTAATTGAAACAAAGGAGAGCATGAGATAGGGAAAATACTGTAAACAACATAAATGTAGGACTTTCTTTTTAAGGAGTGTGATTTTCTTAGACTGCCATTATAGAATCAGACATATACTTGAAAAAGCATGAAAGTCTTGAAGCTATTTCCTTTTTGAAATGAGATGTTGGATTACAAAAAAAAAAAAATAGACTTTATTTTCTTCATAGAAGTAGATGGAAGTCCCTTTATTTCATTTCTATTCGATTCTCATTATCCTGGGACACAGAGTAAGGGCTGTGTGAAAAGGAGTAGGAGAAAGAATAAAGACAGAATTTTTCATTGTCAAAAAATGTGGGTTTTTTCCTATCCATAGGAACTAAGAAAGCCCTTGTGCTTAGAGGAATGAATAATGATTTATCAGTCTTGATACATATAGAAGTGAGTAAGTTCATGGCAAGGTTGTCTGTTGGGTTCAGTTTGCTTAATGGAAAGATGGATAAAGGAATGATATCTATTGCTGGGTTTTTTCCTGTAGCTGTTTGAGGTTAGCTATTTAAAGGAATTTTATAACGTTTTTAAAAGGCAAAGTATATAATATCTTATTAACTTGTATTGCTCATTGTTATGCCTTACACTAAGTGTCTCCCTACTAATTGCTGTCCTGGTAACTTTTTTTATGCCTTCCTGATGCCCCTTCAACCTTTTCCTTTGTTTTGTCACTTTACTACTAAAAGCACCAGATTCAGAATTATGCATGCTTGGACTAGAAATGTTTTTAAACTCTAAGCATTCCCCACAGAGCAGTACCCCTTCCCCAGTCTTTTCTGTGGTTTGTTTGTTTGTTGGTTTTTGGTTTTGGGGTTTTTTTTTTAGTTGGTTTTGGTTTTTCCTCCCCCCCCCAAAGGCTCTATATTTCTGCTGTTTTGAGCATTGTGAGCATGATGTGAGAGGCTCCCAGCTCTGCATCCTTGGATGTGATGCCACGGGCACCTGAGCCACCCCTGACCCCTCTGACAGTGGGGTGGGCAGAGCTTTTTTCCTTTGGAGTCACTGAAGTGCCTCTCAGCAGTATCCAGTGTAATCTATATTCTATAAATAAAATTTTCCAGGTGCTGAGGATAGACTAAAAGGTCTGCAAGCTGGAGTAATCTTGGTCAGCTCCAGTCCTTCCCCAGAGCTGTCAGCCCCTTGGCAGGTGATAGGGAGGGATTCCAGCCAGAACCTCCCCCAGCTCCTCCAGAACTCTGGGGTGAGTCCCATCAGGCCCTATGGACTGGTGAACATCTTTGTTTACTTACTTTAATAGAAATTTTCCTCAAGGTGTTTTGTGAGCAAAGAATTGTCCTGATGCACAGGGTGATAAATAAATACAGCTCAGGAGGAGCCTGCATCCCAGAGAGCAGTGCTCACCCCCAAGGTAGCTTTTCGTTTGCCCCTGTACTGATGTCATGAGAGTTTTAATCTCATTTTAAGTCAAATATGATGAATTCTAACTGCAATTCAGGTTATGAGAGAGTAACCCCATATTTTCTCTGCCTGCTGTGCAGTGAGCTGCTCTGTGCAGGTTTGAGCAGTTCTGCCAGTCTGGCCATGGCAGGGGAAGGCATGGCTCTGTCTCAGGGCTGTCAGATAACACTCAAGGGCCTTTTTGGGTTTTGGTTGTTCTGGCTGAGGCTCTTGGAGGTCCTTGTCAGAGATTACCACTCTGATACCCAAGTCCTCAGCACGGTGCATTTCCATTACTGGTTTCACAAGTCCATATTCCCTGCCAGTCAAAATGGACAAGAATTCTGCTGTTGAAAAGAAGCAGAAAGGTAATGTCAGGATACATTGTTCAGATATCCACGGATCTGTTTCCCAACGTAGCCAAAATGCAGGTGGAAAACCAGGGGAGTTGTGAGCAGAGGTGATACAGCTGAATCAGGCAGTAATGTGTTTTTGGTCATTGTTTGGTATCAGAGCTGCAGATGAAGTGAGAAAGCCCAGGCAGTGCCTTATATGTGACTGTGGTTATCAGCAGGGTGACAAATCTCAGTGATTTGAGAGTTAATGATCATTATCATCTGCTACAGTGCAGGCAGTGGGATGTATGATAAATGAAAATAGTATTTGACCAAAAAGTGAGAAAAGGCTGTTCTTACACCCAGTGGTACCAGGACAGTGGTGCTCAGCTTTGTAGCCTCACAGACTCCCCAGAGCTAAAAAAGAATTATCTCAATATTTTGCTATAGTTTTTAAGTTTCCCTTCCCCATCCCACAGCAGGTAGCAAACCACTGTTATGATATTGAATATTTCCCAAATAGAAAAGCTGTAGCCTCAAGGAGCAAAACCTGTACAACTGATGGCAACCTTTTCACGTGTGTATTAGCAAACACTTCAGAAACTGTATTACACAGGGCTTGTAAAGATCACAGGTATGGCTCTGGGAGACTGGCACAAACATTTCTGAAAGCCAGGTGACTCAGCTGGTCCTTAATGCTGCACTTAAAGCTTTTCTTTTGCTTAAGAAGGGAAAAAGGTATGTTTTGAAACACAATTCTTCATGGTCTATATTATGATTTTGTTTCTGTCTTTATTCACTTGAAAACTTAAAAAACCACCAGAGAAAGCAGATTGGCATTCTTGTTGTGGTCTCAGCTGAGAAGCTAAACATTATTGCAGGTGAATTCCTCCCTTGTCCTGGAGTTAGTCTCTGCTCAGAGTGGAGATATTTCACTGTGTCAGTGGGCATTAGTTTTATGGATGAAAGGAGGTTTGGTGTCAAGAATTACAGAGACTTTGTTGAAAACAAATGTTCCACAGCTGACTAATGGGGGGAAAAAAGTGGGAATGGAAGAATATTCCAATATAAATTCATGATGCAAAGTGAAATTTAGTGATCTGGGTACTTGTGGCTAAAGCAAGGAGATTTCTTCTGCCTGGAATATTTATGGAGAGCCACTCGACTGCATTTATTTTGCAAAGCCTTGGACATGGTACATGGCATCCTGGATTGCCTGACATAACCAAGCCACCTAGACTAGAATGCAGGTATAACAGAAAGTGATTATAGGAAAAGTTTGTGGATTTTCAGATGGGTCTAACAAAGATGTGCTGTGATGAAACTGGCTCCTTTCTATGGAGCACAGTGAACTCACATTTCAAGAGTTTCAATTTTTTTTAATCAAGTGCTTTAAGATCTCTGTAATAGGAAAAGACTTCAAAGAGGAAAGATTAAAAAAAGAAAAGTAAATAAAAAGGAAATAATATAATTAAGGTTTGACCCTGTAAATTGCTAACCTTCAAAGCTAATGCTGGAGAAGCACAATATTATTAGCAATAAAAAGAATTTGCTTTGCCCTTTTAAAATTACCATAAACCGATTGACTGAAATGGAATGATGTTAATATTTAAGAAGTAGGACACTAGATTCTATTATCTCAGAAACTCTGTCACCTGGTACACTCTGTAGTCCTGTTATCTAATTATTGTCCTTAAATTGCATTAGTGTGCCAGCAATTTGTCTGCTGTTGGAAAAGTAATTGACATTTGAGTTACTGCTTCATATTTGGGAGACTCACTAGGTGGTTCCAAAGAGCCCTCTTCTGTCAAAGCAGATTAGCTTTACTTTGCCTAAAAGAAAAGGGAAAGTCTGCATTTTTGAGTATGCCATTTACACAGAGCTCTTGTAATTTGGTATTAAAATTCAGGGTATGTATCACAGAACTTGATTCTTGATTGCCAAGAATGAAGAGAGGGGGGAAAAGTGGCAAATGAATAAATGACATTGGTGCCTTCAGCTCCCCCTTGGTGCAGTCTGGCCCCTCAGGGGGTGTGCAGGGGCTGTGCTGGTGGGAAGGGGCCAAGCAGGTGCTGTAGGACCAGGGGATGTTTGCTCTCTGCTGTGCTCACTGCTCTGCTCCCAGGGCTTTGGGCACCACAGGGCACAGCCCAGAGCCTGGGCACTCACAGGACCCTGCCCAGGACTGGCAAGGGGCTGAACTGTTCCCCTTCCTCTGCATCATCCTCACCTGGAGCAGGAATTTCAGTTTCCCGGTAGTGTTTGGAGGAAGAGCGCTTCCAAAATCCTTTTTATGCAATTTCTTTGATGGAAGTGTGTCACTGTGATGCAGAGAGGAACACACACAACAGGTGTTCAGGCAGAGAAGAAGAAAAGAACTCTCCAGTTTATTGTTGACCTCGTATCTCTCAGTTTCTGGACAGTGAGCAGAGATTGGACAGAGAAGTTCCCACCTCTCCATCTCCACTGGTCTCTTGAGAAGTCCATCAGGTGATATCTTTCACAAAGGAATGCAAACATGATCCTTGTTTATCTTACAATTCATGAGAACTGACTCCACTATACCAAAACAAATCAGAAAACTTATTTTCCAAGACAGCAGAAATGTAGAGGATAGTTGAAATTCCATGTGGCCTGGGAAGGGGAGGAGCAGCCTCAATGCCAGCAGTTACCCTGTATGAATGTTTCCATGTCCATGAAGGTTTGGTTTCATGACTGTGCAATCCAAAGCTTGAAACTTTCCAGACAAATGTAATTTGGGCTCTAAAGTTGATTAGAGATGCATGATTACACAATGTGCATAACAGTTTATGTGACAACTGGAATTAAATTTAAAATATATTTGAAATTAGCATGAGGAATGTAGCTGTCTGGTAGTGGTGATAATTTTGCTAATATAATTTGTTTAGAGATTTTCAGTTCATGTTTAAAAACAAGACAATCTTAAATCTCTTCAAAGTATTTTTTTCCACAGAGCTGTTGCATAAGCTCAAGTGCATTGCCTGAATTTAAAAGATTGTGTCAGTGCAATCCAAGTGAAGTATTTAGGAATGTTGGCTCAAACTGGAAACCTCACCTGAATTTCTCTTGACAATAACTTTAAAAAAAGATTTAAAGCACTGGTTACACCTCTCTAGAGGTCTCTCTCAATATATCTCTAAAATACTTCATTTTCCACTGACAGGAATCAGGATTGTCTCTCGGCTCTTGAGGGTTTACACAAATAGTCATTTTTTTCAGTCATTATTATGAAATTGTTAAGGCTTTTTGCAGACTGTGTAAATTGGTGGACTGTTTTGCAGAAAAAACACTTCATCTCTTTCATCTCAAAAAATCACCAAAAATTAAGGAAATGGGAAGAAAAATGTGATCTTGATTAAATCATCAAAGTATCAAAAGGTTTCTGAAATCCTTTGTGGTAGTTTAATTCTTCATTTAAAAAATAGAATTCAAACCCAAGCCTTTTCCCCAAAGAGTATCTGAAAAGAAATGAAGCTTTGAAAAAAATAGTTGAGTTGATTCTGCAGGCAAAGTGGTGAGGGAAGGAAAGTTTGTAGAGTGAGAAAGGCACCATCTATTGTAAAGAAATCCTGAAAGTTAAGTGTTCCAGAACAATTGATGCCTGTGCACTGTACTCCATGTGAATAATGTGCTGCTGGAATTGGAGTGTGTGCAGAGCACAGGCTGCCCATTTCTGGACTGTTTTTTCTTTATCTGAAATGACCCTGGTGTTACTACTTCCCAGAAAATTAATAGGGTATTCATAATTATTGGCATTTCTGTATTTTAATACATTTTTATAAATATTTTTTTATAAATGCTGTTGTAATTTGAGGGAGTGAAGAAGACCAAGGGCGTGCTCCACCTGCTGAGAGAGAAGCTGGCTCTGTTTTGCAGGCTGTTAGGAGTGTACCAGGGGAGGGACAGGGGAGGGCAGACCACTGGGGTGACCCTGGCAGAGTGCTCTGAGCCCCCTGAGTCAAACACTGAGCATTATTTCAGTTTAAAATTCCAATAGTGCCAGTAATGAGGCAACTTTACTATTAAACCAGGGAAAGAAAAATAACCTTTTCTCCCTGAAGAAGGATGTGTTGGAAAGGTCAGAGCTGTTCCTGGAGGCAGCAAGGGGCCTGGTGGCAATAATGGGAATGCAAAGTTCTGGAAATGCACTAAAAGTGGAAGTTTTCAGCTGGACAAAGGACACTGCAGAAAGAACTGTAATTTCCTAGATTTAGGATTCTTGCTTATAATGCTGTTCGTTAGGTAAGGCCAGGCTTTTAAAGAGCTCGGGACCAGAATTTCATCTTCTCAACCTACACAGCAGCTGCTAGATTTTCAAAATAGCTCAGCTCCTCACAGTTCCTGTTCTGCAAGGCACCCAGCTCTCAGCAAAGTCTGGCTCTCATTTGGGTGCCAAAGTGAGAGCTGAACTCTCATGAAAATCTGACTCTCATGAAAATCTGTGAGTACACTGATTTCTTGGGGAAAAAGGAATAAAATAAAAATCCATCAACTGGATATGAAAATTAGCTATAGCAGTATATGTATTTCATAGTAATTAACTTGCCACGATGTTCATAGTACTCTGATAAGTCTCTGATAACCATAAGTTTTGTTCTCTGAATAGTTGGTAAAGGACTACATATACTAAAAATAAAAGGTGACCTGTCTAATTATTTCTAAATCTCTCTCATTGATGTCCCTCTTTTTTACATTCTCTGGTGCTTTTGGTTTTGTTTATTTTTCAGGCACACAGAGCAATGATCATAAGGACTTTTCCTCTGAAGTTTCATTCAGCCAGGGACAACTGCATGTAGAATGTATATTTAATGCAAGTATGATGCTATCAACAGATGCAAACAATTCTAGTTCAGAGAAATACTTCTTGAAAGTCTGTTGTCTCCTTTGCCATTTAAATAGGAAAAATTGAACTTCAGTAGATGAGAAGAGGGAAATTTGCTCTACCGTTGCCTAGAGGGAAACTGAAAGAAAGGGAACTGCTAGAAAAACTCATGTCTTCACAAAGTTAACATAATTCAAATATAAAATGTTACACCAGTGTTTTTTCTGAAGTGGGGCTGGTTTCCAGTAATGTGTGGGGATTCAAATCTGTGTTTAACAACAGAGATAACTAGGTAACACCAGGAAGGGAAAGCAGTTGTTGGATCTGGAGAGATCTCTAAAATGTGCTTCTCACATATGTAAGAATGCTGTCTTATGATATAGACTGAAATTTTCCTTCCTTCCAAATGCAGTCCCTGCAGCACTTCTGTAAACTTTTCTGTGACATCATTCTCTTAGGGATAGTGGATTCCAGTGACCTTTGTGGTACAAAGAGAGAAAATAAGACTTGCCATGAATGTTAGATTTCACAATTCCCAGTCTGTGTAATTCTGTACTTTGTCTGACAAGCACCATGTGCCACCAGCACATATTTCATTGTGGAATGAATTCTGCCATATCCTGCAGGACATATGCAATAAATGTATGTGTGCAAACATCCTTGGCATTCTGATCTGTGGGGGCCGTGGAGGTACCTACACATCACTTATTGAAGGTATGGAACACCCCCTGGAAGGAGAGGAATGTTCTGTACCAGGCAGAGACCCCAGGAGCACCAGTGTGCTCCCAAACAGCATTCATAAAGGCTGAGAACAAGTTTGCTGTCCACAAGAAAACAAGTGTATTTTTTGTATTTTTTTTCCCTTTTGTAGCATCTTAATTCAAGCAAAAATACAAGGAAAACAAGTTGTGCAGCAGAGGTATAAGCCAATGCATTAATTTAATGCCAGCTTGTCAGTCGAGCTGCACTCTGCCATTTTTAGCATTAGCTCCATTAATGTAAATGTTATGTCACTGGATGTGTGCTGTGTTCTGTGTGTTGGGCTTGTTAGCAGGAAAAGAGAGAATGCAATCCAGAATGACTTCTTCTGCATCCTCCTCTGAAACCATCTTCAGGTGTGTTGGAATTTTGCTGTATTTCTCTCCCTGTGAATCTGGAGGCATTGCAGAAGGCAGAGCTGGAGTTTCCCTGCACTGACCCAGGAGTGAGCCTGGAATTAACTTGTCTCCCTTGATGTCTTGTCAGGCTACCTAAAAAAAGAGGGCAGACAAAATCAAGGCAGTAAAAAGCAGTTCTAGTTATTGAAGGGCCCTCAGGTACATTTTGGGCAGAGAAAGCCCCCCAGGGGCTGCACCCAGAATGGGTCAGGGGATTTCACACTTTTATCAGTTTGGTCCATTTGCACATTGGGGGTTAATTTTCCAATTACAGCTGCAGGTAATGAAGTCATTCACCCCAAGTTTGCTCCCCCAACTCAGTTTTGTTTGCATTTCTGGGCCCTGAGGCAGTGAAGTGTCCTTGGTCCCCAGGCCTGGAGGGGAATTGTTGTGTCTGACCTAAATGGGAAAGCAGTAACGAACACTCTGTCTGGAATTTAGATTCCAAATTGTAGGATCACAAATACATGAAAAATACAAAAGCTGCTGGCTGGGGGCACCCCCAGACCCAGGGGCACTGGCAGCTCTGGGCTCTGCCCTGCTGGGCAGCCCAAGGCAGGGATCAGGGGAGCCCAACTCTGACTCGGAGCCCAAGGCTGACCTTAACATTTGTCAGTGGAAGTTACCGAGCAAATCTCCCATGACATTATCTACAGAGGAATTTAGAAAATATGTAACTTCCTTTCTTTTTTATTCCCCGACTATTTTTAAAAGCAGTAGTGGCATCTTTTTGCCTTTTACACGGACTTACTCATGCAAAATGAATATTTCTTAGAGTAAGTGCCAGAAGGCAAAAATTGTTATCTTTGAATTGAGCTGTTTTAAAGAAAGTCACCTTGAAAATGTATTTATTTATGAAACTTTTATGTCTGTAGGCTTGCGTGAGTGGACATCTAAATGCAGCACAGAGCTGCTAACACAGAACTGCTGTTGCTGAGCAGCACCTATAAAACTACAGCAGTTCTGTTCAACTCAAGGAACAATCAAAAAAAATGTCAAAAGAAATACATAGTCTGCCAGAATTAAGTAAGACAAATAATTTGTTTAATCTGGAGTTTCAGGACAAGCAGCATAGCTTAACTTGAAAAGCAAAATGAGAAACATCTAATTTTTATGGAATAAATATGCAGATGTTATGAAATGTGCTCGATGGCTGATGTGTGAGCACAGTGGTGTTTCCTGTGTGCTCAGAGATCCTAGGGAGTCTTTGGAGGGGTTTGTGGTTGAAGTGGGAGAATGTTTTTCCTTCTGACACATCAGGATGCAAGTTTCTGGTGCTGTTCACAGACTTATCCAAAATCATCATTTTTATGTCTCTGAAGAAAAAATTGAAAGACAATAGGAGGAAATTAAAAATAATTATTTCAAAAATATTTTCTACTGTGTTTTAAGTTTTCTGGAAAGTGCTAAAGGATCAATGGCAAATGTGTTTTCCTCTTTATCCTGTTTCTGTTTCTCACACAGTTTTTGAAAGGATTTGCCTTTTAGCCATGTTGGCTTTACAGAATTGATCCATCCAAGAGCTGAATTGTCTGTGGGTCAAACATGAGTTATTTTTTAAGTATTACATTTTTCTAGGAATATTGTGGCCTTGCACTTAGCAAGCAGAAAGATCTGTGCTGCAAGATCATTCTGTCACTGTGCTTTGCCCTGGAGTTTCACTGATGTTTTGCTTAAAGGAAATGGGGCAGTGTGGTCATTTGATGTAGTGACAGAGAGAGAATCAGGACAAGAGAAAACTGAGAATTTTAGAATGCAGGTGGAAAAAAAATCTGAATCTTCAGTATTTCCATATGCAGGTAGTTAGTCCTGATGCTTTTGGGGAAAATGTTTGTGCCCTGCTCTCTCTTCCCCTGTTAATTAATTAATTAATCCTGGTTTTGGGAGTTAAGAAGGCTCCTTTCAGAGCTATGGTTGTGCTCATAGAATAACAGAAATTCTGATAACCACAAAAAAAAAATAAAAGAAAATCCTTGGCTTGGTTTAGAAAGGACAGGCTTGTGTGGGGCTGGCAGTGGGAAGCACACACTGTTTCCAGTTAGTCCCTGCACTCTTGGGGTGGGAATCATAAAGACTTTTCAGTCTTAGACCTGACACGAGGGGCCTCTTGTTTAATGCACCTTCCAGTGACAATTCCCCACCTTGTGGCCTCTCTGCTCTCTGGGTCTGTTCTTTCCAGCAATGCCCTTGGGCTCCTCCACTCACGAGTTTTGGGCAGGTTGGGTTAGATACTAATTCATCTTTTGGTGATTCTCACAGGAATTGTTTGGTTCAGGCTGCTGATGTTCTCTTTGATTTGCCATTTTAGGGTAAACTAGCAGGGAGCCTTCTGGAGGGCTGCACTGGAGCAGAGTCCTTGGGTTTGCATCTCTTGGGGGGTTAATGTGTGTTTGCATTTCCTGAGGCTTCTCCAGCAGTGTTGAGCCCTTCCCAGCCTCCAGTGAGCTGAGCTGCCCTGCCTGCCCCACCAGGGAGGCTCAGCTGCTCCTGGGGCTGCAGGGGAACCAGCCCCAGACACAGGGGAGGAGCCCGGCGTTCCTGGGCACTGGCAGGAGTGTCCCACAGCAAACTGCTGCACCTAATCCGGGCTTTTTGCATTATGTGATACTTTGGAATTCTCTTTCTAAACACTGTAGAAAATCGTCCAGGTTCAGGTTTTCAGGAGAAGAATGTAAGTTCCCTTCCTACCCTGAAGTGCTCCCAGGCCAGGAATGAGAAATAGAAGGGGCACAGCATCACTGGGAAGTTGTTTCTTGCCTAAAGTACTACACAGCCCATGGCAAAAGGATGAAGTATTAACCATTTCTCAAAATGATTCCATTAATATAAATTTTAATGGGTATTTCCCCATTCCTTGTTTGTCTGATAGTTCAAAGTGGGCTTTTTGTTTTTCCTGTGTTTCAGAAGCTCTGGTTTAGTGGCGTGTTTAATGGGAATGGCTTATTTGGAAGTTAATTTGAATTATAGTTTAATAGGATAAAGAGCATGTTTAACAATTTATAAGTATTAAAATTGGAACTGTGCATTTGGCCTGCCTGCTGTGCTGGGGAGGGGATGCACACACAGGATTTTTGTGACTAGTGGTAAAATGCTGGAGGATGCTTTTATATTCCTCTGGGTTCTCTGAGGTCTGTAAACAAAATCCATGTGATAGATCAATGTTGGATTTGCAATAAGCTTCAAAATTCTGGATTTTTTTTCCTTTTTGTTTATTGCTCAGTCATGATTATCAAACCAACAAGAACATGTTTCTCCACGGTTGTATAAAATTACCATATATGTCATATAGTTGTTTAATGACAGATACTTTAAGGAATTATTTCTTTTCAAGAAGGAAAGTAATTTTCAGATCTTTAGAGACTGCAACAGAGAATTTTGAGTTTTTTAGAAAAGCAGGAAGCTGAGAAGAGGGCTAATGACAGAAATTAGCTGTCTTTCTCTGGGTACTGGGTTAAGAAATTGAGAAGTTCTGAACTGCAGAGATTGCTGAGATGTGGAGTAAGAGCAGGAGGTATTCATGCTTGCTACCTGTTAGGGGTCTCAGAAGAAATGGAGGTAGCCAAAATTCATAGTTAAGAGTGTTGGGATAAGATCTTAAATCCAGAAGCTTTCTCTGAAAATGTTCTGATTCATGCAGCAAAGATAAGAATATTTCTAGTCTAGATAAATACTTGAGAAGGTGGTAGAAGATTTCAAATATAGATTTTACTGAAACAAAAATAAACTATTTTCATTTTGCTACTGTCTTTTTGTATTCAAATAATCCAGGCCTTGATTGCTTCTTCAATTGGACTCGGAGAGATTATAGTGCCCTAAGTGTGCCATGCTTTATCCAGGGCTCCAATGGCTCTGTTCATTCCCAGATAATTTCAAAGGGAAATTCTAGATGGTGGTCAAATATAATATGTGGAAATCATCTTTAGAAAAGAGGTGGATAAAAGAAACAGCTAAGTACTGAATATGGAAATGAAGTCCATCTCTGATCACCAGGGAAAGGCTCCAGCCTGTAACTGGGGAATTCAAAGCTTCAGCAAAAGAAGGCAGAACTGCAATATGTTCTGAAGTGAGTGCTGAAATTCAAAGATTGCATAGTGAGAAAGCAACTACCCTCAGAAAAATGTCGTGAAAATCTCCATTCTGTTCCCAGTAGATTGAGACTGGAAATAATGCAGTTCATCTCATCAGTGCCATTTTGTTACCTGCAGCCCTGTGTTCCGTATCCTAGGCTAATAAAGCTGTTCTTTTGGATTCTTTTTTTCATTAAAGAATTTACTGAGGACCAAAGTGGTCATTTCACATGGACAGCAGAATAATTTCAAACACTAAGAAGAAAAATTGCACACAATTTTTTGCTCATTTCTTCAGGAGCTGTGTGGATTGTTCCCAGCGTGCCCGAGGGGGAGCCCGGGACAGCCCACGAAGGCACTTGCTGGATTTAAAAGGCTTATTTGTGGAATTAGAGCTGAGATATGAAAAATGGCTCAGTGAAGGATTGGTGCCTGTTCCAGGGTTATAAAAGAAATTCCTTGTTTCCTTTGAATAGCTCCAGCTGCCAGGGGAGTGTTGCAGCCTGTTGTTCTCAGGTGATGGCTCCCGTGGGATGCAGGAGCCTCCGTGCTTGGCATTATCCCTGGCAAACAGCAAGGAGGGAAGGGGAGCAGGGATGCATGGCTGGCTCTGTGTGTTTCCAGCAGCCCCTCTGAAAGCATTCCTGGGACACCTGTGAGGGAGCTCCAGGTGGTGGTGGATGGTCCTTGGCTCCAGGGAAAGCCACTTCTGCTGGCTTTGGGAACAAGGAGTTCCTTAAGGGGAAAGGCATGAATCTTTTTTGTAAATAATGCAGTTTGTTAATTGAGTGTGAGGGGGAAATAGCATAAAAAGAGAAAAATGAAATATCATGTACTTTATTTTTGATAATGCTTGGTGCCAAGACTTTTTTTTTTCTACAGTAGTAAACCAGTGTGACTTACATTTTCATGCTCTGTTTTTCCAAACACATGGGACATTTGAAAATTGCTATATTAAAAGCTTTTAGTTATGCAGAAGTGGAGGTTTTTAACATGTGATTTCAGTTCTTCCTACCCTTGTGTCAGTTCCATTCACACACACATGTTTGGGTGGCATCTGCATATCAATTACATACTCTAAGACTGTGATTAAAAGTTTGGGAAGCATCGTGGTGGATACATAAACCACCAGTTTAATTCTGCATGGTAGGAAACACCAGGGTGAGATATCCCAGAGGGGACGTGGTTTGTGTTTGTTCATCCAGCCCTGCAGCTCCAGACACTGATGTTATGATGTACATATGATACATGCATATTTAACTGGTGTAAATGCAGAGTGCTCTGGCCACTGCCTGGATTTTCACAGGCTGTAGCACTGCCTTTGCAACAGCTTCCCAGGGCTTTCCTTTGCCCAGCTCCACCAAGTGACTCAGTGTCCTTATTTACTCCATCCTTGCTTTTTGTGGCAGTTGAGGGGAATTATTGAAACCTGTTCCTGGCCCTTTGGTGGGGGTGCTGTGCCTGGGCTGATCAGCACTCATTCCTTGAATTAATTCTGTCTCAGTGGGACAGAAATATGTGGGAAGCCTTTCTCTCTGTGCCCCCAAATCCTCTTGTCAGAGGATTTGCTCTCCTTGATGCTAAGCACAGAAAGGATGAAGGGAGACCGTGCAGTGGGAGAATCTCTGCAAGTGATGGTGGAGCAGCATCCATCCCAAAAATGCCAGGATTCTGCTGTTAGGGGGGATTGTGCTGTGTCCCTGCATCCCTCTGAGGCTCAGGAGTATCATTGGCTGCATCTTTGCTGGAAGAAAATCCAAGTGAAATTCAAATTTTTTATACCTTGCAGGACATGTGGAGTAGAAGCTTGTGGGGTTTGCATAACTGGGGATGCTTCTCATACAGATATTATGACTGCTCATCAAGATATAAATAAAATCTCTGAGGGAATTAATTTTAAGCAAAATGAAGGTAAAATGACCAAGAGATAACAGTCATTAATGAACCTTTGGCTTTATGAATTGCTTGCAGTGTTTTATTAGTAGAATGGGAGCTGTTCAAGTGGAAAAAAATCCTACTTGCTGTTATTTACCCCAGGTGCATTTTGCTTCTGGGCCCTGTGTAGTTGTTTAAATAAAATGGATTTTTTTACAAAATAATGCAGGGTTATTTCATAAGTCTGAGTAAATACTAAATTCAAGAGGTTGGAGAAGAAATTATAAAGTTTTCTGCTTTTATTACATGACTTTATTTTCTTTCTTCCCCTCTCTCCAGTTTGAGTTAAAAAGTGAGCTGTAAGGTGATTTATCTGCATGTGACTTCATGTGTGGTTTGTCTTCTTTCAGTGACCTGAACCTGACCATTTATTATTGGTTCAATCATAATTTTGGTCCACTTGAAATCAGTTGTTAATGTAACACTGCACTGTCTCCTGAAGTGCAGAATGGCACCTGAAGTTTCTTCCTCTGACTCCTGAGATACCTAATATTTTTCTGTAGCTCTTCTTTTAACACATTTTCTTAATATCTTCTCTACCTTATCAGTACCTCACTGAAGCATTATTATACTAAAAATATCTATTTTTAATATATTACCAGGCAAACTTTTCAAGCTACTTCAGAGCTTTAAAAACCTGGTGCCTTTGAACTACTTCTGCCACAGTAGTTTTAATGAAGCTACCCAGAACTGGCACCATGATTCCTTTAAACATCAGCATTTCTTGACAGAATGGAAAGATGAATAGATGAAATCCCTTGGAGGCCATGGAACTTTTTTCCATTAATTGTAATGATTTTGGTTAGAAACCATAATAAGAGAAGAAATAAGTGTAACAATATATATAATTGGATGTATAAAAGGATGATAGTAGGGGTTCTGTGAAAAATTCTTTTTCTCAGGAGCAAAGGGGCTGTGCTAGGATGGATGCCTGATCTCTGGGCAAACAGCACGGTGCAGTCAGAGTGGAAGTGCTGCTTTTCAGAATATTATTACAAACAGACCCTGTAAAATTTGTGTTGATGAAAGCCCTTTGAAATTGTGTTGCATTGTACCAGGGAAGAAGTATAGCAAAACTTTTTATTTCTAGATGTATCAGTATATTAATTGGCATTATCCAGCAACAGGAAAAAGTGCTTTGCATGAGGAAATACTGACATTTTGTATTTGGTCGTTGACAAATCTCACTGAATATTTTTGCATTCCTGATGGACAGAATGGACAAAACCCTCTTTTTCCTCATCTTTTAATAACTTGCAT
Organism: Sitta europaea; assembly: GCA_013400255.1. Lineage (NCBI taxonomy): Eukaryota > Metazoa > Chordata > Aves > Passeriformes > Sittidae > Sitta > Sitta europaea. Next base: position 725,999 of record VXBS01005740.1, read on the forward strand.
CCTTAGGAAAATAAATATTTTAGGATGGCTTGAGGGTCAGTTTCAGTTTTTCACTGTTAACCTGGTGTGCACTCATCCTAGAAGAGTTGCTGGCCAGCCCCACTGCCCTCACAGCTGCTGAGAGCTCTCCTGCACAGCTCTCCAGTGTGGTTTGCAGCCTTTTGATGAATTAAAAACAGTGCTGGTAGCATGGTATAAACTCATGCCACAAACCCAGGAGCTGACAGCAGTTTGTGTGTGTTTTATCTTGGCTGTTTTGTGTGTCTGGGTGTTTTCTTACTGACCTTCCAGAGATGTTAAAACAAAGGGGATAAGCACATACTGTGGCTTTTCTGGAATTGTAATCTTTTCTGGCCAGTGGTTCATTTAATTCCATGTCACTATCACAGGATTATTCTGTCCCTTTTGATACTGGGCAAGGAATAAATGTAAAATGTATCAGCCAGAACCGTGGAGCCAGGTCTGTAGTCTTTGGCCAGTGGTGCTGAAAGATAAAGTGCTATGTTTACAATTCCAATTTAAAGTTTATTGAAGTTACAGAGGACTTGCATTGATTTCAGTACATTGGTTTGAGTGAAAACTGAGACTCTTACTTAGGACAAAAAAATACAGACTTAAAACACTGCTAGGAATGACATTTTGAAACTTCTAGGTAATATTTTAAATAGCACCCTCTTGCACTGTTACCCCAGGGCCTCTCTGATAGTACATAATAGAAACTCTTTGAATTTAAGACAAAATATAATTTGTAATTCCTGTGTATAACACAAGGCCTTGCCATCAGGAATTGTTCCTGAAGATACTTATACATGGAAACTGTGGTTGTGATTAATAGATGGCTCCAGGCTGTTTTAGTGTAACATTGACTGTGCTATAAACAGGACTGGGGAAAAATGATTACCTTTAATAGGGTAGCAGCTGTAAGGATGCCTTTATATTAAGTGACTTAATGAATACTGATCTTGAAGCAATAAATCAAAATGCAAACAATCTACTCTAATCAAGTAAGCAGAATATTTCAGATACCTAAATTATATTAAATGAACACTTCAATCAAGGTCCGTACCTGCACGTGTTCTTATGTTTAATCTAGTTATTCTTTGTGTAACATCACTTTTAGGATATACAGATTTTACACACACTTGTTTCTTTGTTTTTCTTGGTTTTGCATTTGGGGTTTTTTTTTTTGTTTGTTTGCTTGTTTGACATGAAGAAATTGCTTGCAGAATAATTAATAATCCCTAGTAAATCCTGTCCTGGTACTGAAGGGTTTTCTTCTGAAGAGTGATCAATGAGGTTGTTGTGAAAGGTGTTGCAGAAGTTTCTTCAGGTAGGTGTAGCTCTGTCTAAATGTCTGCATTTACAAATTTATTTGGTGGCAATATGTGTGAGCACACTGCATGTGTGTGCCAGGCCTGTGCACAGCCAGGGCGTGGCAGCAGCTCCTACCAGGGCAGAGATGAACAGGGACAGTGCCATCACCTGTGGCAAACCAGTGTCTGTGCTCACACCATAAATACACCACATGGAAATGAAAAGGAAATGACATTTTGTCTGCTGAGGTTCTGATCCTGGAGTCCCTTGCAGGATTCTGGGTGTGTTTGTCACAGTTCAGGGCAGCTCCTGGCCCTACAGACATCCCTGGGCATGGAAAAAGGGGGAGTTTCTGCAAAGAATTTGCAATGCAAAGTCAGAAGTCTCTTTGCAAGGTGCTGGTATCACCTTGTTTAATAAATACTTGTCCACCTTTGCTTTTAGTCTATTTAATAACCAAATTTCCCACCTGCAAGCCAGAGGGAGACAATGGTCCAGAGTGGCATTTGTATTTCTGTTCAGGCATTGCCTGAAAATCCAACACTGAAGAATTAATAAATATCTGTTATATGTCTTGATTTATACTTAATGTTTGTTGGTTCTATTTGTTTGCTTGGGTTTTGTTTGATTTTGTTTTGGGATTTTTTTTAGAAGTGGAAAATAATACCTTTGAGGTATCCATAACTAATTGAAATATTCAGAGGTCCTCAGTATTGCACTCTTCCCTTGATTTTGGGAATAGATTGCTGGTTCTGCCTCAAGAGTCATTCCTCTCTGGTTCCTGGTATCTGTAGTTTTGTCTGGGATCAGAGGTGCAGTGAGTTGATCTGCTGTTTGATAGTGTTCCAACAGCAAACCACTCAGAACAGCAGAAGTGGCATCAATCAAAAGCTAATTCCAATCTGTAGGCAGCTCCTCAGGGCTGTGAGTAGCTGGTGAGGGGCTGCACTGTCTGTCAGCAGGTGAGCAGGATGGAAATGCAGCTCTGAGAGCTGGGCAGGCCAGGAGGAGGGGCTGCCAGTGCACCCTGCAGCTGCACAGGCTGGCCCTGCAGAGGGGCAGGATGGAGGAAGCTTCAGGAAGAAATCCAGAACTGCTGCTCCTGCACTAGGCAAGCCCAGATCTTAGGCACGAGCTCCTGACAAGAACTGACAGGTCTTGGCTGGCTGGGTTTGCTGAGACACCTTTTTATTGGCCCAAAAGTAAAAATAAACAGTACCAACTAGAATTGGTACACCCTTTATGGCTGTGGTTGCCCCTAAACACAACACTTCCATGAGATGCCCTCCTGGAGATGTTTGGATAGATGTCAGGGGATGGCATTCAATGTATTTAGTTGAAGAACACCTTGAAGAAAACAGTGGAGCTGCACTGAACTGATTTTCCTGTATATTCAGCCTACAGATATTAAGAAACAGAAAGCATAAGGGAACTTGAGGCTTTCTGCTTTGTTTTAAGAAAGAATTCTTCCTGGGTTTTTTTTTCATGTCATTCCAGTGCCAAAGCACCAGCATGAAACCTGTCAGAGTTCAAGCAGCATCTGGATGATGCTTTCAGTCATAGGAGCTTGTTTTAGGAAGATCTGCAAGGAGCAGGGACTTGGACACAGTGATCTTTGTGTGGGTCCCTTTTTTATTCTGTTCTCTGATTCTAGTTGGACTATTTACACCAAGGGTTCAGGCTGTGTTTTACATCATGCTTTGTACTAAAAACTGATAGCTAACTTTGTTCTGGGAGCAGAGCTGATCCTCAGTTCTCCAGATTGCAATTCTGGTTAACCCAAACTGGAGACCACTATGAATGTATCCACTAAAATTGCCCCAGATTTTTAGCTTTCATTTGTATTAAATAAAAGATGCAACCATCAGCCACAGCTTCCAGTAGTGTAAACTCTGGGAGTCCCTTTCATGTCACTTCTGAACGTTGCTTACTTCCACTTGAAAAGAGACCAAAAGCTGTTTTACTGCTTTTAAACAGATGTTTCTGCAGAGGCCAGAGCAGGCCCTAAGCAGTTAATAGTGCAGGGAGTTGTTCCTGTGGAGCCTCTCAGTTTCTGAGCAGTGATGTTGATGTTACTGCAGCTGACAGGGAGCTTTTATAGCCAATCTGGGGAGGTGCAAAAGGCCAGGGTTAGAAAGTGCCATTAAAAGTGCCTCTGGTTTGTAAAAGCTGCACAGCCTTTGTGCTCTCATGCTGGAATTCCCCCTAACTGGTAACACAGGGCAAAAGTTAAAAATGTTACCATAGGAGGGAAGGTAGGTTAAAGTGCCTTTATATTTGTTAATCCTTTTATTCTCTCCAAATTAGAGTCCATTTTAGATAAACAAGAGTACAGTTTCTGGAGTTACTTCCCCTTTGTGGTTTTTATGATCAGAAGTCACACATCACTTGCCAACACCACCTTTCAAGGTGTTTCAGCACAGTGAGGTTATCTGTTTATTTGAGTACTGCATCCTCAAATCCCTTGGAAAGTGTCCTGTGGCACAAATGTTGGCTGCTCTGCTGCTGCTCCCAGTGGAAGGACTGCCCTGATAATGGTGCAGATAATCCTGACAAGGGACAGTGTCTTCATGTCCAGGGCCTGGGGCTCATTTTCACTTTTGTCCTAAGAGAGAGGCAAAGTCCTAGACATGCACAGAGATCCCACCAGGAAACAAACTCGAGCTGTTCTGTGAACACCTCTGTATTTCAGAAGTGGAGTCTTGTGGTAAAGCAGTGTTAAATGAGCATTGCAGAGTTCAGAGCTGTTCTTGGATGGTGGCTGGGGGTGTTGTGTACCCACAGAGCTTCTGCACTCCTGCATCTGAGATAAATGAACATCAGTAATTGCTTTTGTCAGGAAAATTAATCCACAAACACCAGAGGTTTATGTCCAAAAAGGGAAACAGGAGTCCTTTGACTTTATTTGAGTAAAGGGAGAGGCCATGGGGCATTCCCCTGGGGTCTCTCCAATTTTTGGAGGATGCATCCTCCTTTTTATCCCAATTTCCCAGCCCCATTTCTCTCTCTTTCCCCACTGGCTGAGGCACTTGAGAGGCACAGACTGCCCAGAACACCTGATACCTGAGATTCCCTCTAATGTACAACCTTCCCTTTTAATTTTTAATTCTTATGGAATTTATGGTTCCTCCCCATTGTTTCTTTAATCTTTCAATATCCAGTTTCATTTATCAGCAAACCTACAGTTTGTTTGTAAAGACAAATATAATTTTTTTCCATTCATCAATCAGTGGAATCCTTCCCATTGTTTCTTTTTATGTCTCAGTGCTGGTTTTATCTACCAGCAGACCCACAGCTGGTTTGTTAAGACAAATCCATCATTCCTCTCACTTTAAATAAGATGGGATTTTTGTTAGTGATTTGTCCAAAAGATACATTTGAGTCTAAATTGTAGGGATTTTCTAACTTGGTGGTGTGTAGAGTGCCTTTTTTTCTAGTTCTCTCAAAGGATGGCTGAGGGGGGAACAAGTTAGGGAAGGTTTATCAAATTTGTTGCCTTGCTGTAATTATTTGTCAGACCAAGTTATTGAATGGGATTGTGAAGATGGGGGTTGGGATTTTTTTTTTGGTATTTTTATTTTTGCTTTTGTTCTGCTGGCTGCATTGAAAATGGTAATTTCTGCTGAATTTTAATATTTGAAATTTTAAAAATCCTGTTCCTTCTCAGGTAACCTCTTTGTGAGAGCAGAGAAGTTCTCACAGGAGCAGTTTGTGCTCCCTTCATGGTAAATGCTTGTGCTCAGGTTGGAACTGTATTAAAAAGGTTCCTTTTCCTTATGACTCCTCAAGCCTGATTCAGAGAATCTGGACAGGAGGAAGGATATGCCTCTCAGCAAAAATCACCTGCTGAATTAAAAAAGTTCCAATTTTGTTTTATTCATTAATTTTTTTCAGCCGTTCCTTCATTGTTTTAAAAAACCTGCCTTGAAATAATAGCAAATAGAAAATTAAACTCCTGGTAATGTGATAGGAACAGATGCTGAACTTCAGTCCCTTTGAATGCATGGCTTCCTCAGTCATCCAGAAGGTTTCTCCTGAACAATAAAGGAAGCCCTGTGTTCTGTGTGTTGAGTTTCCATTTGTTCTGTCTCAGAGTTTGCCCAATGCACTGGGGGTGAGAAGAGTGCCTGCAAGGAAAGGGATATGCTTTAATAAATTAAACAGGTATGTTTTTCTATCATTATAAACCCAATACTTTGTATTGATTCGTGCAAGCCTCAGAGATTCTTTTCCTCTGAAGGAAAGAGAACTTAATGAAAATACATAATTTGGCAGTAAGGATGTTTTCTGCTCTCACCTCTCTCTTTTTTATCCTTCTTCTAGCAGTTTTAGGGAGCCTAAAGTTGTGGTGCTGATTATCCTGGCAGCAAAACCAGTAATGGTTTCTTTCTGAATGTGTGAGAAGGTGGGAAATAATGCAAACAGAAAAGCAGCTTGAAGCAATTAGGTGAGTTAGTCTGGAATAAAGGGCTGCAAGTGTTCTCCTCCAGGAACACACGATTTCTGGAACAAGTTACTGATTGAAAACAAGCCCCAGGAGATTTTCACTTCCATTATTGTTCACCTGTATATCCAAGGAGGTTATAAAAATACTGTTTCTGGAAGGGAACCTCACTTTGATAGTCTATCAATCTACGTGTTGCCTTGATAGAAATAACATTCTATGCATAACACATTAAATAATTTAGGTATTTTAAAAAACTGTTTATCTGAAAACACAGCAGGTTTGCAGATTGGTGTCACAAGGAACTGAAGAAATAGCATCAGGCAACTCTCTTTATTCTAATAGTAATTTTATTTTTAACTTGGCACAAATGAATAAGGGGAAATGAAAATGTTACAGCTACCATATCCCTTTCCTCTCTCATTTTCTCTTGAATCATACATGAAATTAAAAAACCACATTTTCAATACATGTACCTGTTAAAATGGTAAAAGTTGAAACTAGAATGATAATGTGAACAGTGACTAGTTACAAATTTCTTAGGCTGAGTTTCAGAGTCACAGTTATTTGCCGCTGAATTGTAATTACTCATCTTGTAATGAAAGATCTTTTTTTCCATCCATATTCCAACCATATTTATTCATTTTGAGACTATTCCAGAGTGGTTTGTTAGGTCAATTTGGTGGGGTTTGTTCTATCCATATATCTTTTCTCATATTTTCTAAGCCATTGTTTCATGTGCTCTGTGATAGGGATTGGAAAAATCATTGAGTCCTTACAAATTAAAATTGTATTTAGATGTGTGCCCTGAAGAAAAGGCTGCACTGAGATCTGACTAGACTTTGCTAGAACACAAGAAAATTCCAGAGTGGTGTCTTCCCATAAGGTTTTAATGACAGGAAAGGTTTTGTATTTTCTTAGGCACCAAAGTTGATCAATTACAAGTAAATCCAGAGGAAATCCAGACTTTCCCATTTCTAGAGTTTACGTGCTGTAGGAGCTTGTGCTAGCTCCTCTTCACTCGTGGCTCTCAGATTTTACTGTGCTTCAAAGGAAGCATTTCCCAGCAGTAACCAGAGCTGGCTTTAACCCACAGCCCCAGCAAGAGCAGGTTTGGTCTGTGTTGGTTGTTTTACTCCTGGACAGGATGGGGTGAAGGTGAGAAGCTGAATAACCCAAAGGATACAAATGGAGGTGTTGGTATCTTGTTAATCTTGGTTATTACAGAGAATGGCTGCTTAGGTGATAAATAGGAAATCAGGGTGGAAATTGCAGTCAATTGTACATAAAATCCAGTATACACTGGATTCATACACTGCCCTCATAGCTGCAAGGAGCCAAGCCCAAACACACAAACAGGGTCTGTGACAACAAAGAGGAAGGAGGTGCTGGTTGGATTTGTTTAGCTGAGTCAGGACTGTAAATACAGCAGAAGTCTGACCTAAATCAACTCAACTACACAAAAAGTGGGTGCAGGTTGTGCCTCAGCTCTCCACCAGCTGTGGGAACTTTCTCTCTGCTGGAGAAGGAAAGGGAAGGCTCTCAGAGCTGTCACACACTTCATTTATCTGCAGGGGCCAATGACTCCCATGGGCCCAGCCAGCACCAGTGAAATCAGGCTCCTGGGGAGCAGGCAGGCAGAGTAACTCCAAAATAAACAGCATGCAAGACCTTTGAAAAGCAAGTAAGCTTTTTATTAGCCAGTGATACAGCCTGGTGGGTTTATATTCAGATATAGGACAGGTTTCATCTAATTCAGTACATACATTTCTGATCTCAAGATGCATTCATGACTTGGCTGCAATTTGAAATGTAAATTAATATGCCACACGTAACCTTCTAACTGTGTGTGTTTCTTAGTGGTTTGAAATAATTTGCTGTGGCATTTGGATGTATGGAAATAAAGTCTTTTAAATGCCATAAACTGATACACTGATGAAATACTATTTAATGGTAGTTGTAAGTGATTTGGTGTTGATGTTTAGGGATGTATTTGTGGATGTAGGTAGATTGTAAAATAGTTCAACACAACATAAATGAAAGGGAGAATGCTTCTTTTTCTTCATACCTCCTACTTTAACACTTAATTTACATCTTGTTTACCACTTCCCTACGAAGAAAATGAATGGAATCCCTCACTCAGCATGTCCTGGGCTTTAGGAATGGGACCCTTGAACATCTAAAAAGGGGATTTGTGTGTAGGCTGCTGTGCTTCCCTTCCTTTAGAGCCTTCTCTGCTCTCCAGTGCAGAGGGAAATGTTTCCACAGGTGCAGCAAGGGTCTGCTCGCTGTTAGGGCCACGTGTGGAGTTGGTGCAGGGCTGTGTGGGATTCAGGGTGACAGCAGTGCTGGCCACAGCCCGATGGTGCTGCTGGAGCTGAGCCAGGCACTGCTCAGCCTCTGCCTGCCCTGACAGGGAGGAGGGGGCACAGCTGAGCCCAGCCATCCCAGGGGCTGTTCCAGAGACTGGGCACTGTGCTCAGCCAGGAGGGCAAGGCTCAGGAACTGGCTGGGCACTGCTCACTTGTTCATTGGAACCACTTGGCTTTTGGGGGTTTTATTTCTCACCCTCCTTTCTTTACTTCTGTCTTTTTTTCCCCCCCAATTTTTCTTTACTCTTTCTTATTCTATTTCATATATTAAATTTTTCTGATCCTAGTTCACGATTTTTTCAGCTTTTACCCCCCACTATTCTCTTCCCCATCCCCCAGTGGGGCATGAGCACTGTATGGGATCTGAGTTGCCAGAGGGGTTTAAACCATGCCAGCCAGGAGGTGCTGAAATGGGTCCTGGTCCTTGCTTTGTACCTAGACAGAGGCTTCCTGCCCTGAGTTTGCCTTCCAGATTTGAGAAGGTGGTGGGTTCAGCTCTGGTGTTCTTCCTGTTATGGCCAGCAAGCAGGGCATTGTTTGCAATCATCCCATGCAGTCACTGACTGCTCACAGCCTGTGCTTCACTGCCACAGTCCAAGCAGGGAGGGAAGTTTTGGCAGGTGCAGTTGGGCTCATTCTCAGCCCAGTGCTCTTTGCATTTCCAGCCCAGTGCACTTCAGCAGCCCCACACCTTCCTGTGCTTTGGTGGCAGTAGCAGCAGCTCCTCGTGTGCCTGTGCACAGACACAAAAAGGGCTTTAGAAGTCCAGGTGTCTTTCATCTCCCAGTCTCCCCATCTCATTTTGAGATTCAAGATCTAGCCTAGTTTCATTTTCTGCCTTTTCTCACAAAAGTACTCATGTAAAGAGCTTTTATTTCTATTCTGATGCACCCATCCTGCCTTCTAAAATTACCGCTGGTTCCATAAAAAAAGGACATTTCCAAGAAGTCCAGTTGCACATACATGAATTGAAGCTCTTGGTGTTTGGAATGAGTAACACTGTGGCTCTGTTTTCAGCTGTGTTTGAACATGATTGTGGTGCACAGTGTCCTGATCCTCTGATGCTGCTGTGGAGAGATCTGTTCTTTCTCCTTTGGCAAAATTGTTTCTTCTAGGTATTAATTTTTTAAATGCCTGTGTTTAGTAATTTCACACCCTTATTTAGAGCTTTCCATAAAGCTGCTTTTCTCTTTATATTCTGATATTATATCTGTTTTAGTATGCTGGGTTGTGCAGTGGGTTTGTGCTCCCTGGATGTGACACCCTGGGGACCTGCTCAGATCAACTATTTACTGCCACAGTGGGGGCATCTACAGAGATGTAATTAATACTTTGTTTGACCTGCCATGCCCAAACTTCCTCCTTGCTTCACCCTGTAATGGAATACCTATTAGGAGGTGAAATCTTGGGAATTTATTTTGGTCCTCTTTCAAAGATTCATCAAGTTTTAACATGCTGTCCAGTTCTCTCTACCAAAATGTCTTCCAGCAGTAAAAGTCTGCTATTAGCTGGCTGCAGACTTTTGGGGAGATGCTTAGATTTTAGAGTTTGTGATGTTATCAGGAACAAAATGATTTAGAACTTGCTGCACAGTTCAGCTACTAGTCATGATTTTGTTATATTTGGCCAATTATCCCTTCATTAAAAAAAACCCAAACAATATTAAATGTAGCAGCAATTTTAATTAAGTAAAGTATTGACAATAGAATTTGGTTAAAATAAGGGATAATTTGGTTCCAATAATAGCGCATAAGCAAATAATAACCGCGGGGTACGGAGTGCAGGGTCCCTGCACCCCTGCCACCTCACGTACAAGTTTGCCAGACAAAAATTCCCCCTTTTATGTCCCATGTTGATACCATCTCCTCCCATTTTCGATTCATCACACTTCTACCTCCGCCCTCATCACCACCTTCACTGCGCATGTTCCACCACTCTTTTAGGTGGTCGCACCACCTTTTGGGGGTCGTCTCTGATGAAGGCCTCTCCTCTTCCTCGGTGTCCTTTGAGTCACCTTTGGGTTACACGTGCGCACCAAGCTGGTATACTATGAGCCAAAGCTATCATAATGGAAGCCAATATTATATTTAGGCCTCAAAGCAATAAATCTCGTATAGTTAACATCTTCCTGGGACCCAACCAGATTTTCCCTTCTTTCTGTTAATTTTTAGTAACTGTTATCTCTTGCTTTTTCCTGCCTTGAACATCTGCAGGAAAAAGGGGGGGGATGGAACCCCTCCTCTCTCTTTCTTGGCATTACACCTTTTAACTGTTTAATTATGTCCTAGTATTAACTACTGTATCAATATTGATTACTGTTTCAATTTTATCAGCACGAATCATATCCATTTACTACAATTTGATCAGTTTTGTCAGTGCCTTGATTTGCCACATAGATAAAAATTCCTTTCATTCTTGTCTATCAACTGTGGGCAGCTTTCTGCTTGTGAGCCTGACACTTTATACTGCCATGCTATGGAATTTATTTTTCTTTTTCTGTATGCTAAAAATCAAAATAATTCTCTAGGTGAGATTCTGTCCCCTGCCCAGGTGCCAGGCATGCTGCACTAGCAGGGAGAAAGCTTTTCCATATTTCCACCCCCAGAATAAAGAACACAGCAGAAATCATTGTCTGTGGCACAGGGCTGTGAGCAAAATATTCCATCAAGGGCACAGAGTAGCAGCTATGGACAAACTCATCAGAAACTGAAATACTGCAGGAGATAAAGGAGCAAAGACTGAGGCCTGGTTCTCAGGTGACACCCATCCATGGCAGCAGAGAGGGCAGGCAGCTGCTCTCTTAGCTGTACAATCTTCATTTGAGTGACTTGTTTTGTCTGTGCTTTGTCCTCCACTGCAAATACAGTTTTGCATATGAAATCCATTTGGGAGAAAGGCTTCTCAAAGTTGATGAAAATCTGAAGTTAGATACCAAGTAGGAGTTCTTTGTAACTTCCCTAGCATGAACTGATCAAATGTGGGAAGTTTCTGTACAGGATGGGTTATATTTCTATAGGTGAAGCACAAGAAGTATTTCTATTTTTCAGTAGCCAGGCTGGGGGTTAATGTTTGGCTGTCACCACAGCAGACTCAGGCACCCAAATTTCCACCATTTCCTCAATTCAGTGGAAAACTCCTCTGTTTCCTTTCAGTTTCCTTTCAGTTTCAGCATTTCCTGGGCTGCTCTGTCCTCTTGGGATATCACAGGTGAAGTCAGGGTGGCACTGACTGCTGTGAGGATCCTCACTGAGTAAAGCAATCGAGATGAGCAGAAACCCAGACCAAAACCCACCAACCTGCACCAGCTTTGGAACACTGACACTGCTCACAGGGATTTCTAATTTAGTCCACTGGCAAGCTGCATTAATATGCTGCAGAATTCTTAGATAAAGGTAAGCCAAATTTGGCTTTCCATTTCTCACAGCAAAAGAAAGACTCTCGATACTTTAAAAATATCACATAATTTATTATGGTGAAATCAAGCATTAAACCCAGTGGTGAACAGATGAAATAGCTGTCTTGAAAATTAATTAAAAGTCAGGACAGGGATCAGAATATTCAAATTACTTCCAAATGCTTTCTGTTTATAGTTGGATTTACTACATAATACAATTTAAATAATCTGCAAATTCTTCATCTGTTTTTGATGCCAAAGCTATCCCAGATCTCTCCTGACCCTCCCCTGTTATGAGTCTTTCATTTTGCTATAGAAGCATTGATAGAAATCAGTATAAATATATTACTCTATGTGTGCTTTTAAATACCTGATTTAAATTTTATAATCTTCTCTTGTAAGAACTTATTTTTCCTTCTTGTTCTGCACGTTTTGCAGACAAATTTATTTTCTTTTTCAAGGTGCACATAGATCCCCTCCCTCTTCCCCCAGATTGAACTAAACCCATCAGTTGTTACAACACCAGTCCACATAAATAATTTGGGCCTGGATTGTGTGAGGGCGGTATAATTATGATGGTGAGAACTTTTCTGCATCCCTTTTTATATTTAAAAAGGTTCTTCCAGCTGATTTTTACAGCCTAGATGATCTATTCTTCATCTTCTTTTATTATTGCTTAACACTGTTTGCAGATTTTTGTCTGTGTTGCTGTTACTGATAAGGAATTTCTTTAGACTGGGTTGTGTTTACATCAGCAAAATCTGTGAAATTCATTATATACACAGATAAAAGGAAAATGGAAAATACACACTTATATTGGTAGCAGAAACTATAAATTTATTTGAACTGTAACATTATTTCAAAGTGATTTCTTGTCTTAGATAAAATTATTTAAAAAACATATTCTTTTCTTAAAATAGTTGAAAATGTATTTTCAGTAATATATTACTATGACAGCAAAAAGTAGAATAAATAAAATCTGAACCTGATGAAGAGGAAGGAAGGAACAGGGTAATTTAGAACTGAAATTATTCTGGAGCTGATCTTTAAATATTTCCAGGGAAGGAGCTTGCTATGGGATTTGAAACTGCAGTACTTCAGGCAGCTGTAGAATCGATTTCTCTGAAGTGACATCATGCCATTGGATTCCAGTTCCTCACTTTGGAATGAAGTGTGTAATTGTGGTTCCTAGAATTTTCTCCTCAATGGTGATGAAGGATCCAGACTAGGGGTGTGCACTTTTGAACAGTTTCTAGGTAAACAAAGCGATTCAGGATGTTTTATTTAAAATAGCGTCCTTAATGCCTTGCAAATTCTGTGTGTTGCAGAGCCTGGTGTGCGTGAGTTGTTGCTGTTTCTGAATTAGATTCAGATTTTCTACTTACCCTGGGACAGAGGTGGATTTTGTTCACAGCTGTTGATGCCTCCTCTCACATCTTGTTCCTCCCGTTGATGGAAAGGCTTCCTTAGCTCAGGATTTCCATTCATCCTCTGGATCCTGAACACATGACCGGAGTGTCTTTCTAAGGAGCAGAGTGGTGAAAGCGAAGTTCTTTCACCAGCAGTTGTTTTGGAATTTTGTTAATGCCATCAAACTTCTCAGGCACAAATTATTCACTTCTGTGCTGAATAATGAGCTCAGCTGAACTAAACGAGTTCCTTGTAGAGCTGCCATTAGCAGTGAAATTCCGCCCAGCTGAGCTCCGTTCAGAGCAATCCGAGCCACAGGTTACAGTCTCACACGTTAAAATGAGGTGTTAAGGTCTCCTCCTGGACTGAGGGAGAGGATTTGTTTGAGAATCAAATCATTTTAACAGGATGGTGTCTTGCTAATTGGTTTTTTTTGGTGTTCTGGGTATGTCTTTGCCTGATTCATTGCAGCATCATCCGGTTGAACTTTTCACCTGAGCCTTTCCCAGTGCTGTACCTGTGGAGGATCAGAGCTGGATACGTGGAGAGGGCAGGATGGGTCATTCTGGCAAGGGTGGAAGTTTGTGGGTTGGTTTTGCTGGTCTGCAGGCACAGCCTGTGGGGTTTTGTTGGGGTCTCTCAGTCTCGGGGGCCTTTCCTGCAGGGAGGAAAGGGGTGCCTGGGTCAGCCCAACGTGCAGGCTTTACATGACTTTTGTTCTTAATTTTATCTGTAGGTTCTGCCTTGATTTTTGACCTTAATACTGTCTGGTTTTAGTGGATTATTCCATCTAAAAATGTAAAACAATATTCTACCGTGTTTTAGTAGTGTCTATGAACTGAACTTTTATTTGGATTTTTAGGGCACTGGCCCTCTACAACTACTCCTACTACTTCTTAATGAAAGCACTTAGAAAGCCTAAGGATTTATTTCTATCTTACTGTGGTTTAATATATTCTTTTCTCCTTCTGAGCTTCAAAAGGGGGATCTAGTGTCTTGATTCCCTACATCTCCCCCTCTCCCCAAAACCACAGACTCTTTTAATAACTTTATCAATCATTTGTTGTATCGTTTGTTGAATGGAGAAAACAAGGCATTATAATGAATACTACTCTGGGCTGAGAGACAGGAGAGGGAAGGCACAATCCGTGTGCCCCTTGCCAAAGGTGCTGCCAGCAGTGACCCCGCCAGCCCAGGGCTGTGTGCGGGGAGATGTGAAAAACGAGCTCCACTCCCCTGTTAGAACATACACGTTTAATAAATGACAATAAGAGACAAAGGCATTAAAGCAAAGTTTTTATGTCTGGGTGCTTGGCATTCAGCCAAGAGCACACCTACTGTGATTGGAGACCCTCTTTAAATACATTTTCTGTTACATCAGCCTATTGCATATTCATAAACGAGTATGCATATTCAACTTGCCCACAAAACTATTTTACATTTTCCAGGAACTGTTTAGCATGGCCCCGTCTTGGACCCGTCTTTTTAGAGCCTGTGCAGTCCTTGGTTGTGGTTTTAGTCTGTTCTTCTAATCTCTTCCAGGCTGGGCTTTGGTGCACTCTCTTCTAGATGCAGGTGCTGATAGTTGGCATGTCAGTAGAAGGGCTCCTCACTGAATGTTCCGTGGATGTTATCCCGACCAAGCAGGCAGCTCATGAACTAACTATATAAACAATTCCACTACTACGTCTAAGCTCAGTTAATAGCAAAAATTTAAAACTCTGTCTTTATAGCAAAGTTATTTTAACCTTACACATAGAACGCTCATGCTAATATTTGCGAAAAGCAGATATTGTGATGTGTGTTCATAAAGAAGGCAGCACTGGGAGAGCAGAGGGGGAGGGCAGCGTGGAGGTGGCCCTGGGGACAGCAGGGAGGATTTATGTGCCATCGGGGGGGTTTGCCTGACAGCACGGGCTCAGCTCCCAGGAGCTGCATGGATCTGTCACCTTGCCCGGGAATGAGGCAATAATTTACACTGGGAATAGTGCTGGCACAGGCGATGGGAGAAGGAAGGTGCCATTCAGCACAAAAGCTGACAAAATCTGATTGTTAAGTACCAGTCAGTACATTAAACTTCATATCTCTCTAAAGAGCGAGGAGGGAGAGAAATACCTCGTATTACACAGAGACGTGTTACAGGAGACAAGTGCCAAGTGAATGCTTTATAAAACTGGTGTGCTTTAAAGCATTTTGCAGTCAACAGCCTGTCTTTTGTCTGCCCTTCGTTGTGACAGCTGCAGTGTGCCACAGACCTTAAATCAACAGAAAGCAGTGGAATATCCTGCTCTGTCTGCTTGGCAAAGAGCTGCTATTCAAGTCTGCCTTCTTTAGGGAACTTGGCTCCCCCAGCCCAACTTCTGCCTTGGCTGCTCTGAGACTTGCATTTTTGTTTGCAAATTTGCTGTCAATTCAGGAAAATGGCAGTCGGGTTAGGAAGTGAATGTAATTCTGATACAGACATTTCTTAGGAAAAAAAAAGAAAAAAAAAGATTGGCAAAAACAGTAGTGGAAGGAAAGAAGAGTTGAAATGCTGATTATCAGGTGGAGAGATAAGAATCAGATCTGGCGAGCAGTGATTTGTGTAGTGAAGGTAACACTTAGAAGCAGAGGGAATTCGTCCTAGGAGAGTTTGCCAAAATTCTAAGTGGAAAGTTTAAAAGGTGTGAAAAAGGAAGTTTCAAATACAGTCAGAGATTGGGTTGTTTGTTCTATTAGTTTGTTTGTTCTATTTGTTGTTTGTTCTTTTAGTTTGTTTGTTCTATTTGTTTGTTCTATTTGTTGTTTGTTCTATTGATGGTTTAAGCAAGCTGGGACTTACAAATTGATTAGGGATGGTTCTTGAGGAAAATATTGTTTATGTAGAAGCTTTTTCTCCTGGCACTCCGTGCTGGAGACAAAGGGCTGAGCAAAAAGGCTTGATCAGAAACACATGTGAGCAAGCAAAACCTTCAGATCTGAACTGAACTTTTTTTTGGTCATCCAAACCAATCTAAGAATCGTTAAAATACAAGCTGAAACCAAGGTTCTCAAATAACTCTAGAATTGGAGGGATTTTTAAAGCATGGCAGTTTGCAGTAAGCTGGGACAACTATTAACTATTCCATCAGAATGTGTCTTGTTTCCTGTGAAAAAGGAATTATTTGTTCTGCCAATTTACACCATGTAGTTTTCATTAGGTTAAAAACGTACCTAGTCAAACCTGGGGTAGGATTAAGAACTTTAATACAGTATGTAAGTTAGCACCCTTTTTAGTTTACCTAGAAACAAAGGTTGAAACTAAGATTTACTTTGTCCTTGTTCACCAGGTTGAAAGAATTAACCTGAATGCCTTAAACATAAGGATTTTCTCATTTGGTTCCTGATTTCTTGTAAAGACTTCATTAATTCTTAAATTCTCCAATCTCTAGTGGAATATGTTAATAGCCTTACACAAGGAAAATCATTGGTGCCGTGTTTAGAAATGGAGTTGAGTCAAATGTTCCACTAGTTGCTCTTTGTTAAAGTAATTGACATCTTGATTTGTTATGTAGGAAACCTTCATTTATTTGGCTTTCCTTTAAAATTTTTCTCCTTTGTTTGTTCCTTTGGAACCTCCCTTAAATTTTTGGAGTCAGGCAAAATCTTCCCATTATGAATTTTTTTTTTTTTTTGAAACAAGAAGATAAATTATTTCCTTGACTGCTTTTCCAGAAACCAGAGCAGTGTGTGCTTTCTTCCTGCCACAGCCTGCCCCCACTCTGAATTACAGTGTTCATGTTTCAGTCTCTAATGAGAAGCTCCTTTTTTGTGTGCTTTCACACCTTTGTGTCATTCAGCACATTTTTATGCAGGTGATATGAGAAAAAAGGAAACAACTTTCAATTATCTTGTGTTACTTTATGTTTAAGTTACCATTATGGATCTAATTGTCATCTATTTGCTGCTTCATGTTCTGGTGAATTGGCATTGGGGTCACAATCCACATGAGCTTTTTCATCCTAAACAGCGTCAGAAAACATAAACCTGAAGCCTCAAATGACATTTTTAATCTCAGAAAAATAGCAGTGATTTCATTCATGTGTTTTTCAATCAACAGCAAGCAAAATCAAATCTCCATGCTGGCTAAAAAATGCTTAGCACAATTGCAATACGTGTCTATTGCTGAAAAAGTTAAATTACTTTAAAAAACATTATTTAAACAAACACTCCAGAGATACATTAATATTTCTGAAATTGCTTAAATCGTGTTGTAGATATTTATGGTACACATTTTCCATACATTCCAGGTTCCTATTTTTGCTGTGCACCTGTTTTTATGAACATTTTTGCCTTAGGATTGTGCCCTGGAAGCCCCTGGAAGATGTGCAAGTGAGGTGGGAGAAGAGTCACACCCAGTCTGTAGCGTTGACTTCTGTCAGAAGCAGAGTCTGCAGAGATAATAATGCTGAAAAGAGCTCAGCTGATGTCAGTTTTCAGAACATTTACTCTTTTTTTTTGGCAGCTTGAGCTCCTGATTTTGTGTTCTGTGCACTCTGCATTGTGGCAGCCTGCTTGCTTTAGTTTAAGTTGGTTTAGTTGTAAGTTTTAACACAACTCTGCAGTTGTTTGAGCAATTGAGAAGATCTGCAAGCCGAGCTCCAGAGAGGTCTTCGTGTATGCATTTGTCACTATTATTTCAGTCTATGAATAGGAAATAGAATTTGTTTTGAAATTCAGTTTTTATCTCTGTCTTCCTCCTCATTACCCAGCACCATGTGCTGGTGGTTGTGTGTTTGGGAAAAGGAGGAGGAGCCCCTCTGTGTGCAGGGGTTTCCTGGGGCTGCACACGGGGCAAAATGCGAAGGCAGCTCCAGCAGCAGAGAGGAGAGGCCAGAAATGCTGGAGATTCCAGCTGTGCTACAATGGCACATCCCTCTTTCATAGCAAGTACCTCAGCAATCCCCCTGATTTTACTATTTGTAATACAACTGTATGTATTTCAGACAGGGCTAGAATTAAGTGCAGCTTAATTCTCGTTTTGGGGACTGAGGCTCCGAAAGTGTTTATTTCCCTGGGATGTGTTTTCATCCTTGCCTGGTTTACTTTTACGTGTTATTGTTTATAGTGTCATTTCTGGACTGCAAACCTGCCTCATTTTGAAATTCATTTTCACAAGTTCAGAAATAAAACTCCGTGAGAAAAAGCTGTGAAACGAGGCAGGCCAGGCTTTACAAATTGCAGAGTAATCCCAGACTGCTGTTTTACTACTATTTCCAGGTTATCTCTGCCTGAAGTAAGAACAAAACTCTTTAATATAGGGCTGCTCTCAAGTTTTATTAAACCAGTTGCTTAGTGTGAAATTAATTTGTTCAGGAAGGAATATAAATCAGCTGAGGTGAAGGAAAATTGATTTTTACACCACCTTTCACTTGTTGCACTCTTAGTAGTATAAGCTTCATTAGACTCTTGGAGTGTTTATGGGTGTTATAACACATTTAACACTTGATGTATTGAGGTACTTGAAGGGGTTTCAGGCATTAGAGGATTGTATTGAGATTCCATTGCTATCAGTCTGGTATTTGGCACGCTGGGAAGGAAATGTGTGCTCTATTGTCATTTTAGCCATAAATAGAGACTTTTTGTTGGACACCACAGGACTGATGGATGCAGTGAGAAACTCCAAGACTTGGAAACAGTGCTGTAACATCAAAGGTAAAATTGGTGTAAATAGTTTTACAGAGATAATGGAAGTCACAAAAAGCATTTGGAATTGTGCAGGAATTCATAAACGCTCCAGTCTGGTGGGCATTTTGCTTCTGTGTTCTAGCTGCCAGCCCAAGTGCCCAGAAATGTGATACTTGAGGTGTTCCTCCCTTGCAGTGCATGTGTAATTACACTTCTGTTACAGTACACCTGCTGACATGGCAGAGTGTTTTGCCATGAAATAAAAGAACAAGGTAGAAAGTACAAAAAGTGCTGAGAAGTCCAATCCTGAGGTGTACAACACTGTTCACTTTTAAGTTATAGGTCTTAAAAATTTAGCAGTGCAGTTTATTACTGTGTTTTCAGAACTTCTTAGAAGTGCAACAGGTTTTACATATAATGGCAGTAATTTCCTTTCAGAGTGTGTAGTAGATGTGTGCTTTCCCAAAGCCAGGCAATTTGTGGAATAAATGGAATAATGGCTGTGTTAGGCTTGTGGGCTTTGAGCTTTTGCCTAGCAGTTGGTATCAGTGCATTGCTGAGCTGTTCTGCTGGGGAAGTTTGGAAAATACATCCAGAATGCCTCCATGTCCTGCAAGTCCTCCCTTCAGCAGGTTCTTGGAGGTGTGTCTGAGCTGGCTGATTCTGTGCCAGTCGTTGCTCCTGTGCTGGAGCTGTTCAGGAATGAGTTTTCACTCACTGCACACTGGAGCAGCAGCCATCGCTGCTCGTGTGCCCTGGTCTCCTGCCAGTGGGGCAGGGACAGATGTCACTGTAATTAACAGTCAGAATTAATGCCCTTCATGAATGAAAATGATTTAGGGAAGCAGTGTAAACAAGTTAATTTTCTCTCTGTTTCCAGAGATTGATTTCTCTCAGTCCCCAGCCCTGTTTACCTTGAGTTGTTTCTGTGAGTCTGGAGAGCAGGTGAGCACAGCTCCTAGAGGATATCAGTGTGCAAGGCTGTGGGCAGCAGAAATGAAGTTTATTCCAGGAATACAAGCTGTGCGTTGATTCTTCTGCCTTCTAACCAAAGATGAGTATTTACTTCATGAAGTAAAGTTTTTTAACTCTTCACTATAAGCAAATATAAAAAGCTCAAATGAATCTTTCTTCATATTGCTGGATTTAATTTCAAAATTGTGTAAGCTTTATACATCATTTGCAGTCACTTGGACAGAGGCTTTCTCTGAATTCTTATTTGAAAAACGAGAGCATACTTTAGTTGTTTAGTTTAATTTTTTGTGCCTTTAGTCACTCCTGAGTTTTGTTAGTGGGGTGCTACTATTTTTCTGATGCTCATCATCTCTGGTTTGCTTCAGCATGCCAAGAAAAACAGGCAAAGATGAAGCAGGTTACTTCCCACCATTGAAGGGGTATTTTGATTCCAAAGAAGTACATGCAGTGCATTCCCTTTGCTATGAAAATGCAGGCTTGATTAAAAAGTTTCCTATTAAGAACCAGCTAATTCCATTGACAGCATATTAACAGAATATGTAAAGGTGCAACAATAAATCAAATAAAGCAATTACGTAAAGTGGAGCATCTTTGAAAAGTACGACAAGTTAGCTGAGTGTTATTTATTTAATACCAACTTAATATCACAAGAGCAAACAGTAAGACAGGTAAAGTACATCAAAATATTAATTATATGGATCCATGCTATAACTTATAAGAAATGCTTACTTACTGCTCCTCTTCAAGGGAATTGCTGATAGAAGGTAAAGCATAACATCTTGAATTATTCACAAGTATCTGAATTATGATGGGTAGATCTAAGTGATACCCAGAAGAGCTTTGATATTTAAACAGGACAAAGACATTTTACCAGTTCTCTGAGAGTTGTGACTCTGAGACTTGAATCATTCCTTCCTGCACAGATTTTTCAAGCTACAAACTATGAAGGTATATTTTTGAACAAAAAAAAAAAATAATCTTGTTTTGGTTTAGTAGGCTAGATCTTAGTCATGATTTAAAATGTTTTTTTGGTTTTTTTTTTTTTTTTCATTTCAAAAGCATCTCCAAAATATTTTATAAAATAAGATTGGGGAAAAAAAAATATAGAGATTGCCATGGTTCCTTTGGCCATCCTGTTATCTGACAGCAGTGAGTATCTGATGCTTTCGAAGGGATTGCCTTCAGTTACAAGATACTGAGCCATTTTTAATTTGACTTGGAATAAAATTCCACTGGAGCAAGCAGTTATCTCCTGGTCCTTCTACCAATTTCTCTTGAAAGATGCAGAGCCCTTACACTGCAGCCAGGCAGGATTTGGTTACTGCCCAGAAGATTGGGTCACTCAGGCTGGGATTTGCACTTTCAGTAAATGTGGCACCTTTTGAATCCAGTCTAGCCCTTGATGAGTTGGAAATGGAAATCATAACTTGGATATTACAGCTGGCAGACAGCTTGGGGTGCTTGGTGGCTGCCCTGGGGGCAGTGCAGCTCCTGCTGGCTCTGGCTGCTCTGCACCCCTCATCCCCAGGACGGGGCAGTGCCTGCACAGGGGCACTTCGCAGCTTGCAGGAGCATGAATCAGCTTGGAGAAGATGCTGTCTCCTCTGAGCTGCCAGTACTGGCGAGTGCCCTGGGCCAGACCAGTTTGGGCAGGAAGGATTGTTCACACACCCTCCTTGGGCAGCAGTGGGGAGGGCAGCTCTGAGTTTTTAGTATTGCCCCAACCTCTTCATCCTCCATTCGAGCTCAGGTTACTGCACTTGCATATCTGCACTCTCTAAAGAGAGATGCTGCTCCGTTGCTTAGCATTGGAGGTGATCTTTTTTCAGGGCTCAATTAAGAAATCTGTGAAGAAAAATATTTTTATGGGAATAGAGGAGCTATTGCTTTATTTCTGTATTAAGTCTGAGAGGTGAATGCTGATTGTGAGTGGAATCCCTGAGAAACGTAGCTTTGGTCAAGAAGAGAGTAAGAGCAACAATTTATGCCATAATAATCATATTTGTGTGATCTGGAGATTCAGCTGCTTATTCCCTCTGTAGGTTGAAAACAGTTCCATTTTCATGGTATAAGCCAAACTCCACTGTGCCTCAATCCTCTGTACCTTGTGTCCCACAAACCCTCTGCTCCTGGGGGCTGTGGGCACAGGGAGAGGGTTGGAATTCCCAGCTGCCTGCCTGCAGCCCAGCAGGTGAGTTCTTGCTGAAGGACTGGAGTTCAGTGGTTGGGTTATGAGGCTGTGAGTGGAGTTTGGCTCCTTGCAGTGCTGGCTGTCTTGGTGCTCCTGAAACGTAAATGAAATGAAGGGCTGGGACCGAATGTGTAAATCTGCAAGGCAGTTCTGCAGGAAAACTTACAGGGAGAATGAGCAAGTGTTAATAGAGGGAGTTCTGTGAGGGTGCAATATAAGGAGTCATTGCACTAAGTGAGACTTGTCATGTTCAGAATAATGTGGGGAGTAGGGAAAGAAATGGAATAATTTAAATGTGAAAGGCAGTGAAATGTAATGAATCAAAGAATGACTAACAAGGTGATTTAGTGAGATGGAGTTAAGCTGTATGCAATGTGATTTGAAAAGAAAAAGGTAGATATAGTAATAGAATTGTCAACATTTGAAGAAAAATACAAAACAAGCAAAAGAGTCTAAGGGGAACTAATGTATAGTAGCAGTATTTTCAGTGTAAGAACTATCAGGCATTTAATTATAATTTTGTTCATTTTAAATCATCTCCTACATATATAACATTTACATAACAAACAGACAAACTAAACACCCCAGGAGCAAGTTGCTAGGTTGTTGTAACATAAAATAAACATGAAAGAGAAAAATAAAACAAATGGGCTCTGACTTTACGGTGCTGCTGTAAAATAAACAATTAATATATTACTATACAAAGCACAGTACTAAGCAGTGTTGGATAAAATGTAAAATAAAACATGACTAAGACTGAGTGGTACAATGAAATTTAAACAGCACCTAGAAATTTTTTCATTGGTGACACATTGTGGGACTACTGGTTAGGTACCATGTTAGAAGAACATATACTGAGGTTTTAAATATTTCCAGTGATTTTGGCTTCACAGCTGACATGTTAAATACAAGCTGCAAATTGTTGGAAATGTGGGCAAATTGTTAAATGGCTTAAAGTAGTGTATTTCTGAAAGGATTTGGCCCTGCAAAAAAAGGAACTGCACAGCTTATTTGATGTATTCCTGTGTCTGATGAGCAAGACAAGGACTAGGCACACAGTGCTCTGATATTGAAATAAAATATTTATTTTGGTGCTTCTTTACCAATATCTAAACTTAGACTAAAATTATATTTTCTCATTCCATTGTTTCCCTCACTAAATGGGAAGTACTGTTGTTTCTTTATAAGAGGAAAATTCCTGATTCCTTTTAAGATTAAAAAAAAATAAATATTCAAAGTGAGCTCTGCACTGAGAATTTGTATGCTGAGCCTGTCAGACTGTGAATCTTTATTATTACTGAGCTTTATCCTTGAGTACATAGCTTGCAATCCAGTGTGAATATTAAGTGTCAGGCTGGGATGCTCTGTGAGGGATTTGCAGGAGCTGCTGGCCCAGCCTTGGCAGCCCCTGCCCGCCCCAGTGATGAGTGGGCTCATCTCTGGTGTCACTGGGCTGGGCTCCTGCTGCTGGCAGGGATGGAGCAGGTACCATTACCTGCAGCCTCTGAGTCTCCTGGGATGCTGGGCAAGGTCAGGGAAGAAGGGAAAAAATGTGTGGAACCAGTCCTTCCAAAACGTGTGATGTTTACAAATCTGGTTCTTTTTCTGCTGTAAGAACTCTAGGTAAAAAAAAACCAAAAAACAAACTCACAATTTTGTTTATTTACAGATAACCCATCTGGGCCCAGGAGTTTTTCACTGGTGTATTCTCTGTGCCTGGCCTATGGGTTGCATCCTTTATAGCTTTTGGTCTTTTTTCTCCCATGGAAAGTCATGTTACTCTTGGGGAAAATCTGCTGCTTAACACAGCTGAGCTTCCTCCTTTCTTCCTTTCTGATCAGAGGAGAACACTTGAACTCCAGTGTGAGATCTGCATGGACTTCTCCCTACTTGTGACATTTTGTAATCACTGTCAAATTGCACCCAGCTGGAAGCAACAACAATAAATAATTCTTTCAGCCCAAGGCTCTCCTGTGTTGTATAGAACAAACACCAATTTGTCTTTTGAAATCAGTTGTAGTCATTTTATGTAACAGGAGTAAATCTCCAAACATGGCAGGCTTAGATTATTTTATTTCTGCCTCTTTTTCAGACTGAAACATTTTTTCTTCATAAGCAGTAAGAAGATAAAACTCTGGTAGCCCCCTTGCAAAGGGTGCAGTCACTTCTCCCTTCTCTGCAGCAAGGCCAGTGGTGATATCACCTTGCTGGGTGATACCTGGGGGCAGGCTGGACCCTCTCGTGCCCTGATGACCTTACAAAAGTCCATTTTCCTGGAGATTGGTGTTTGTCAGCTGATGCTTTTATTTTCTGCGGTGATAAAAATGTCTTTGGACCAAAAAATTTGGTGTGTCTACCTCAATTAGATTTTTTTCTTTGCTTTTTTCACAAGAGACATGCTCCAGTCCGTGTAATGTGACAGACCCTCTAACTGTTTTTTTCCTGTTAGGGCTCAGAGATGTAGCCTACAGTTGTGCTCTTTCTCTAAGAATAATTATGTCATAAATCACAAAGCTGTTGGATAAACTGGTGGGCTTTGTTTTGTTTTTATTTTTTCTTATTCTAGTCCTTGATTTCAAATGTTATTAACATCTACAGTTATTAAGCAATGCAGGATTTTCTGTAAAAGAGTTAATAGATAAGTTTGCCATTCTTCTCTCTACATGGGATATTTCTCTCCAAACTGCATTGCTTGTAGAGGTGTGATTTATTTCTTTTCCTGTGATAGATGAGAGAACCACTAGTTTAAAAATGCAGAATGTAAAGCCTCTGTTCTGGAAGTACAATGTTCCTGCTTTTTGTGTTTGTCAGGAGCAGGGTATTCAGGGCTACCAGCTCACCTCTGGCTTTGGTGGGAGGACTTCTCTAGTGCCAGATGAGGACATTTAAGCCTTTTTCAAATTATTTTGTTATTTCTGCACCTCCTTTGAGCTGTGTACCCTGGAATTCGTGGTGATTGATCTGAGCCTGGCAGGCACAGCTGTGTGTGACCATGGCTAACACAGGAGCAGCTCTGGGTGGAATTCTCTACCTGCTCATGGGCAGAACAGTGGGGAGAACCAAACAAACAATAGAAATGAGAAGAAAAGTTCTGGGACCCATAAGAGAGTCACAGTGACAATGGGAGTGGAGAAACTCTGTGCCCTGGGCTTTGCCCATTCCCTGCTCTGACAGGGGAGATGACTCTCCCACAACTGAGGCTGCAGCCAAAATTCTGAAAGGTCCTTTTGAAGGAGACCCACATTCCTTTCAACTTCATGATATGTTTACTGCCATACCTAATCCTGCAGGGTTTATGCTGAATAAATACATAAACATGCACATGGCCTCAGTCACAGGAGAAACCCTTTTTAACTCAGTGGCTTACCTTTTTAAAAGAGAGGAGGTATTTATTTAAACCTTCTGGCAGTTTCAGTCACAGGTGGGGGATTTACATTGCAAATGATGGTTTTATCTCAGGTAAGATATGGAAATATAAGCAAGGATAGCTTGAGGTTATCACAGTGTGGTCCTGTGCTGCAGCACGTGCAGCCCTGCTGCCCCTTAGGGCTCAGAGGGGGCACAAAGGGCTTCTTGCACAGCTTGTACAATATTTAAAAAATAATATTTTAACAGCCCTGTGCCATCTTTCCTCTGTACCGCCATGCAGTTGTGGAGGCAGTGGTGGTCACAATCTCCACTGTGCAGACCTTGCAGCTGATGTGTTGGAGTTCTTCTCTGTTACCAGTGCTTCTCTGCACGTGATGTGCACTGAGGGGCAGAGCCCTACAGAGGGAAGGTCACACCTGCAGTGCTGGGCTGAGATCGAGTCTGTTCTCACCTTTCCAGTGCCTCCCCTCACGTACAGATAGAAACAACACAGAACAGAGCATCAACCAGCAAACACAGTGCAGGGTACTAACATTTGCATTTAATATTTCAAATCAGTTCTTGTGCCAAGAGAAGCTATTCAATTTTAAGTGCTATTTGGACAAATCCCTGCTCACATTCACCAAATCTCAGTGTTTATCCTCCTATCACAAAGAAAACTTCCACAATTCCTTTGTACAAAAATATCCTCTGTGCATCCCTCGGATTCCAAATGTGCTGAGTGCCATTTTCATTTTGAGACAAAAAAGTTACTTAATTTCAAAGGATCAGAGACTGAGACTTCATAGAAAATTATTTTCAGAGGACTTGACAGTATCCTTCATTTTATGGTGAGTATTTTCTTCTAGCAATAACTGCAGCTGTCTTGCTCACAGCCTCTGTGCTGGTACCCTTTGCAGTATCCATGAATCCACGGGTGCATTCTTTTACCTGGAGTTGGTTGTGCTATTTCCCTTCCACACCAAGCTTCCTTCCTGGTGTTCTATCAGATGTTTTTTCTCCTCCTTGAGTTTCTTCTGTGCCCCTTCACAGGGTGCAGCCTGTGCTACACTACAGAGTTAGTTTATTTAGTTATTATTTCCCACTGGGTGACTAATATATATTGTTATATAGCATATGGTATATTCTGTACCTCCCCACACCTTTTTCTGTGCTGTGGGTCTTCCCAGACTGATCCCTCCCTGTTCCCTTCCCCTTCAGGTGTCTCCCATTGGCTCTATTGCCCCTACTTCCCCCCACCCCATCCTAGAGTTTAAATCTCCCCACCATGAGGCTGGGGTCTCTTTTCCTTCCCCAGAGAGGTTCTTACAATAAAACTGCAGGACTGTGTGTGGGAAGATACCGAGGGTCCCTTATCTTTTCTCTTTGTCCTTGTCAGGCCTGTTTTTGGGGTTCACAGCTAGCCAGAACTGGCCCCCAGAAACCAACACTGACAGAGATGGACACCCCACAGCACAGTTTAGGCCAGGGTCAAAGCCTGAGAAATAATAATTTTTTTTCCATTGTGATAAGAAATGCTGTTCTGTAAAGTATTCATATTGTAATGATTGAATAAAAAAAAAAAAAAAAAAGCCATGCTAAGGTGATGCTTAAGATTTGGGATTAAATTTAATGGTAATAAAGTGCAGCTAGAGATGCTCAGTAAATGGTTTCAGTCCCCCTCTTCTAAGGCTAATCAATGCAGTGAGCTGCTCTGTGTTGAGTGTCCTGGCATAAATATCAGATGTGGTTTATCATATTCCAGTTGCATTTCGTTTTTTCTCCTTTTCCCTTTTTTTTAACCTGATGTTCTGAGGATTTCCTTTTAGTGCCTACAAACATCTCCTTTTGACAGACAGTGCAAATTAAAAGATATGGCTGGGCAAAGGAAACTGGAACCCAAATATGCCCCCTGGGTTTTCATTTACAGTTAGAAGCTACAGACACAATTACTGCTGACAGAAATGCAGAAGCCAGTGGCAGAGTGCATGTGGCAGTAGAGTCATGCCAGGCAGTAATTGGGAAGATTATTTTTAATCAGAGCATATCCTACAGCCCAAACATTAGAAATCTCTTGTAAGGCTGACAGGAAATTAAACTGAGACCAAACAAAAAAAGCCTCAAAATAGAAGTAATATGGTTAGAAGTCTAATGATGGCAGAACTCACTGCTTGTTGTATTTGGTCGTTATCTAAAGGGAATGGCTTTTAACTTGCAGCAACAGATATCATTGTTTAATTGCATTTTTAGAACAGAATTAAAAAATATCAGATTAGATCAATTTAGACATAGGCTTTTGATAAAAGTCTGAAGCAGTAGATGTTAAGTCAGACTTAGTAATTGTATATATGTATTAGTAGGGATTTTTATTATTGCTTTAGGTCCTGTTTCTATTTTTTTTTCCCTTTAATATAATGCTTAACGAAGCCACGTCTGCTGAAAAATACTAACGTGCCTGGGATACTCTTGGAGTGCTTGGGTCTGGTGATATTTTATGAAGCCTGGATGGCCTGGGGCTCTGTCTCAGTGACCCCTGCAGATCAGCCTGGGCTCCTTGGGGCTGCCTGAGCTGCTGCCCCGAGGGAGAATCCCCTGGGGTGTCTCACTACTGACACTTTCACCTGGAAACACTTTTTGTTTTGTGAGTGAATCTTAGTAGGTGATCATCCGTGCCAAACTTCTCCCTGCACACTCAGCTGGCCCTCCTGCAGCTGCCCCTCCAGTCCCCCTGTCTCTGAGCAGAGCAGGTCACTGCAGAAGGGTTCTGCTGTGCTTTGTGTGCTTCTCACGTGCAAATGTTGTTGTACCAGCTGCAAGCAAAGCTTTGCTGATTGGGAATTTATTTCTGAGTCTTAGGAGTGCAAAACTTGCCTGTTTCGTGTTTTGCCACAATTCATGGCAGTTGTGGAAAAGGAAATTTTGTGTTGGAGAAGTGCCTGTCGTGTTCCTCCACAGGATTGCCTCACGTTGTGTGGACAGTTCTCAATGGCATTTCAGTGTCAGGAGTAAAGTGTAATGCCCAAGTCCAGAGCCAGCCAGGTTATCCTGAGACCTGTAGACAGGATTTTGTCACAATTACATAAGGGTTTTTACACAAAACTCCTGGCATTTTCCAGCCACTCCCTTCCAGTATTTCCTTCTACTGAAAATTCTTCTGTATTCTTGTTGTTCAGTATTGCCTGAGGAGCTGGATAACAAATTCAGTGTGCTTGGTGAGATGGACAGTTTCAGCCCAGGGGTCTGTCCAAGCCCTGGGAACTGTGACCTGCTGTGGGATGTGTGGATGGTGTGGGCTTTGCCCTGCACAAGGAGCTGCTGGTGGTGGCCAGGGGGCTGCAGTGCCCCAGCAGGCTTTTTTTTTTAGTCAGGTGGGGGGAAAGCTGTACAAAGTGAGAGTTTCCAAGTGTGCCACTCTTGCTTTTGCCCAGCAACACATAAATAAAGAGAAACTTGTGTGTTGAGTTCAGAAATTGGTTGTTGGGAGGGTTTGGCAGTCAGGCTGCCATGAACCTCAGTGTAAAGTCAGCTTTGAGAGATGCTCCCCGAGGGATGGTCCCAGCCCAAGGACTCACAAATTCAAGGGTTTGCTGTTCCTGCTCCTCACCTTTGCACACTGAAGCTCTTTTATCAGTGTCTGTGATCATTGCAATGCTGCCTGACATGTTTATAGAGCATGGACCTTTCTGCTACTGGTGGGTCTTGTTCCCATTTTCCCTCAGTTGCATTAGAAAGAAACTCCACTTTTTTTTTTTCTTTTTTTTTTAGTTATTTATTTAATTATTTTGTCTGAAGTGAAATCACATATAAGGGGCAGGATATTTTGTGAAAAAATACCCAATATGTTTACTGTTTGGAATCTTCTGGAAGTGGGTAAAACGTATATTAAATTTACTCACAGAATGATTTGATTATACTCTGACCTAGGTGTGTATTATCTTTGGACACTCAAAATGTGAACAACAATTCTATTTTCAGGTGTATTTGTATCAAAGAGTGCATATTGCCATTTGCATGTAGAAATGAAAAATGCATGTAGGGAGAATCTGTTGGATAAAACATGGCTGAACTTACTGTACCTACAAAAATTCAGTGAATAATTTAGTAAAATGTTACATGTCACAGATGATTATTAATAAGACAGAATGGCATGGGCTAGAGTGTTACCCTATTGGAATTTCCAAATATGTGCTTGTGAAATATATTCTGAATGTCCCCATTTTGATTATGCATTTTATGATAATTTTTCTTTTGCAAAAATGCTGCAAATTTTCAATTGAAGGATACACAAAAAGCAAATTACAGTGGTGTGTTCTTATTGAAACAGAAACCTGTGCTGGGCAAAATTTACAGTTATAGCTTAGTAATGTCTATTTTAGTAGGTAAATTTGCAATGAAAACATAGATTTTTGGTTTCAAATGCATTGCAAACTGCATTTGCTGTCCATGGAATGTTTTATAAATAATAAAATCACACTTTTGAATCAGTAGCCAGTTTTTGCTGTTTGGTGCTACAGTAAAAATGCACTTCTGGCCCAGCAGTGTGTGCAGTGGCAGCCCAAGCAGTGCATTAGCAATTGTATTTTTGGTTGACTGTGTCAGCCTCCCGTGAGTGCAGGGAACAAGCAGCAGGTGCCCTGATCCCCCTCCCCACTGACTGTGTTTTTCTCTCCCCAGGAAGCTCCACAGAAGCCCCATGCGAGTGGTGCCTATTGTTTCCATGAGCAGAGCCTCCTCTCAGTAAGTCCCTGATTTTTGTCTTGCCTGGGGATTTTCTGGGATCTCTCCTGTGCTGTCACAATTAATGCAGAAATCCTTTGGACTCTCCAGCTTGCTGCATCACCAGACTAATAGAGAACAAGGGTCTGATGGCTTTTAGTCTTCAGTGAGCAGTGACATGCTTAGGAAATAATCTTGCCTGGTTCTGGCTGGAGGTTAAAGTGATTTTCTCTTGTGTTTCCCTGCTATGGATTTGGGTTGTGTCTCTGTTGTGTTTGTGTCACCTTTGGCTGATTACTTTGTATGCAGATTGCTCACAGGCACTTTTTGCCCTCGGAACAGCTATGGATAATTAATTCATCATGCTTTCCTTTAGAAAATGCTCTCTATAAAGTCAGAATAGGGAACCTCGTGAATTAAGCTCCAAAATTTATAGAACATGTGAAAAAAGTATTTGTGCTGATTAGTTTTTTTGCATTTCCCCTTTCTGAGAAGAGTCTTTCAAGTCCAAAACACTTGTTGCTCATTCATGCTTGGACTTTATTCTTTAGTAAAGTTGTTCTTTGTAGCACATACATGAAACCAATAATGATTATGCACTTTTTATTCAGTATATAACTTTCTACACTTATAGTAAACACAGAAGTATCAGACAAAACTGTGTAAGTTGTGGTAGATGTATATTTTATACATTTTAACCAGTTTTTAATAATCCTCTGCTTAAAATAAACTCCAGTTCTCAGATATTTTGCATTAGGTAATGAGCATGGCTTGTTCTGTATTAGGCTGAGTATATTTTTGCTTTATATGCATTTGTAATTACACTCTTCTTTGTCCTGTGTTGCACATGGGTATTGAGAAAATAATAGCCTACATTCACTTTTTTGTTCTACTGTGTTAATGTGAGAAGCTGAGTTCTGCCCCAACACACAAAGTTTCATGTCACTAAAAAAATTAGACACACAGTCCTTGCTAGAAAAAAGAAGAGTTTTGCATTTATTCTCTCTCCTACACTGAACACAATCTTCCTCTTAATGTCTTTGAAATAAGATTTCATTATTTCAAAAAGACTGCCTGCTTACTCGATGAAAAAAAAACAAACCCTGTTCATCTTGAGGATAGATTTAAATCAATTCTGTAGTGCTCAGCATGCTTGTTGCTTTTAGCTTTTCCTCTGTCACGAACAGTATTTTCTAGCACAGAATAACCTTAAAGCCCTTAGCTGAATTTGATGCAATTGACAGCTTTTGTTGGAAAAATTCTGGTAAAAATTGCCCGAAGGAGGTTGGGGTTTCCAGCCCAGGGGAGACAAAGGTCCCTGAGACAATCACAGCATGTTTTGAGGAACCTGACATTAATTTGGCTGGGAACACGGTGCCTCAGTGGCTATAAACGCAGTTTCCAGGAAAAGATACTCATTTTCCCCTCAACAAGCTGAAGCAGAGGTTTGGACACCTACAAGAAGGAAGAAGAAAATGCTCATTGGAACCCGCGGAAGGTTTAGTGCTCCCGAGCCTCCACGTGCATCATTTGTTGGTTCTGTTCCCTGGAGCCCAGAGCCAGCAGCAGGACTCTCCATCAGCTGAGGGTCCCCGTGTCAGCAGGCTCAGCCCCAGCCCGAGTGTTGCCTGGAAACGGCTCTGGATGGGAGCTGGCTCCTGGCAGCTCCATCTGGCTGGGCGGGATGCCCTCCTCACCCGGGACACGGGCCACGGCTGCCACGCTGCTGAAAGGCTCTGTGCCCTCCCCTGCCTGAGGAAAAACATTCAAACCACAAATTCCAGTCCAGCACCCAGGTGTTAAGGTGTTGGGATTGTATGTGTTGAAACAAATATCTGCCCCTTCTCAAAAATCTCTTGTAATAATTGAATTTTGTGTTCTGTGTCCTTCAGTTGAATTTTAGTTCAATTCCTGGCTATAGTTGCTTTGCAGTGTTTTGCTATTTCATTTCAGTGGAGAAATATGTTGAGGTAAGTCTAGTTTCAACAGCATAGCTACAGAGAAATCCTGGATTTTAAAATTCAGTTTCACAGTCTTTGGATTTAGGTGTTTGACCTTCTGTTAATGGTGCAGTAATGCCTCCAGTACTCCAGCAAAGCTGCAGTGCACTGAGCAAACCCGTAAACAAAGCCATAGAAGGCAGCTCCAAAAATCACTGAGAATAAACAGGATGGGCAGAGGAGATGGAATTGTTCCCAATGTACAGTGGGAAATCAAGGCTAAACAGTGACTGGCAGGGGTCTATAGCAGAAACGGTGTAAAACCCAGAGAAACCCGGGGGTGCACTCATTCTCCCGTGGCACTGGGATCCCCCGAGGAGGGGCTGCAGTGCTGGGAGCGCCCCTGGCCGGGCTGCGGTCCCAGCTGAAGCTGGCACACGGGAGCTGGGACTGATCCCCGGGAGCTGGGATTGATCCCCGGGAGCTGGGATTGATCCCCTGGAGCTGGGATTGATCCCCTGGAACTGGGACTGATCCCCTGGAGCTGGGACTGATCCCCGGGAACTGGGACTGATCCCCTGGAACTGGGATGGATCCCCGGGCGCTGGGATTGATTCCCTGGAGCGGGGATGGATCCCCGGGAGGTTGGGATGGATCCCTGGGAGGTTGTGATGGCTCCCCGGGAGTTGTGATGGAACCCCGGGAGGTTGGGATGGATCCCTCGGAGCTGGGATGGATCCCCGGGAGCTGGGATTGACTCCAGGGAGCTGGCAGGGCTCTCAGCTCACAGCGGGGACACTCGGTCTGTGTTGCAATTCTCTGAGCTGAGCTCATTCTGAAAGATGAGTTGCTGTGCTTTGCCCTCCCCATCACACCTCCCTCGCCTGAAACAGCAATCCTTTGGCAAATAAGACATTTCCCTTCGGTATTGCACCAGAGTTCTCTGATAAAAGAAAAAAAAAAAAAAAACCAAAAACATCACAAGTGTTTCAGTGTCTGGCAGAAAGTTTATCCAATTCTTGGCCATTCTACATTTCCTTACTCTTCAGGTTGTGCATACAGCAACAGCTGCTCTGTAATGTGATAAGCATCCTGTAATTAAGTGATCTGGGTTTATTAGTAACACCTTTCCTTGACTAGGAGATTTTAAAGTAGCAGAGAAAGGATGAGCCAGGGGTGCTGCTTCATATTAATCTGACAGCTTCATCCTTTGGAAGGTCTGCCATGGCTATCCATGTCTTAAACCCTGCTGGATGTAAAGATATTTATGCTAAAAGGCTTTTGCTCTCCAGTCTCACCTTGGAGAGCAGTCTGGCAGGAGAGGCACTTGCAGGCAGGGCCTATAAAGCCACTGAGAGAAAGGCTTTTAAACCCCTTTTTCCTAATTTTAGAGTGAGCTGTGTTTTCCTTGGAATTGTAAACACGCAGAACAAAATAAGGGAGAAGTAACTTTTATTGCATTGAAAATATTATAGGGCATTATGAGTCCTTTTTTCCCCCTCATTAAACACATCTTTAAAGATTGTTAAAACAATAAATCTATTTTCCAAAGCATCATAGCATGCCATGGAGGAGTCTGAGGAGTTTAGTGTGATCCAGGGATTTCTACCTGAGAGGCATGAAAAAAAAAATTGTGAAATAGACCTATTATAAAATACCACAATTCTCTTAGAAATAAGCCAATATTATAACTTTATTCTAATAAATATAGAAGAAAAAAATTTAATGATGGTATTCTTATTTATTCATCTCTCTCTATTCTGATGCAGTCTGAATGAGACTATTAGTCTAGAGACTTGAATATTTTTTAAATTGCAGCACTTTGAATTACTGATATGTGCAAATTACAATAAAAAAGGAATGAAGAATGGTAGTTAGACAACGTAAATGATGCAGTAAGTTCTGCTCCATTACTTTATCTGAGCTAGGATGGGGAACTGTTTAGTTGTTAGGATCTGCTTCACTGTCATATTATTCATTGTTGTTTTGCAATATCTTCAAATATCTTCGACAGTTATTGTAGGAATTCATTAAGGACCAGGAGCAGTGAGGCATTTACCCGCTCCTAATGATGAGCAGCAGAATATTCTCATGGAGGTTTTTGCTTCAGAAAAAGCTTAACTAGGGTAGCTGAGCCTGACCTATGTTGGATTTTTTTTTTCCTAGTGCTGCTGCAAGGTAATTCAGTGTTAGGTGGCTGATTTGTAATATTGCTTCTCCATTAATTAGATATGTTTCACTAGATATGTGCTTTCCTGTTTAGGGAGCTAAATATACTACTTTTGTTTAATTTGGTGGGCTTGGGGTGTTTTAAGTCTGCATGTTCCAAGCTTTCATTTCCCACAGGGCATGAAAATGTTGTGTTTTTTTTTCTTGCTGTCATTAATGTGAAGTTTGTATGAGTAAAATCACCAATATCTTGGGCAAAGGAGCAGTTATGTGGGAGCAGGTTTATAGGAGTCACTGTTAAACCAATGCTGTAATTTGTCATTACCTAAATGGTAAAAGGGCTACAAACCAGAGTGTCAGTGGTCTGCTTGTGATTTACAGGTGGTTCTGCTGCTCAGCTCCCAGAAACCATGATCTTCATTCAGAAATCAAGGGAGACAGTGTCCTTGTTTAGATCGTGCCTTTACACTGTTGCACTCTTGTATTTATTTGGGCAGCTCAAGTTATTCTCTCAAAGCAGATTCAGGAGCATAAGGCTCACTGGAATCGAATAGGACATCTTGAAAACAAGACGCAGATTCCTAACAGGAGGGATTTTTTGAAATATCACTGTAGATTAGCACAAATTATAACTCTGTAACTAAAATCAGCATTGTAATTTCCCCTTGGCTGTACACAAATGTACATGTAAAGAAATATTGTAACAATTTCCTAATTTCTCATTCTTCTCTTCTAAGAATTCAGTCCCTGTTTCTTTCTGATGGATTCTTCTGTGAACTTTCTAAATTCTCCACCTTTCCAAGTGGTGTTTTGAGTTAAGTAAGTAAAAGCCTTAGGGGTTAAAATCAGCCTGACCTTAGGCTGTGAATTTACTGTACACAGCAGCCTGTTTTCTGACCCCACAGAGATACTTCCTTCATAAACACCACAGTGCAGACATTTTCTTATTCAGGCTTTATGAAAATCTCCACATGCATGTAAACACCCAAAATATTTCCACTGGCAATTGTTTGCACTCTGGATATTCTCCAGATTGCAGCATTAAGGGGGTTTGGATCAAGTTCATTTCCACAGCTCCGTGGCATTTAAGAGATATCAAGTCCCAATATTCCTGTGAGATTAGTATGTGCTATTATCTCTTTATTACAGAAGGAGAAGCCAGAAAATTGAGCAGCCTGAGTGATGTGCCAGGAGAAGGACTATAGCAGAGCTAGGATTTGAATTCATGTTTCTCAAATCCCAAATCATTGCCTACATTCTTGGGCCATCTTTCCTCTGCTCTGCCTCTAATCCAGTAACTTTTATTGTTAATGATTTTTTCATTTAACAGTGAAAAAGGCCCTATAATTTCATGCTCCTTCCTGTCTCATAAAAATTTGAAGTTTTTCCTTAAGAAAATCCCACAGTTATTAAATGTGTATGGAAAGTGTGTGATATGCAAAGTCCTGTCAGCACAGGGCAAAGCTAATTGAAATATGACATTCCTGGGTCATGTCAAGGGTTCACCATCCTTTAATGAAGATATACACTTGATCCTCTTTTCTTTGAAGAGCTTACAGACTTCTGAAACTTTTTCTGGTTATGCAGAGTGGAGGTACAGCCACGGCAGGCTCTTGGGCAGCTCAGTACAGCAAATTTTAAAGCTGGCCAGGCTGCTCTGAGTTTTGGGGTGTGCTGCTGCAGGAAACACTGCTGAGCACAGGGAGTGCTGCTGCAGCCTGGATGTGCTGGGGCAGCAGGGCTGGCCAGGGACAGGGGAGCCCTGAACCTCAGCAGGGACCCAGGGGACAAGTGTGGCACTGGGGGTGAAAATATGGGCACTGAGGGGACAAGTGTGGGCACTGAGGGGATAGATGTGGTCCCTGAGGGTCCAAGTGGTCCCTGTGGGTCCAGGTGTGGTCCCTGTGGGTCCAGGTGTGGTCCCTGAGGGTCCAGGTGTGGTCCCTGTGGGTCCAGGTGTGGTCCCTGAGGGTCTAGGTGTGGTCCCTGTGGGTCCAGGTGTGGTCCCTCAGGGCTGTGCTCAGTGGGGAATCACTGTCCCTGCACACAGAGCACTCAGAGCCCATCTAGTGCCACCACAGATGGGTCTTTGTGCCCTGAGGTCCTGCTGAGCATCCCTGGTCCTGTTCCAGTGGGGGACTGTCTCTACTGCTCATGGAAATGAATGGGAGCATTGGATTGCAGGAATTTAGAGGTGGGGATAATTTCATTGCCTTTTTGTCCTGCCAATGCATTTGAGATTAGTTTCTGAGTTCACAAGTCTGTGCTGAGTAATTCCTGTGTAGCACAGGCACAGCCAATAACCAACATCCTTGGTGGGAATTTTTAATGCTCCTGGAAGATGTGTAAGAAATATAACTGATGGGTCTTTAAATTTTGAATATGGGGTGGCAGTTGGAAAATGCATCTCCAGGGAGGAAGGAGAGCTCTGGGAAGTAAGAAAGATCTGTTGATGTGAAATGAAAACATTATCCTCGTGCTACATGGTTTAAGACATTTAAATAGGTGAAACAACATGAATTTGCAAAGTATATTTGTATTTGGCAGCATTCATTTTTCCTTCAGGACTGTCTAATAATAGAAACTGAGCTATCCCAGCACTGCTTCTGACTGTGGACCTTTCTAGGAGCTCACTGCACTGTGGAGCATTCTAGAACTTCCCACTGGGGTTTAGCAATTTGGGATTTCTCACCAAGCAGTTAATCCTTCATCCCTTACACTACTGAGATACATTTCCATCTGTTAATGCATTAATGAGAGCAGTTTGCCTGTGACCTGCAAAAACCATTGCACACTAACTGGGGCAAATTTGGGCAGATTGGTCAAAGAACAGAGTTCTTGTCTGGGTGTGCAGAGTGAGGGCTGTGTCCCCTCCTAAATTCTTGTGCAGCCCCAGCTCACTGGTTGAGGAGGGAGAGTGAGGAAAAAGAAGAGGAAAAAAGAAATAAAGAAAACCCTGATGCTGTGCAAACACTGCTCAGCCATAGCAATAGCACTGATAATAGCAATAACAGTGTTTTCTGCAGTGCTTTGGTCCCAAATCCAAAATACAGCCCCACATGGGCTTCTGGGATGGGAAGTAACCCTACCCCTGCCACACCCTATAAAACTCCTGGCTTTCTTCACTGTGAAGTTTCTGCTTTCCTGATCTGCACCTCAGAGGAGCCATTTTATGAGCACGCCTAGAAAAGAGAAGCACTGGCAGGGTGGTTTTGTTTGTTTGAGAGTTTGGTTTTGGGGTGGTTTTTTTCCCTTATCTTGAAGGATAGTTTGCACAGCTAAATGACACAGTTATAAAATATATATATATATATTGGGCCTACACTGAGAAAAAAATTGATCTGAAATCCTTCACAAATTATGTTTTTATCAAGACCAAGATGTTGTGTGCTATTGATTTTTAGATCCACACAGCCTACAAGTAATAGAAATTGCAGAGACAAAATAATTTAAGATGGTTTTCTGTCTTTTGTGTAAGCCAGGTTAGGATATTGAAGAACAAATCAATTGCTTTGCCACTTGGATTCCTTGAAACCCAAAAGAAAATTTCAGCATGAGTTATGGTTTCCAAATATTTGTATTTTCTGGTTCCAAATCTTTTCCTGCAGGCAACAGGCCTCGTTTTGTCTGACAAGCTTTTTTGCACCTTGGTCACTAGTAGTACAACAGGGAGCTGTAAAGAAAAGCCTACAGGAGGCAGGAGGATCGTGGCTGAAACCTAGCAGCAAAATGTGAACTAGAATTACTCAAAAATCTCCTGCAAACAGCAGGATCTGCAGAGGATTCGAGCTGAAGGTAGAGGGGCCAGGATGAAGTAGCAGAAGTCCCATCTCTGGGAATGGGCTCTGCTCCCCTGTGTGCTCTGCTCACACTTTGAGGGCATCAGTTCTGCTAAAACAGTTGAATAATCTGACAGTAGGAGCTGGATGGCTCAGGGCAGATCAGCTTCATGGAGGTGTCTTTGTCATTCAAGGCAGAAATTCTGAATGCATGAATCACTGGGCTTCAAATAACACTCACCTGGAGAAATAAAACGATGATGAGAGCTAATAAGACAACAAACCCACTAAAACTAATGAAAGCAGATAGTACACAAGTGATTTGATGGCAGCTCAATACAAGTTCCTATCACTGACTCAGGAATGTTTATTTAAGGAATGTGTTCAGGAGGATATAGATTTACAAGCTCAGAACAGCTCACTCTGTGTTTTATAAGTTGTGGATTAAACAATACTCCTTATACTTGATATTTAACTACCACAGGAAACCTGCATTTGAATAACTTGGTGAATGACATTAGAGTTAGGCTTTTCTTCAGCTTTGTTGGGTACCAGAGGGAGAGAGCAGTCACATTCTTCAGAGAGTACTTTTAAAGCAGCTCTAAAGTTCACTTGTTGAAATGCTAAAAATATTTTGTACCGACTGATGTGCAGTTAAATGAAACAGACTGATCATCTGTAGGCTTAGGGGTATTTGGATCATCATCTAGTTTCCCCTGAAAGACACTTTGATGTAATAGGAGACAACTTTTTCATTATTCATATTCTTAAAGAATATGGCCCATATTTAAGTTGACTGTGGCTCTGCCTCCAGATGTCAATAGATTATTTCTTTCAGAACACTGGTCCCAAAAGCAGGTCCTTGTAAACAGCCTCCTCACTAATGCTCCTCCCTGGTATCCAAACACTGCCTCTGGGGCTTCTTGGGAGCCTTTTTTATTGTTCAAAGTGGGGAAATTATCCCAAGCACTGTTTTGTCTGCACCCTCTGGAGATCAGTCTGTCCCAGGCACACTCTTCTTCCTCTTCCTTCTGTTCCATCCCACTTCTCCTACTTGTGGGATGTTTCTCCTGCTTACCTCAGATCTGGGAATGAAGTCCTGCTTGGATTCAGGCTGAATTCCAGGCAGAGATTTTGTCCCTTCCTTTATGGGCTCTCTGGGTTCAACGCTGAAGGAACAGAGGGGAGAAAAACAACATAATCCTTTCATTGCTAATAGTACAGGATGGAAAGAATAAAAGCCTTTAAATGTATGGAAAGGCTACCTGAGAATATTCTAACCT
The DNA here is from genome assembly GCA_013400255.1 of Sitta europaea. Taxonomy (NCBI): domain Eukaryota; kingdom Metazoa; phylum Chordata; class Aves; order Passeriformes; family Sittidae; genus Sitta; species Sitta europaea. The sequence goes on from VXBS01005740.1 coordinate 764,980, forward strand.
GAAAATACACCAAATTCCAGAATTCCAAAGACCAATGTTCTCTGCAGCAGAGCTGGGAAGGTTCTCAGACAAAAATGCATTTTTAGGTGGGTGGATTAGCTGCTTGAACTGCAATATCAAAGGAACACCTGCAAAAAAGTTGAACTGGAAGGCAAAACCCACTTGATGGCACAGTTATTCAAGAAATAGAATGGAATCCAGCTCTCCCAGTCCTTTCTGTGGCAGATAGAGTCATTGCTGATAAAAGGACATGTGGCACAGGTAGCAGATACAGGTTATGCTGAGGAAAGAGCAGTGGGATTCACTGGAAGAACAAGGAGGGCAGGGGGAGAGTGCAGCCAGACCCAGAAGAGAGCTGCAGCCTTGGCCACCCTTAGGTAGTGGAGGCTGGAAATGAGGGTTTGCATCTCAGCACAGAGGGGAGAAGGGATGGGCAGGTTTCAGGGGCACATCCATGAACCAGGAGGCTGAGTGTAATGAATCCCCTGGATCTGCACTATCTCACTGGGATGAGTAAATGCTGATGTTTTACAGTGAAGGGGATTGATTGGTGGAGGGAGGTCCAGAGGAATCTATAGTGTTCAGTTTGTAAAAGGGACAAAATCATGACACATACTTCTGTTGAGGCAGGATTGTTCCAAGCAGGCAGAACTAAAACTGCCTGGGGAAGTGCAGAAAGCTGATGGATTAAGTGCCAGAATAAAATTCACTTTGAGAATTTCATAATAGATGAAAATCTTTCCTTGATGAGGGCGTGCATGACTATTATTGCTCAGAAGTGTTTTTTTGGAAACATCAGATGGAGTTCTCAGCAGCATTAGTTCGATGCTTGACAGCTGTCAGAAAAAGCAAATTGAATATTTAGCAACTCTGGGAGAAGGCATTCAACACAGAAAGTAGAGCCCTGTCTCTGCTGGGGTGGGGATTGGTTTTACCTGTGCTGCTGTGCACAAATCTTGGTTACCCCGTGTCTCACAGGGGTGGTGCAGGGGATGGAGTGATCAGAGGGCTGGGAAGCAGGGGGTACCAGGCACAGGGTACAGCCCTGCCCCTTGGGAAAGCACTGACACTGAGTGGCACGGGGGAACAGCACAGAGGGAGACTGGTATTGGTATTGGTTTGGTTGTTGATGTCCTGATGATGTGACTCTTGAGGCAGGGACTGTGCACTCTGGCTCGTGGAAAGCACAGCTCTCCTCATGCTGTGCAGCAGCTTTTCCTGCAGACACGTGAGTGCAAGTGAAGAGAATTGTTTCAATCAGTGCATGGTGTTCCTTACACAACCAAAGGCAGGCTGTCCCTCTTTGCAGATTACTGTGGGCAGCACTGGTGCTTGTGTCCTTTCACAAACATCTAGAGGTGACTGTTGCTGGACAGAGGAATTTAACTCCTGCAGTCAGTTAGAACAGCTTCTCTGATGTATGGCATTACAAATGTGTTTATGAATTTTGTGTGTGGCTCCTGGTTATGTTATTTTTGTATTCAGAAATTGTGTATCTATAAATACATAACGGTAATTTAAAGACAGGAATCAGCATTTCTGATATTCTGTGGCTTTTAAAATGTATTTGTTGAATTATGATGGAAGAATACTATTTAAATTTTTTACAGTAGCAGTAGTTTTCTTGAAAGCCATTTTCTATTAAATTGAATTGGATCACATTATTTTAGAATCCAAAATGGTTTATTGATCTGTTGAGGGAGAAAATCAGTGTCTTGGCTTTCAGGTAGACCTCATCTCAGGGTCCTGTAATGTGGGATGCAGCTTAACTCAGCTTTGATACTTAGCTAACAACTTTTTTTTTTTTTTTNGGTAGGCAAAAATCCATATTTTATAGTAAGCAACTATCAATGATGCTGTAAGCCAGCTGCTCTCCCAGGCAGTGCTGGTGGGAGGGGGATGCTTTCAAACCAAGTGTGTTTCTTTCTGGCAGTCCCTGTGCCCAGGAGCACACCTGGCACATTTTGTAGATCCCCTTCTGTGTCCCTGCAGCCTCTGAGATTGGCTTCAGTTATAAGTCCAAGACTGGAAAAGCCATTAAATACATTATAGTCAGACAATCCTTCCAGTTATTTGAACGTGTGTTTTTAATGATCTTGTAATTCAAGTGTTTTCTCAGCCAGAGATCAAGGAGTGCTCAGTTTGGCATCTTGTGAGGATGGGCTTTTCTTTTTAATCTCCAGCCTTAATCAACTTTTTGTGTCTTCTGCTGCCCAGAGTAGTTGTGATCTGGAGTGGGCTGACACTGTTTTGTGGATATAATTAAAATAATAATATAATCAATAATGAGTATCATTAATATGAGAGTCTGGTATAGGCCACAGTATTTATTTGCTGCTTTTTTTCCAGCATTCCTAAGTTCAGCTGAACACAGAGAAGGCAGTTTTTCATTCATTTTTGGAGTAAATTTGGGTGTTTATATAACAGAGAAACACTGGAGGAAAAACCCATTTACATAAGAATTCAGGAGCAAATGAAACAAAGCTAGCTGCATCCTCATTATTCTGTTTGAATGCAGCGTGCCAGCCAGCTCTGCCATTTGGTGGAAGGCCTTATTAATGACTCCTAAATGAGCAGACTTGGGGATGGTGATATTATCTGTGATGCCTTATTGAATCAACAGAAATAAACCTGCTGTCATTAGCCTAATTATTTAGATATGCTGGAAGATAATGACTGTTTTAAGTGCAAATAAGCTGCAGTTAGCAAGCAACTAACCAAGTAGAGCAGTGAGGTGAGCTAGCAAGGGAGTGGCTCGCTGGAGTAGGGAGGGAAGCTGGAGAAAAAAAAAGGATTTTGGAAGAAAAATTCCCATTTCTCACTGTTCGAGGACAAAGAGTAGATATTGGTGGTATTTTTCATTGGATTTTAGTTTGTTTTTTTTTTTAATTTTAACTCTCCTGCTTTGCCAGAACATCTGTCTGAAGTGAACTCTCAGCCTGTGCTAGATCAGCTTTGCCAGTGCTTATTGGTGCCTCAGTGAGTGCTGAAATTACCACAGATGGGCTGGCTGGGCTCACTGGGGTTTGGCTGCTCTGCTGCCCAGGAACAACCTGGGACTGGAAATCAGTGCCCATAAGGGAAAATAACTCCTGCTGTTATGAGCTGGAGGAAGAATTAAAAAAAAAAAAAAAAAAAAAGAGAGAAGGAAACTAAATTAACTTCCTGAAAAATACTTGTCAGCTGTAGTTGAATAACAGTTAATTTGAATGTCAAGTTTTCTCATTAATCCCTTGATTAAAATAATTTCCTTTTTATAGCCCAAATACTTGCATAAATATAGAAAATGTAATAATGTAGAAGTTATATTTAAAACCTTTTTATCTTAGGTTAGATGTGTTTGTAATTAAGGCTGTCTGTCAGAAGAAAATAAGGGTTACAGGTATCTCCTCATAGTTGGATGCAGGAATCTGTCTTCATGCATCATTTTTCCCTCATTAGCTCTTAAAATAAGGAAAAAGTTTTGTGTGTTGTTTTGGGTTGTCGTTGAGGTTTTTTCTTGATATTAATGTAAAAGTAGTGAAAAGAGTTTCTTTCTGATAGCAGGAAGCCTGTAGTGTATAACAGAAGAAAAAAATTTAGAATTAAACTTTCTTTTAGTGTGTGTGACTTCACAGTTTGCTAATAAATTCACTTTTCTGTTCCGTTATGGAGTGTGTGACTTCTGATATATGCAAGATTTTATGCAATTTCATCCTGGTTCTATTTTAAGTGACTGCAGACTGGGAGATCTCTTGCAAGGGGTTAAGGGGAGTCCTTTGCTCTGAGTGTTCAAAAAGAGACAAAAAAAAGCCCCAGAACCCAAACAGAAACAAAGCTTCCTGCAGGTGGACTGAAAGTTTCTTTTTTTTTTTTTTAAACTGAATTTTCTGCTCCTTCTGCAATTCACTCCAAAAGTCCTATCAGACATTTTCCTATGCCAAGTGCTAAATGTGTCTCAAGCAGAAAAGCACCGTGCCCTCCAACTTTAGTTGCCAACAGGTGCTCACAGACCACAATTTTTGTTTGTTTTAATGAGGGCAAAGGATCAGTTGTGGAGCCAGGAGAGAGTTTCTGTTGCAGTGGCATCAAAGAATTAAAATGCCAATAATGTCAGGACTGTCTCAGGTCTGGTGTTAACAATTCCATGGTGTAAAACATAGATGTGGTGATTTGTACCTCACTTCTCATTTCACTGGCTTTACATTGCTCATGCTTTGGCATAAAAGGTAAATTAAATGGGATTTCAGTTGAGAGAGTGTCTTGATGCCAAGGTAGTTTCCTTTCTGGAAAAGTTTAACCTACAACAAAATTGTAATGCTCAAAATATACCAAAGAGAAAACAGTGCACGCAGCCTTTATGAAACTGTTCTGAAGCTGATTAATGTTTCATGGAGTTTATTTACAATATGTATAATAGAATTTTGCATAATTCAAAAGCATGCTATTTGATCTTGCAGCATTTATTGAACTAAGAGTTTTTATAAAATGCATAAACAAATATATCAAACCAGTGGTAGAAGTACTCCAGGGTAAAGTACATCAGCTGTCTGAGAACTCTCTCTAAAGTGCTACTTGAGATTCTCAGTGTGCAAATGCCCTGTACACAATGAGCCTTTAAAACACATTTTCATATTTAAAGTGATTCCTCTATCCTTTAGTACAAAAAAAATATTATTTTTTTTTGAGTCACAATGATTGGAGCCAGTAGGGCATAAATAGGCACCACGTGAAGGTTTGTGCCTCAGTAAATCCTGGTTCTTGGGGGGTTGGTGCAGATGTACAGTTGGAAGTTTCAGTCTCCTGGGAGTCACTGCCAATTCCCCTGCACTGGAGGGTGGAATGTCATTGAACACATTCCAGAAAGAGCCTTCCTCCAGACAGACACTGATTTTCCCTGGGGTTTTCAGTGCTTTCTGTGGTATCATTTTCTGGAGTCTCCCTAGTCCTGGTCTGCCTGGTTCTGTTAGGGCCATGGAGCCTGCAGCAAGCCCATCTGCAAAGGCAGGGGAAGCTTGCCTGAAATGTGTCTTGAGACAGAATTTTCCTACCCAGGTTTTTCCTTTTTTTTTTTTTTTTAAATTTCAGATTTTTCTTTGTTTAGTTAATGACATGTAATCATTGCAGCAACCTGTGAAACAAGCATTGTAACATCTGCATGTTATTCACAAGCCATTGATGCTGGGTGTAGAAGAGAAAAATATCTCCCACTGACTTCTCCCTCCTCCCAGTCTGGCACAGGGCTGTAGGACAGGAGTCTGACAGAACAGGGAGCAACCTTAGAATAACTGATCATTGATAATGGGAAGTTAGAGTCAAACTTGGATTAATTTCCCATCTCAGCTCTTTGGCTGATGGTGCTTTTAAAAGTTTGAGTGGTCTGATTTATGGGTGGGGTTTTGTGTGGAGTTTTCTTTGTGTGTCTTGGCTTCATTTCACATCCTGCTGTCCAATCTCCTTGGCTCATCCAGTGGTTTTGTCAGGGAATAGCTCTGTGGTGCTGCAGGCATGAAGCAAGCAAAACCAAAAAGGAAAAGGTGTTATTGTTTTTGTCATTTTGAAGATATTTAAGAATTTCATTGCCTGGAAGAGGAACAGCAGAATTAACAATTAGTCAGTTTTCTTCTTCTTACATAGAATTCTGTAATATGACATCTCCAAGTATCATCATTCTGTGATGATATGGGGACAAATTATTTTCATTCTTTAATTTCCAAACCTATGTTTTGTTGTTTATTAACCCTTAAAGGTGTCTGATTCAGCAGCAGTATGGAGGTTTGCCTGTAAAAATAGAAGAGGGGCCCTTCCCAACAGATCCCAGATGTTCCAGGGGTTTGGTTACAGCCCTCCCTCTGTGACTGGCCAGGGCTTCAGGGAGGGTGCTGGGGAAGCAGCACTTACAGGCAAGAATAGGCTTTAAATGTAAACTCTGCTTGTGTTACTAGAATCATGATTTAGAGAAATTATAGATTCACAAAAGTGTCTGAGTTGGAAGAGACAAAGAGCTTGCACCCCTGCCATGTCCAGGGACACCTCCAACCATCCCAGGCTGCTCCCAGCCCCAGTGTCCAGCCTGGCCCTGGGCACTGCCAGGGATCCAGGGGCAGCCCCAGCTGCTCTGGGCACCCTGTGCCAGGGCTGCCACCCTCCCAGTGTGGGATGGTGTGTTCTGTAAGACTAGTGAGAAAATGCAGCTGAGGATGGTAGACTTAGGGAGGGACCACAAATGTAGTGAAAAAAAAATAAGCCAGTGATATTACAGAAAAGGTAAAAGACAAACTGTCTATTGGCATGTCAAAAGAGCCAGCAGTGTGCCTTCCTGGCAGAGGCTGAGTGGAGTGCTGGGCTGCTGGAGCAGTGCTGCTGGCACCCTGGGAGGGTCCCCCTGTCTGCTGGGCACTGGGGGGGCCAGGCTGACCTCCCAGGCCAGGGGGAGGTGGCACTGCTCAGCCCAGAGAGGAGGGGCTCAGGGGGCCAGTGCCTTTCAGCAGTGCCTGGTGGCAGCCAGAGGCACAGCCTGGCACTGGGGCTGCCCTCTGCTCGGGAGACATTTCCCTCTGGGGGGCTCCTGAGTCGAGGGCTGGCGAGCTGGGCAGGTTCTGGGCTCCTGGGGCTGTGCCAGGGGTGCTGCACACTGTCCTGGGCAGCTCTGCAGTCCCTGCTTGGTGTCCAGAGGTCTGTCCAGCCTCAGCAGCCCGAGGGTTAATTGTGCAACAGTGCCAGTGCTAGAGTTTATGTGACTAACTTCTTCAGGCCTCTTCCTGCAGCATCATTAAACACTTCAGCAGAGATGCAAGAAGAGAAAAGGAGAGGAGAGAATATTACTTTACAGGGAGTAGTGATTGACATAATTAAATTAGCTGAGAGTCATGCCCTTTCATTTATATCAGCAACTGCCCAGAGTGATCTCCAAGCATTTCAGGCTCCTACATGTTGATACATGTAGATAACATCTGTGCCACAACAGTTAGGGAATTTTGTCTTTTCCTTGTGTGAAGGATGAGCTTGGAATTTAAATGAACAGAAAATATCCTTAACCAGACAACAAATGCACAGCAAACCTCCTAATAGCAAACATCATTTAGTGCCAGGGAGAGGTTTTCTCTGTTGGAGATCTTAAAAAAAATTAAAAAATAAATTAGCCCTAGTTTATCAAGGACAGCAGAAATAAAATTTGAACCTATCTTGGAGCGATGGAATGGAGGAGTGAAATCTCAAGGTGCCCTTATTTAAACGCCTGTCTAAAGACAAGGTTTAGGCTTCTCTTAGAAATTTGCATTGTCAGCTGAATGCATTGAAAAGATAACATTCCCATGCAGAACTGAGCAGGATATGAACTGTTTTAAAACAGAATAACCTTATCTAAAAAAACCCAACCAAGCGCAAACAAAAAATCCCCACAACCCAAAACAATGTGTTCACTGTAGCCCAGCGTATCCAAACTGATTCCTTCTTTGCTTTTCCTTCTTTCCACCTACGCTCCTTGGCAGTGACACTTCTCTGAAAAAGAATTTTCACTCTGCTGCTTTCCTTGCTGTGCTAATCACCTGTATCTGAAAATACATCTTCAAAATTGTTTTACTCTGACAGGTCAGCAGATAAAAGCTGGATACCAGGGGGTAAATGCACTCACTAATAGACTTTCTTTCTGTAACCTAAGCAATATTCCAGAAAAAAAAAAAATCTTGGGTCATCATTGGTGTTAGGTTTGAAAATATTATTGGAAAATGAAGTCCTGTACTTTGTTGCTGGAGATGAGACTTTTTTTTCTTTCACAGGTTCTGGTTTTCCTGTCTCTCAGTTAATTTATGTGATAATTACCACCACAGTTGACTGACCAAAATCTTTAATGATAAAGCTCTAGGAGCCCAGGCACCACGGTGGGAGTGAGCTATTAGTGCCTCTACGTGTGAGACACACAGAGTGCTTTGCCTTCTCCGATTTTCCTTCAGCAGAGTCACTCCCTGGGAAGGCAGGTGTCACAAAACCCTGCCTGCTCCTCCATTCCAGGTGTGGCTGGCTTTCTGTGCCAGGCTGTAGCATTCCCATGCTGCTGATCCCACCACTCTCTGCAGTCCCACACCCTCGCTGGGAGGTCAGAGCTTTGCAAAGAGGCAGTGCCAGCTCTGAAACATGCTGAGTTATGCTGATGTGCACAAAAGGCAGACTTGGCCATATTTCCATCTTTTTCACACTTTATGGCTTATGGTCTAACAGTGCTGTGCTATATATTATCTGTAAAAGGCGATTTCCCAGGTTGAACTTAAGAATTACTGAATTATTGATGCATTCTAAGCATGCATTAATGGCTTGGATGTGAATTTCTATATTTAACTTAGCCACTAATATTCTGGGCCTGCTTAGGAAAGAGTGTGGTCAATTATTTTTCCCATTATCTCATGTTTGTTTCAGTAAAAACATGATTTATAATCATCTGATTTATTGAAATATGGGGAATTTTGGCAATTTTGGTATTGTAAAACAGAATGTGTTTATTAATTGCCATGACCTAAGGATGACTTGAATCAAAATGTTGTCCTTGCTAATAGTTGAATGCCTGCACACAAAAAACAAACAAAAAAAAACACCACCTCAAAATTAACTCTGAAATTATTGAGCCATTGGTTGCTTCAGGACAGTAATATCACAGCTTCAACAAAATTCTTCACTGTGGAGTCTGCTTTAAAAGCATCCAGAATCTCCCAGTATGTTCTACTGGGGCTTAAATAATCCTCTTGGTAATGAAATCCTGGCATAAGCATGAATATAAAGATAATATTGTTTTTTTCTGTTGGCTGGATCAGGCAGCTTCTCTGGCTGGAAATGAATTGTGTTTTGTGGAGTTAGTTTGTTCCCATCAGCTGGCCCTGATGTGCTGAATGGGCAGCTGTGGGAGCACTGGGACTGGCACTCAGGAGGAGAGGGGGCACTGCAGGGGCAGCCCTGCTAGCTGGGTAGCTCTGTGTGTCCAGGACATGCCTTGGGGTCTCACACAGCACCAGCAGAGCCAGGAAAGAGCTGCTGCAGCCTCCTTCCCACTCTTGGCCTTTTCTGCTTAAAAAAACCTCCCAAAACCTTGAAATCTTGATTTTAAACAGCCAGTCAGGGGCTAGGAAATTGATTGTCAATGCTGACAGCAACTTAAGTTTGCTTTTAAAATCAACACCCAATTTCCAGCAGCCAGTGCACGGTAGCCAAGGTTTGAAGAGCAGAGTGCCAGCAGGATTCTCGTGCCCAGGCCAGCAACAGGGAAAGTTTTCTTTGAGACACTTCATGAAAGTGGTTTCTCTGGCACCAGTGTTTGTACTGGTGCCAGAAGCCTTTCTGTGACAATAAGGCATGAAATTCCCCTCCAGCCTGGCATCTAGCTGGATTTGCTCAGTGTGGTAGGGACAGCCAGTTAAGTAATACAAAGTGATTTTCAGCAAGTTTAACTCACCTTATCTAGCTGACATTCTCACCACTCTGATACCCTTTGCTTTCAGTGATGTTTTTTTCCCTTATGTAAAAAAATAGCACTTTGCTCCTAATGAAACACTGTTCTGTCACTGAGGATGGGATGTGGACTTGTGGAATCAGACTCCACTGTGTAAAGCTAAGGGACTGATGAGCTATTTTAACATTCCCTGGAGAACTACTGCTCTCAATGTAGGCTGCAGGTAGTAAAAGCTGGTGTGTGTTTTTTTGGACAGAAGAAGGGGGAAAAAACCCTTTGATTTTATTTATTCTTGGAGCAGTGATTATAGGGGTGCTCAGTCTGTTCTTTAGGGATGCTCCATAAAGTCTTGGCACTTCCTAGCTAATTTCTGGTTTTAAAAAGCCTTAAAAACCCAAATCAACAAAGGCAGCCACACCCCAACAAGCCCATTCACTGCAACTACCAACCTCACTGGCCTTGAGAATAAATCCCCTACTACATTTTTTAACCAGAAAAATGAATTTTACAATTGCAGCACTTTTATTAAGCTTGAAAATGTGATTCCCACCTCCCATTGGCTGCCTTCTGTACAAATGAAGGGTCATTTGAAGGAATTGGTGTAATTTGGTACCTTAGGAAAACATGGTGCTAAGGAGTTGTTTCTGGTACATTCTTTGTGTTCTCACTGGGGTTGGCAACTTTTAATACTCCTTGTGAGAAAGGCATCAAAGCCTGAAGGATGAAACAAAAAGAGGGAGAGAAAAAGCTCGATATTGTTAGAGCTGACTTTTTCTTGAGGCTGTTTTCACACTTCCTCAGGCAATAAGATTTAAAAAAAAAAAAAAGTAGTCTCTAACATGAAGCCCACTTCTGGAGTCTGATAAGATAAAGCTAGACAGGCCAAGAAATCTTTATTTCTCTGCAAAGTTATTGGTTCATATCTCATGTCCACAGATTTCAAAGCAGAAATTGATCTGGCTTTCAGACAAAGAATTTTTACAATGCTGATTGTCAAGCATGGGTTAATTTGCTGAGTTCTTTTTCCCCCTCAATGTGTTTTTGCTGTGGGGCTTTTTTCAGGTTTATATGAAAATATGTCTGCATTCTGCTTTGAAGTTTTTTTACACATTAATATGAAAACACATACAAGTATTTCTTAGCTATGTAGGCACTAATCTAATCTTACCACTACAGTTTGTAAGATAATGTATTTCCTCTTTCATCATTGGGTTTAGACTTACTCTTTAAAAATAGAAAGGGAAAAAGGAGATAGAAGACAAGACTTTGCTAAGCTGAGAGAACTTGAATTTTTTTTCCTCCTTGTCTTCCTAAACCTGCCTAAGTAATCCTCTGACAGGAGAGATGCCAGGAAAAAGTGCAGAAATACTCATGTAATGACCTTTGCTATTAAAATTAACGTGTGCCTCCTGCACCTGTTCAGAAATGGTTTAACATTCTTCTGCCTGACTTCAGAAACACTGGGTAATTAAACAGTACTTTCAGTGAAGGTCAACTCTGAATTAGTAGTTCATTAAATTATTTGTCATGCTGAATGTTACTCCTGGTCACCAGAAGTAGTGAATTCAAACAAAGAGCAGAGGAATGTAGTCTCTGTGCTCTCATTGCTGGGGAAATTGGTGTCTGAGCTGTTAGGTCAGCCAGCAGGGAGGAGCCCTTGTGCCCAGCACAGAAAATCCTTGTTTGCTCAGGGATTGGTAGGGGTGGCATGCTCAGAAATATCTCAGGAGTGTGCTGCCTGCTCTTGTTTTAGAATATGTGTGCAATAGCTCCATTGTCCAGTTCAGGCCCTGGAAAATGAGTTCATGTTGGCAAGGATTTCTCTTGTAGTGTCTCACCTTTTACACCAGCTACAAGGAGGGCCTGTGCCTTTTTATTGTGATTTTACGTGGTGGTAAAAGTCTGAGACAGAAAAAATTATGACTTAGACAGCCTCAGATTTAAAGCATCTGCTGAAACAAACCCAATTATGAAATGGATAACTAACACTGACTGTAAATACTGCAGTGTGCCCTGGGATGTGACCACTTGGCATCAGGTTTTCTCGCAGGTGAGAAAACCCAGGGCACAGGGCAGCAGTGTATTTCTGTGCAGTTCTGATCTGGCTGTTCTCCCTTGCATTTCCAGCCCTGGTCTTCAGCAGTTTCCCCATAAGGATGGTGACCAGGGCCCAGTGCTGCTCCTTGGGCCTGTAGCACTCACAGCTGTAACAAAACTAGATGCAGACACAAGGCACAGTCTGCCTTCCATCCAGATTTCACATTTTCTGTTGTTGCACTGTTTTCTGTCCAGAGTGCACACGTTCTTAAGTTCCTTTAGTACTTGAGTAGGGCTTTTGTTTCGAATCTGTGGGAATCTAGGGTTATAACCTGTGCTAATGCACCCTCAGTTTGATCAGAAACTCTGGCAGGTGCCAGGACATTCCCTGGTGGCTCTGAGTCCGTGGCAGCAGACCCAGAGCATGTCCCTGCATCCCTCTGTCCATCCCTGCATCCCTCTGTCTGTCCCTGCATCCCTCTGTCCCTGCATCCCTCTGTCTGTCCCTGCATCCCTCTGTCCCTCCCTGCATCCCTCTGTCTGTCCCTGCATCCCTCTGTCCCTCCCTGCATCCCTCTGTCTGTCCCTGCATCCCTCTGTCCCTCCCTGCATCCCTCTGTCTGTCCCTGCATCCCTCTGTCTGTGGTGCTCTGGAGCTGCCCTTGCAGGGACAGGAGGCACTGGGTGTGCCTGGATTAAAACTGAGCCACAAACAGCTGTGAGACCTCTGCAATATTTATCATACTGTACTTATAATGAAACCCTGCTATTGGTAATTGCTAGGAGATTAAACCTTTCCAAAGACACTGCTAGTGAATGCTGATGCCCTTCTTGGCAGAGGAGGAGATGTTAAGAGAGCTGGGGAGGGAAGGGAAGGAAAATCTTTCAGTGTTCAGGGGCTGTGATACCAGGGAAAACCTCATTATTCGTTCAAGGCACCAGCACAGGATTTTTTTAGGCCAGATCAATCTACAGATGCTCTCTGAAATAGAATTATTCCAGGATATGTGAAATTCTTCAGGTCTGAACCTTGGTCTGCTCTTGAGGATCTGGGTTGGCATTGTTTGTCGAACACCTTCTGCTGTGGTATTTACAGAGGGAAGGAAGACAGCTCTGCACTAACGAGATGCTGAGGTTGTTACATTCTTGACATCATTCCTAAGGATGATCCTGACCCCTTTGGCTCCCCACGTGTGTCAGCACAGGTTCAGGAAGGAATTTTGCCTTGTGCTGGCTCTGCCCCTCTGGTTGGAGGGGTTTCTGCCAGCCCTCCTCCTTCCCCTGGTGTTTCCTCTTGCTCAGGAGGGCACTGGTGGGTGCAGGAGCCTTCAGCAGCTGCCACCTCCCTTGGGGCTGGGCTGCCTTCAGATGCCCTGCCCAGAAAATGCTTTAAACAGGGCAGAACATGCAAAGTGTGCATTTTACAGGAAATTCAACCCCTTTCCAAAAAGACAGTTTGGGAGAGGAGTCTGTGTTAACACCCCACGTTACAGTGGGGACAGGAGGGCAGGGTTTCTCCACCAGAGCACTCCTGATGCAGGCACAGGGAGGACTTTGGGGGGTGTGTGTGTCAGTGAACTCTGCCACAGCCAGCAGAATTCCTTGGAAGGGTGGGTAATCCAGACTTCCATGGCCAGAGAAGGATTTTCCATCCAAAGTGCAGAGGGATGGAGGCTCTCTGCACTCGGGCTGTCCTGGCTGGGTGGGAATGCCCAGTGGCTCCAGAGGTGTTCTGAAGTGTTCCCCCAGGGAAGCTGCTGTGGGTGACAACCCAAAAACTGCAATCTGTTCCTCTGTGCACAAAGAATATAAGGCAGAGATCAAGTGTTGGCTCTTTTTCAATGCCCCATGCTAATGTGTCCATGGTAGCACAGTCCAAACCCCATGTGTCCCTAAAGATTTTAAAATTTATTATTTACATGTGTTGCAAAAAACCCATGCAGAATAAACAAGGGAATAAGTAAAGAATGCCACATAGTTGAATGGGAAACCTGATAAATGGATGATACAAATTAACAACTTCTTTCTGTCTGGTTTCTTGAATAAGAATAGTTACGTTTTATTAATGTATATTCAGACAAAGATAAAGCCACACACTTTAAATAAATCAATTGCTTTTAGAAATAGTATTAAAACAAAGTAGAAAAGGGTATTTTAGATGATCAAGAAAAAGGAAACTTCAAAAAATCTTTGCGAGGCTCGCTGAACAGATATTAAATTTTCTGTGAGCTTTGTAAATTTATGTCCATTAGAAACTCCCAAACTCTAAATGACTTCTAAATTATATATCCTGTGAGGGTAAAATAAACCCCCAAGTTTTCATTTTTATATATTAAAATTACAGCTGAGATCCACGATTTTATTGTAGTGCCTCAATCCCATTAACATTGAGAGAAGTTAGATATTTAGATATCTTTGTGGTGAAATCCTACAAAATGAGGTTTTTAATGGACAATTTAATGAAAGCAGTGCTGTGTGTGCAACAGCTGGCAAAAAAAAAGAGCAGGCAAACCCCTGGAAAAAATGGAGCAAAGAGGGCTAGGAAACAGTTCTGAAGATTTCATATGTTAGGAAATCAATTTAGGAAGGGGAAATACTGCATGAGCAGAGTGAGGAGGACCCGGGGGTGTGCAGCCTCCTCAGCCCCTCTGTCTCTGGCTGCTGGGGTTGATTCCAGCAGGCTGTGCTGGGGCTGGACCTGAGCTGGGGTTTCACCCCTGCCCTCACATCCCACTGCTGCTGCTGGGTGGCTTCAAGAAAAGGGGGAGCAGGCAGCAATCTGTGAGTGTCAGGTAACATCTGTTAGCTGAAAAGTCACCCTGCTGATGCCCCGAGTGCTGGATTGTAAAATGATAATTGAAACACCTCACGATATTTTATAAAATGGCCCTGTTATCTGTGCTGTATAAAAATGCAGGCAAAGGTTTTCCTGAAATATGCTTAATGAAAATGAGGGATGTACTGGGTCTGAGAGGCAGCTGGAAGGAATGTTGCTGTAGAGAATTTAATCCTCTACTTCTGGGTTTTCTGTGTGTTGTCTGCAAGCCACCACTGGCAGGGAAGCACTGCTCTGATTTCCTCAGCAGCACTGATGTTCCTGATGTCTTTACCTCAGGCCCCTGGGAATGCTCTGGTAACAGCTCCGTGCTGTGGAGGGAGAATGAGGAAACTTTGCTGCCAGTTGTTGTCTGCAAGGCCAGAGTGAGTCAACACAAGAAAGTACACTTGCTTGTGTGATGTTCTGTATGCTTCTGACTGTATTTCTGAATTCCCTGAAAAAAGGTTCCTTGAAGAAATTTAGGGATGTCTGGGAAGAAGAAAAGTCTTGCTATGAATTTTTCAGGAAATCCTGTCATGATTGATCGCTGTTTATCCTTGGAATTTGTGTTCCCAGACAGATTTCCCCATGTTAAAGGAATGATTCTGTAGGAAAGAACAGAATGTCTGAAGAAAGCAGCAAACACGCACCTAAAATGGGAATTTAGTTATGATGGTTGTGTGCTGTGCTTACATCTGTGTTTCTAAGAACTGCTTTGATTCTGTACCAGTCTCTTCTTAGAATAAACCAGCATGTTTAGAAAGGCATTGACTCATGGCAGAGCTAAAACTGACAACAGTTAAATTCCATTCCCTTCCATTAACAATAATGGAGTTTGTGTTTTACCATTATCATGGTTGGAAAGCCTGTCAAGAAAGGAAAAGAAGGAAAAAAAGGCACTGCACAGCATTGATTTATGTGGGTTTTATGTCAAGAACATGTGTTGGTGATCCCAGCTGGACTCTGAAGGGCACAGGCATTCCATTGCCAAGATTTAGGTGCTTTTTGAAAGCACCTAAATCAGGTTTTGAGGCAAGGGTTAAAGTTAAATCATGACAACACACAGAAAATAAAGTGTGTAATGAGAAAGAAAAGATACTAGGGAGAGGTCAGAAAAAGAATTTCTTTAACATCAGAAATCCTTTATAGAATAAAAGGGGCACAATAAAACATGTTTAAGTCCAAGGGGGTAGCTGATGTCAGGCAATGGGAGAATCTCTTGTGAACTTTTAGGTTGCACACTGAAAATCCATCAGCTCAGCTGGTGAGAGCACAGTGCTGATATCACCAAGGTCATGGATTTGAGCTGTGTGTGGGTGATGCACTGAGGACCTGGACTCAGAAATCCCTGTGGGTCCCTTCCAGCTTAGAATATCCTGGGAAATCCCTCTCAGAAGTGCCTGTGCTGTCTGGGCAGAAGTGCAGTGGCTGCAGCTGAGCCTGTGGTGGCTGATGCAAGGAAAAGTGAGTGAAGAACTCGAGAGCAAAGGAGGATAATATGGCTTGGGCTGTGGTCAAAAGTGTGGGCTTGGACTGTGAACAAAAAATATTTTATTTACAACAAATGGGGTCATTCCCAATGGAAAGATGAAAAGAGACTTATTTTCTTGAGCTCAGCCTGAGATGAGTCCAGGGGTACGGGATACTATGGTTCCAATCTTGACTTTGAATTCGACCCAAGAACAGTAATAAACCCAAAAATTGTTCAAATCATTTAAGAAGAAAAATCCCTTCTGTGCTCATGCTTTCTATTTAAATTTCCTTAAAACAGCATTTCCCTCCTCTACCTGTGCTGCTGAGTTTTTAATACATCTATTTAAATGCAAATTTTGACTTTTGGTCTGTAATCACAAAAATGTTTGACACATAAATTTTTATCAGCAATGTAATTTTATGGAGAAGCAGTAATGGAGTGGTAGGCCACAGATACCAGGGTGATGCATTGCTCACCCTGTTTTGGTGGGGGGAACTGCCTGCACAAGGGTCAGCTGATGGCAATGATTGTTTCCTCAGTGCTCAACTTGCTGAGGTGCCAGAGAGGCTGTTGACTGTCCTTGGGGTGTTTGCTTGTGTACCAAAAGCTCCCTGAGCACCATCAGTTCTTTGTGTGCTCTGAACTGCTGGGATGGCAGTCCTGACAGCTGTCTCCTCAAGAAGGGAAGCCTTTTTTCCACCCACCTTGCATTTTTCTCCTCTCCTCAGTGGGTTTACTGCCACAGACTTGCCTGGGATGGGGGATGTTTCACCAGTGTGGTGCCAAACCCAGTGCAGGTTCTCTTTGCTTGCTGCTGAGTGTGTGGTGTGTGTTTCATCTCTCCCCACTCCCATCAGACAGCCTGGCCCTCGCCAGTCCCTGTCTGGGTGTTGGTGGCTGCCAGCCCTGCTGTCCCTGCCAGGGCCACAGCTGCTGAGCAGGGCCACAGCTGCAGCAGCCAGGGCCCCTTTGCCAGGCTGTTCTCCTGTCTGTCTCCCCTTTGCCAGGCTGTTCTCCTGTCTCCCCTTTGCCAGGCTGTTCTCCTGTGATGGATCCAGCAGCAGCCAGTGCTGGGCTGGGCAGCCACAGCAGCTCCAGGGTGCTTTGGGCACAGGCTTGGCACAGCTGGGGTGGCACTGCAGCCACACTGCTGCTGCTGCCTTTGGACAAGCCACAGATTGTGCCCTGGGAATCACGGAATATCCTGAGCTGCAGGGACCCCCAGGATCATCCATCCAGCCCTGTCCCTGCACAGCCACCCCAGAAATCCCACCCTGTGCCCCAGCACCGCCCAAAGGCTCCTGGAGCTCTGGCAGCCTCAGGGCAGTGCCAGCACCCTCTGGGGAAGAGCCTTGCCCTGATCCCCAGCCTGTCCCTGCCCTGCCCCAGCCATTCCCTGGTCCTGTCCCTGTCACAGAGAGCAGAGATTGGAGCTGCCCCTTCACTGCCCCTCATGAGGATGCTGAAGACCACAATGAGGTCGCTGCTCAGGCTCCTCCTGGACAGACCAAGTGCCCCCAGCTGCTGTCCATGGCTTCCTCTCCAGTCCCTTCCCCATCCTCGTGGCCTCCTCTGGGTGCTCTCGAATGGCTTCCTGTGTTTTCTGTGCTGGTGCCCCAAACTGCACCAGAACTCGAGGTGAGGCAGTGTTAGGAAGTGCTGTTTTCCAGTTTGTATTGGCTGTATTGGCTGGTCAGTCACAGGGCAGAGCAGAAGATGGTGCCAGGCATGAAAGGAGTGTTAATCCCAGTCTTGACTTCTGAGGGATCAGTAATATCTGAAAGTAAACTCATTTTAAAGAAACACTGTACCCATACAGTGAGCCAAATCTGTGCCTCCCTGTGATAGCAGGCTTATATATGCTTCATTCTAGTATTAAATGAATGCAGGTAGCTGCTTTCATTTTACTTATTGCTCAAAATAATTCTTATGTTATGGCAAGGATCAATATAAAATGTCAACTATTTTATTGTACTTACAGTTACAGAAGATAACATACCTTAGGTTCTGCACATTCTGCATTTTACGTTCCCTAGATGCCCTGGCATTAATTACACACTTCAGATTGCAAATGACAGAGGATCTGAAGGGCACTGTGCTACATTTTCATTCTCATCATCTCTATCTATTTTCTGAATTTAGTCAAGTTACAAAGTACTACTGAAGACTTGAGCAATATTGAAGCCATTTAAAAAATAGCAGTAACATATCAAGTGTATCAAATAGTCCAATTCCTCGCTGTTTGTCAAAGAACAAGAAATTTGGGGAGGAGGGGAATCTTGAACCAAAGGCTGTTTGACTGCATCGAGAGTCTGGAGAAATTATTTCTTACCCATTCCACTCAGTGGGTTCATTGCTGATTCCCTGCTCACTGAGATGTCCTGGGGCCTGTTTCATTGCCACTCATCTCTCCTGGCTGGCTTGCTTTGCTCTGCTAAGATCTGTTTATTCACTGCTGCCACGGCTGGAGTGGGCTGGATCATTAACTAACTGCTCAAGGTTAACCAACGTTTTGTGCTGAAATGGCTTTTTATGAAACACCTTTTGAGGGTTGGAAAATACTTGGCCTTGTCTTACCTAAAAACCTGAGATTTGAGTGCAGCCTTCCTCATATTTTTAGTGAGATTAAGATTTTGCTCTTTCCCCATCTCTTTTGGTGTTGTAAAAGCACTCACATTATTTTTAGTCCATTTCTGCTTTATTCATGTGCAAGAACAACAAATGTCCTGAGTATATCTGTGAAGTGCTTTACTTTCCAAGTGCTTATGTAATTTGCTGGACACTAATGTTTAAATGTTTGCATATTGAAAAAAATAAATGTTTGTATATTCAGAAATACTACACTAGTATAGGTTTTCACTATATATAGTGTAACTCTATAGTAGGTTTTCACTCCTCATTCTGGTCAACCTTTTTCCCTTAAGCATTAAGCAAATTTCATAGTGTGGTCATGCAATTTTTATAATAATTTTGACACTGGAAATTAATTGTAGGCTTGATCAAGATACATGTTCAATGTCACATCTGCACAGACAAATTTCCTATAGAAGGTTGTGATCAGTGTCAGCCAGTATCTCTTTATTTGTGCTGGCCCTTTTTTAGTTTTTATCTGTGTTATGGCCTTAATTTTTGGATATTGTCTTCACCAGTCTGTATCTTGAGGGTTTGTGTTCTCAAGTCCTGAAAGGCAGGGGATATTGGGCTGCCAGGTGGGAGCAGCATCTGGAGCTACAGGTGCAGCACCAGGAGCATGCCCTGCACCTCCTGAGGTCCAGGAGGATTTTCAGATCATGCATTGTTCCCATGAGCCTCTCCAGGACACCAGCTTTAATACAATTAACCTTCTTGACCCTCCTTGTCATTTTTTGCCTTTTAAATTACCTGATTTTTCAGCTTAACATGTGGTAAACATTTCATTAGTAATTTTGGTCACGGTGTATTTGTAGAGGGGATGGAAGTGGGGAAAATGGGCTCACAGTAGCTAAAGCCAAACCAGGGGTATAGCCCAGATGAAAATCAGAAAAAGAGAAATCCTAAGGGGAAGAGAGAACTAATTTTTATTAGCAGTTTATCCCCTTATGGTGACCTAGATTGCTGTGCTGGTCTTGGGGAAGGGGAAGCCTTTTTATTGCCAAGCTCCAAAGGAAGCTCTCCATGCTGATCTTAGCCTGCAGAGGAAGCAGGACAAAAGTGGAATGTGAAAAGGGAGCTTGCAGGTGACAGCTTCAAGCTGTAATACAGTATTTTGACCTGTTTTAAGTTATTTATTTGCTGTCATTCATTTTTAAAACAACAACAAACTTACCAGTGTTTTATTTCAGATGGGAAAAGTACAGGCAAATAGGTGGTTAATGGTGAAACTTCTATCACCTGCTGCCTGAGAGCAGATAGCACACATGAAATGTTAGGTTCTGGATGCAGACTCGTGGTGCTCAATCCCATGCCAGGCTGTTTTTCAAGCTGGATTGCTTGCAGGCAGGCAATGTAAGCAAAGCACTCCCTGTTTGATCCAATGCCTGGATGGAATTCCTTAGGATGGAATTAGCAGCTGGCCAGAGGGATGGGGCAGTGCCAGTGAAGCCTTCCTGTCTGCACAGGGCTCAGAGTTCCTCCTGAGCGGTGTCAGGGCTGAAAGGTTTGTGACCCCCACGGTGTCACACCCTGTGACAGTGCACTGCTGCTTTGGATCTGTGCAGATCAACAGTAAAGATTGGGCACATCCATTCTGCATGGAATGGCTTCTGCAGGGATGGGATCCTGAACTGCAAATAAAGGAGCAAGAGGATAAAAAGGATAAAATAGGTGTATTTCTTCCTCTTTCAAAGCCCTCACAAAGCATTGCTGGATTTATGTCCTGTTGGCAAAGCTGAGTTATTTTTGTAATTATTGTACTCGTGCACCTCTCGGCTGGACTTAGTAGAAGTTCACTAGGTAGAAATAAAGTAGTGCTTGCTGGGCAAGCCAAATTCCAAAATATCAGCAGGTCTGAATGCAGAACCAAAACTTTTAAAGAGAAAAATCTAAGAAATAAAGCATCTACTTTTACTCTAGTGTTAGGACTATTATAGCTATAAATCTGAATTCACTGCCATTACTCATCTCTCTAAGGTGTTGATTTTATAAGTGATTCTAGAGGGAAAAAAACATCCAAAGTGAATTAAAATTTAAATCTTAAGTTGTCACAAAAGTGTTTGCTATTTATACTGTCCATCTGTCTATGGTGCCTGACAGATAATCAATATACTCTTACTAAAAAAAAACAAAAAAACAAAACTCCTGTTTCTCTGGAGAAACACAGCACTGAGCCCAGCTAGAAGTTCCTGTAACACCCTGTGCACAGCTGCATTAGGAGAGTGGTCTGAGAAATCAGGGCAGATGAAAATTTTCTAATAACTAAATAGTCAAATAGTGGGATTGAAAGCAAGAACAAAATGTCTGCGTCCTAAACTCTGTGTTCTTGGGCAAGGCTGCTTGGGGCTGCAAGGAGTGGGCAGTGCTGCCTGCTCTCAGTTGCACTAACACTGATTTATTTGTGTTTTTTGCGTGGGGGAAATGTTTGCATTTTGCTGCTGAGGTTTGGAAGAAATTCAGGTTTTCTTGCCTGGTGATCAGCAAGCTGCTGTGTGGAGCTCAGTTATTATGGTTCCAGCTTTTTCCTCCTCGTGGGCCTTTCTGTTGAAATTTGGGGCTTTTCAGGGGGCTGGTTTCAGTGGGAGGTTGGTGCTGTCTTTTGGTGGAAAGAATGCCTGAACTCCAGCTTCTGCAGATGACTCATGTATCACAGCTAATCAGAGTCACAGTGGTTCTTCATACATCTGATTATCTATGTTTGTAGCAGGCTTATTTTCATTAGGGAAGCAAACTCTAAAGCTATAATAATCCAGTAAATTATTACGTACACTTGTATAGATGTGAGCTGAATTTTTTTTCTTGGTATCAAAGAGAAATGGTCACTGCAATGAAACAAATTCTACCTGCATTTGTGCAAGTCCATGAACAACTAAATATGTAAAATGAAACATTTTTTCTCATTTACTTTTCAGGTTTTGCAAAATGCAATTATTTGTCTGTTTTAAAGCTCATTAGAAACTTCTGTGGTAGAATCTTCCAGCTGAATCTGAAAGGTTTTTGCAGGTCTTTGAAGTACAAGCTTTTATCTAGTTTGGGTTGTGTGGCTCTTCTTACCAAGTTAATAGAATCTACCTCCTCAGATGTTATGGGGTAAAATGTTAAATAAATGCATTATTATTGCATTAAATCTCAGGAAAAAAAAATGGCCAGTTTGGAAATAAAATTTTTGTTACTGACTTATTTCAGGGTTTTGAAGGTTCAGCCAAAACGAAATTGAAAGTTATAATGAAAAACTCCAGCATACAAGTTCTATTTAGACCTGTTTAGTTCTCTTAGTGAGGCATTTTTAATCTTTTCCAAGGTGAGTTTGAGAGTTAATTGTTGATTTTTGTTGGTTCTATTAGTACACCAACATAATGAATTCTGGCCAAGTTCAGCTGTGAATTCTCAGGAGTGCCACATGTGTGCAGTTGGTCTGCTTTGGCATTTTGGGTCCAGCCCACCCTCAGGACTCTGCTGCTGTGCGTGACAGTGACAGGATCAGCTGCTTTAAACAGCTTCCTAGTGAGTAAAGTGCAGGGTACTTTAGAAATGGGTGTCGGAGCAGAGGGCAAGGAGCTGCCTTTCACTGGGGGTGTGGAATGAGCCCTGGTGATTTTGTTTGCCTGTGGTTGACATGGTGCAGCCAGCAGGAACCCCCAGGGGCATCCAGAAGTTACCTGTGGGTAGCTGGGTTGGCAGAGGGAGAGGTTTTTTCCCTGCCACTTGTGTCTGGCTGTGCCAGGAGTGTCTGGTGGCTCAGCTGCAGGTGTCTGGGGTGTGGATTGTGTGTGCCTCACGTCCCTGGGGCTGCCCCTGCTCGACCCACACCCCTGGCAGGCTGCAGAGGCAAACCATGGGCAGCAGCCTCTGCTTTTATTCTTTCTGTATTGGCACACAGAAAATCTCCAAAATACAAAACAAAACAAAGAAAAGTGCCTAGAATATTCAGTGATTCATATTGCAATGAGAAATTTGCTGGTCATCATCCTGCCCTGGGACAGATTTCAGAGTGGGGATTGAAGCCAGAATGGAAGAGACGTTGTCTTTAAATTAATTCTGTCAAATCATTTAAATTAGTTTAAAAGGGCAGTTCACACGGTTTCAGGAAATACTGTTTGTGTGTTTTCCCACCGTTCCCAGATTTTGAAAAGTTATTCCTATGCCTCCAGGAAAGAATTGAAAGTGCTGTGAGAGAGCAAGCAGCTCCCTGCACAAACACAGAGCCCCGGTTCTGCATGAGAAACAGCGCTGAACTTCCGAGGAAGAGTATTTTGAGCAGGTCCCGTTGATAAGCACTCCAGAATCAATATTTCATGTTATTCTACTATACAAATATAACACTGATAGCAGCAGCACTACAAGAGGCTGGGAAGGAGTCAATGTCACAGGCAGTTGGCATTCAGGCTGCATGCCCAGCAGGCAGCTCCTGCTGTGCTCGGGCAGGGCACCGTGGGATGCAGGGGCAGCACCAGCCATGCTGACAGCAGCTCTGGGTAAGTCTTCCCAACCTTCTGCCCCCTTTACTGCAGCCACACTGGGAAATTTCTATGCAAAGGCTGATGCTGAGTTGTTCTCTTTTTCTCAGACTGAATCACTGTGTTGGAAGGATTGATTTTAATGTCCTGAAATCAAAATTTTGTTACTGATCTTGAAATAGACCAACCACAAATATTTTGCCCAGGGAATTAACTCTGGTTTTGAGTCAGATAATTCTCTCACAAGACAGCCTCTGGAAATTCTCTGTGAGGAAGAGCAGCGCTCTTTGGCATTTATATTTTTTAGTTAGAGGATGTAGCAATGTGAAGACAGAATAATGAATTGCCAGGAAGGCAGGGAAGTTAGAGGAATATAACTGGTGCTTATGCCCATTATTGTTGCAGGTTTTTGACATTTAAAGTGGTTTGCAACCCTTCTCTTATCAGAGCTAATGCCAGACAATCAGTCACCCTGGCACAGCAGCTCTGTGCCTCACTGTTAGTAATGCTGCTGATAATTGATGTGCAGCAGCAGAATTTATAAATGAAATTAGCTCCCCAAAGTTTAAGTATGACTGTGATTGAAGCAGTAATGATAGAGTTCATGCAAGTACGTTTGCCATTTATCTGAATGTATCATTACTGACAGTGCTTTTTCGTTAACATTTTGTTATCCTTATTCATGTCATTGTTATAATGTCCTCTCAGATACCTGCAAATTAAACTGACTTGTACTCAATGCTGATCCTTCCTGCCCACCCCTGCACCTCCTTCTTTGGAATTAATTTGTGCAACATTTGATTTTTAAGATCTTTTTTAGCATCTCCGACATAGTTGGAGGGAAGTGCTGTTCAAATAACTTGGGAACAGTTTTGGCTTTCTTGTCAGTGAAGGCTTTCCTTGTTTTATTTGTCAGGAAGACACAACATTAGCATTTTAATTCAAAATTCAAAAAGTTGGTTTTAGCTACAAATTAAAGTGAATAGAAACAGAATTTATGGCAATCCAGCAATGTTTCAGACTTTGGACTCAAAATCAAGAGAGCTCCACATCACCGTGGATTTCATAATATCTTTAGCTAATCCTGGAGACTCTTTTTTAAAAACTCTTATGAAAAATTACTGAAGAAAACACAATTTTGGTGAAGATTCTTTGGTAATCTGAAAATAAAGTGATTAAACATAAGTTGAGTCAAATAGATTCTGATTTATTTTTTTTAAAATCGTGTATCTGTTTTTTTAATCTTCAAAACCACAACTTTATTATCTCGTTTTGTGATGGTTTCCTCTTATTCCAGTTATTTCTGCATGTAGAGATTTTAAAGGTCTATAGGACAGAAGGTTTTTGGTATTAGTGAATATCAAAGAATTTGTTAGAGAAAGCTTCATCATCTCCATCTGTATAGCAAAACCTCAGAAATTCTGTGCAAAGAACTGAGGTTAGAATGCTTCAAATTACCTTGATTTACTTTAAGAATAGGTAAGGACAAATGGTTTGCTCTTTTTTTCTTTGGTTTGGTTTATTTGTTATTGTTTGTTTTGGTTTTGGTTTTTTTTTTTTTTTTTTGTTTTACTAGACCAATTTCTCTACTAAACTATATTGAGATCTGAAAAGATTATATTTGTATCTTTCCCATCACTGGAGTAAATTTTCTGAATTTTTTGTAAAGATGGGAAAAAAAAAAATCCAGCAATTCAAATCAGACTATAAGTATAA
The DNA here is from genome assembly GCA_013400255.1 of Sitta europaea. NCBI lineage: Eukaryota > Metazoa > Chordata > Aves > Passeriformes > Sittidae > Sitta > Sitta europaea. Next base: position 789,528 of record VXBS01005740.1, read on the forward strand.
ATTCCTAGAAATGCTTGTTTTTACAAATCCATCCAACCCTCAGCATTGACTTAATTTTAGTTCTCAGAACTGTTTTGCTTTAATCCCTTTCCAGCCCCGAATTAAACTGAAGAAAATATTTACAGTGCATCTACTGCATACCAAGGGAATGGTGACACTTCCTGGCCTGGCTGGTAACTTTTGGCTTTTTTACCTCGTGGGGAGGTTGAAATGAATGAACACAAGTGTGATTTCAGAAGGTTATGCCTGGTTTCAGTGGTGCTCATTTCAGTCTCTGCAGCAAAAGAACTGGAGGGTTTCCAGTTTGCTCTCTTTTTTTAGTATAGGAGCTGTCACCTTTGAGCATGTTCAGCAAATTCAGTGTCATGGGGAGACAAGAGGATCAAACAGGATCTCTCTTGCTCAAAACATTGTAGAATATCCCAATGAACACACGTGGTTCTGCCTTTTTGACAATGTTTGAATATTGGGACCCAAAGGAGGTAAAGAAGCTGTAGCTTCTCAGATTTTAAATCTTTGCCTGTTTAATATTTTGGGGGGATTTTTGCCTGGGTTTCTTCTAGGAAGACAGTAGTGTTTGATTTCCTGGACACCTTCATTTGAAGTGTTCCCTTTAACAACACATAATTTGTGACATCAGGTTTTGGTTGCTTCGTTGAATGCCTTTTATTCTTCTAGGGGTTTACATTTAATTAGTAATGTACTAATTGATACACCAGACAAGTTCAATGAAGTCAAGGACACAACCTCCCCAGGGTTTTGCCAGCCATCTAATTTATATGAATTTCCTCTAAGTCATGACAGTGATGCTTTAATCCATTAAAACCCACATGGAAATGCAGAGACAGAACACATTTCTTGGTTTCTGAGCAGTGAAGTGTAAAACTTTGCAATGCCAGTGTTTAATTGTGTGGCAGAGCCCAGTGCCTGTGCTGTGGGGATGGGGAGGGTGGCAGCAGCTCAGGGCTCTCCCTGTTGGTGCCAAAATGCTGAGGGGCTCAGCTGGGCAGTGTGAGGACACAGCCTCTGCTGGAAGTCCTTGGGAGGATGGATCAGTGAGCTGGTTTAGCTGTTTAGTTCTTGGTGGGGATTAGGCATCCATCATTTCCATGTCTATCTTTCCATCTCTGCAGACAGACTCCATGTAAAGGAAAGGGGCTTTGGAGGGTTTTGAAGTTTGGAGGTGAAGTCAGGTGAGGATTGTTCGAGCTGTCTCTGCTCCCTCACAGCAGGGCTGAGGTCCTTAAGGGCTGTAACCACAGCCTTGCAGCCTCTCTGCCCCTCTGAGAACTCCTCAGAAGGCCACAGTCCTGCCCTCCACTTTGTCTTTGGGCAGGATCTGTGACCCCTTTTGGTACACATCTGGAATTTAGGGAGTTCAGCTGGAGGACAGCACTTCAGGAATGTTCAGGAACAGAGTTAGGGAAGTCCCTCTCTGCCACAGCTGGCTGCCAGGGGAGATGCTGAAAAGAAGGGACACTACTGCTGAAATGACAGCCAACCTGGGATTTAGCTTTGTGGTTTGTTTTTAAGGACAGTCTGATGTAAATCAGTCTGTAAACTGGCAACCAAAATGTTCACAAGCAGTTGTCTCTGCTTGTAGCAGGAAGGACTTTTCATAAAAGTTAATCTTCCCTGAGCAAACAAATTTTAATCTGTGGGTTCCATCATCTTCTGCTTTTTAATAGTATTGCTCTTTTAATATCACTTCTTTTCTAACAAGATCATACCCTGGTCCCTTAGGCCATGTTAAAAAGGTCAGTCACTGAGTGGTATTTTAATTTAAATAAAGAGTGAAAGACAGAGTGTTTTTGCTAGAATACTAAAAGATCACCTATTTAAATCTTCCTTTAAAGTCTGTTTAACTATCTTTCTTTGAGGCTTTTTGTATGACCTTCAACATAATTTAAACTTAATTTTTAATTCATTATTCATGCCATTAAATGCTGCAACCCATTTCTTGCTGCAGTTTATTTCTCTATTAAATGCATGTGTTATACTGGTTTTGTTTGTTTCTGTAATGAGTTCTGATGTACTGGCATTTTAAAACACAGCAGAGAAGAATTTATTTTGAGAGGTAAAAAACCTCAATGCGTAAACGCTGTGTTACATCAACAACATTAATTAAGGTAAAAGAAGGGGGTAGGGGAAAGACAGGTTGAACCTGGGGCCTCTTACCTTGCTAATTCTGTGTAAATGCCAGTGTCCTGTGCTGCCCTGTGTGGGCTGGGGATGGGCTGCCCCGAGTGTTCCCAATTCCTGAAGTGCTTCAGCTTCACCCAGCAGTAACTGTGGCAGCTCCACTGACACCCTGACACCTGCTCTACATCATTGTTTGGGCTTCTCCATTTTTTTCTCACTTGGTAATTGAGTTTCATGGCTTGGTGCAGGAGATGGAATGAACTGCAGATAGTTATGTTATTATAGATTAGCCATAGTGATACTGGGGTTTGTAGAGACCTGATATGCTGCAGGAAAGCACCCAGAACTAATATCACTGAATAAAGGAAATAAATTAAGCCCTTAAAATGATGTATTTTCATTGCCAGGGAGCAGTTTTTTCCACCCCTCCTAAAGCTGATGGGCTGGTATCTCATTTGCTGTACCCAAGTTAGAGCTGCACCCTTGTACAGCAGTGTGAAGAGGAGACATAGATTCTCATCACTGCAAAACACATGCACAGTTATTTTTCTGTTGTCTGTCAGCATTCAGGTACTTTAGGAATATAAACTACTTCTGTGTCTTTCCTCACTTGATTCAATGGCCTTAAGTGTGGCAAATTCACAAGCAGTTGAGCAAATAAGGAAAAAAATTCAGTGTTCTGTTACTGTTTCTTCCCAGAATTTTTGTCTGACAGTCATTAGCAGTACAAGTTGATTGGAGAAACTTTTGAAGAGGGTACAATGCACTGTGAAGGGAAGAAGGTGCCAAAGAAAACAAGGTTAAGTTCTAAGAGTGAAGTGGTAGAGCTATAATGTTTACAGTGTTCCTTTGGGTTTTTTTTTAAGCAGGGGAGAGAAAGCAAGCATTTCCCAGGAGCACAGATTTCCCCAAAATCTGGGACAGTTCTGCAGGTGGCAGGAGCACGGATGCCACATGACCCTGGGGATTGTCAGAGCTGCACAGTGACCTGCAAACCTGCTGGGCACCCCTGCCTGTCCCTGAGCCAGGGGTGGCTCTCTGGATTGCCATCCTGTCCCTGAGCCAGGGGTGGCTCTGTGGCTCTGGATTGCCATGGAGCTTCCTGATCCAGGGGACACTCTGTGGCTCTGGATTCCCATCCTGTCACTAATCCAGGGGTGGCTCTGTGGCTCTGGATTGCCATCCTGTCCCTGAGCCAGGGGTGGCTCTGTGGCTCTGGATTGCCATCCTGTCCCTGAGCCAGGGGTGGCTCTGTGGCTCTGTGTCCTGCTCCATGGGGCCACAGCAGCCCCTGCTGAGTCAGCAGTGCTTGCCATCCCTGCCTTCTTCTTTCTCCCCATTCTGGAGCACATCCAAGGAAATGCAATATGTGACCAGGACAGCTTCCAGTGTAGGGCAAGCCCCAGGCCCCACCTGTGAGATTTGATAAGAGATTTTCAGCTCATCACTGATATTTTTCTGTGCCTAAGTCCCACTCCCAGCCAGCCCAGTGGGCACTGGCAGCCTTTCCCAGTGCTGCTGGGAAGCCAGCACTCCCCTGGGAGCCCTTCAGCTGGTGACCCCTCTGCTGAGCAAACACCAGCGTGGCTCTGCCATCCCCTGGCTGCCAGGGTGAATTCATGGGCTCCCCAGCTGTCCTCAGTTAATGGAATCCATATATTCTGTCACCCCAGAAGACCTCCCTGGGAAATTACCTCCCCTTTCCTTGCTCTTTGAGAAGAGTTATTGTATGGGAGCTAAACTGGGATTAGGTGCTCTTATCCACAAGATATATCTATATATATCTTCATTTCCCCCCCCCCCCCAACCATTTTTATTTTTTTTTTTTTTTAATCCTCTCCTTCCTTTCCTACCTCCCCTTTCAACATCCTGAAGGAAGGAGACAAATTGTGACAAGGTTAAATTTCTGTACTGCATGTTGAAACACTACATTAGGGCAGAATTTGAACTGAATTAGTGAAATACCAACTTTCTGCTGTACCATTCTCAATTCTGGTTTTAAAAATATAGTAATGGATAAAATAATCTAATTCTACCTTATAACAGATGGGATGTGTGTCTTGGGCCATATGGCTGCTGATTTGGACTGTTTGGGATATCCTGTTGCTTTTACCATATATGTTGTTGCTTTGGACCCTGCTGGTGTGATGTTGAAGCACATATATTTCAACTCTTCACAAGTTCTTAATTAAAAACATTTTAACTGGGAAATACAGCTAGATCTAGGGTTGCCTGAATTTTGTGTCAAGCTTTATATGAAATATATGCAGGGAACAACTTTATTGGGTGTGTAGACAGAAGATACAAAAGAGCCTTATTATGTGTATTTTGAGTTTATTTCAGTGTCATCAGAGTAAAAATAATTCTGTTAATTTTGCTAAATGATACTGTACATGTGCTTTTCTCAGTTTACACAAAAGTAGTATTTGTGGAATGCTTAAGATAATTTTGATCTTTCAATTTGTCAGAGAAATGAGTCTCCTGTTTCCATTCCAAAAAACCCCAAGATGGATAATCTGGAGCTTGTGAGGGGGCCCATATTAAATTAATTGTTCACAAAATTTTTGTGTGTTGATGAGCTGAGCTCTTATTAATAAAATGTGATTATGTTAGGATAGTGCTGTTGTCTTTCTGAGATTCAGAATTTTCTTTGATAACTGGCCTCTCTTGGGATTCCCAGCAGAGGATTTGGGAGCTGGAGTGATTTTACACCCCATTGCTGGGCTCTGATTTGTGTTATTGTCCTGGCCAGGGACAGCCTGACCTTCCTGTGGGACACTTCTGTCACCTGGTTGGGGGCTCTGCTCTGCTGCCCAGCCTTCCTGCACAGGGGGCTAAATTACAGATTTGGGGGGCTTTATCTGCAGGGCCATGCCCTCAGTTCAGTAACAACCAAAGCTGTGGTGGGCTCAGCTCCAGCCCAGAGCCCTGGCAGCCCCGGGGGTGCAGGTGCCCCAATCTCACTGTGTGCCCTGCCAGGGCAGCCTCAGGGCTTGGGTGGGCACAGACAGGGGCATGGCCCCTGCAGCACTGCCTGCCTGGGGGCTCAAAGGGCACCAGACAGGGGAACTTCAGGAGAGGGATTAGATTGTTCCATCCCTTCATCCATCCATCCATCCATCCATCCATCCATCCATCCATCCATCCATCTCCTAGAGAAAGATCCCACACTGACGCCCTAGTGAGTTCAAGATGCCACCGCTCTATGGTATTAAATATGTACCTTTTTTCTTGTTTAATTAATAGAGCCTCTTTACTGTGGCTTTTCCTCAAACTGAGTCTTTTCTAGTCCTTGTGTGAGGTCTTGGCTTTGGTGTGATGTACTCAAACCAGTCAGAGGTGCAGAACTTTTCTGGATAATAAAATTCCTGCTTTAGCCTAGATTTATTTTAATTTTTACGTGGTAAGTGCTGTTTGAAAATAACAATCTTTTGAGTGACTTCTGTCAAATTTAAAATCAGTAATTTAAACAAAAGCAAAGCACCTTTTTAAAAGATAAATGCACTTACAATCCACTTAGAAGTGTGTGGTACACTGTACACAGAAGCCTTGGGTCCATCAGCTTCAGCATTTGTCCAACACGAACAAATTTGTTTCCAGCATGAGCCTGTCTTTAACTGAGATGGAAAGTCAGTGTCATTCTTTTTCCCTCTAAATGCTTTATTAAAAGTATATATTTCATGTGAGCCTTTGCACCTACAGAGGCTTTTCTTCCCTAGATGAATTGAAATGGTCCACACATGGATATAGAAGCTATTATTTTCCCAGCAGGATGTTAAACTGCTCATCAACTCTTGCAGAGCCAAAACACTTAGGAAAACCACACAGGTGAGGGAGCTGCAGCTCTAATAACCACGGGTCAGCACTTCATCTCCAGCCAGGAAATCTGTCCCCCCTTCAAAGAAGGTGTGCTCCCAAGACCTGGACACTTTATGCTGCAGAGGACTGGTTTACTGGGGGCTGGAAATCATCAAAAAAGGCTCAACTTTTTTTGATGAAGCAGGCACAGATTCTGCCAGCATCACAAACCTGCTGTCCAGGTAGGATCTGGCTGCTGCTGCTGCTCTCTAGCCTGATTTTTCAGGGTGTTGCCAGTTAAGCCATTTTAGATACCACCCCTACACCCTCCCACTCTGAGTTAGACCCCTAGTGTGATTTGAAAGGCAGAGAGAGGAAATCAGGTCTATCAATATTAAAATATATTCCTCAGTATCGAGGAGGATTTGGTAAACTGGTTAACTCACTTTTACCAGGAGTTATCCATAATTGTAGATTACACTGACAAAACCTGATAATTCTTATTTCTTCTTTCTCTTTTTATGTGGGTTTTTTTTGTGTAGTTGGTTGGTTTGTTTTTCCTCAACTGTGTAAACATGTAACATTGCCTGTTACTCAAATTACAGTGATGGTGATTTTAAACTGATGAGTTTGAAGAAGATGAAAAGAGGATCAGAGTAACCCCAAAGAAATAACATTGAGTGTTAGGACAGGAAGCTTTCCTTGGGAACATGTACTGACAGGACAAAGGGGACTGGCCTCAAGTTGAAGGAGGTTTAGATTGGAAATTGGGCAGGGATTGTTCCCTGGCAGGGTGGGCAGCCCTGGCACAGGGTGCCCAGAGCAGCTGTGGCTGCCCCTGGATCCCTGGCAGTGCCCAGGGCCAGGCTGGACAGGGCTGGGAGCACCTGGGATGGTGGGAGGGGTCCCTGCCATGGCAGGGGTGGGACTGGATGAGTTTTGGGGTCCCTTTTGACCCAAGCCATTCTGTGGTTCTATGGATATATTGCATTTAGCACTTACATAATCTGTTTTATGAGATATTTCAACACCCTGTGAAGGTGAGCTGTGGAAATCCACGTTTGCCTTTTTACTCATGAAGCACCTTTGCTGTGGTTTGTGTTCATCCCTTTTTGCTAACTTGGTTTTTCTCCCCTTTGCTATTTGTTCCTCTTTGTTTGCAGTGGTGGTTGTCAAGTGATTTGCCATCCTCCTAGCTGACCGTGCTGCTTACAACTCCCATGGACAGTGATTTTTTCCTAGCACTTCTCTTTGCATTCTGCAGTAGCTGTCAGCTTTCTAATTTCATTTTTATTCATGGAGGTGCCAACATAAATGAGAAATGTCTATAAACCCTTCTTCTCCATATTATAAATTAGTAACTGATGCTGTTTAGGACAAGATTTCTCTTACATGTGTAAGTTAAGTACTTTCAATGACTTATTTTTTCAGTGTCTGAATCTATCCACTTCTGAACATATTTGACTAGATATTCCAAGTTCTATGTTTTTCTGGGAATAAAAGATGCCCTATGCTATTAATCCTTTTACAGCAGTGATTGACTGAAACAGTTTGTGGGAAAAGGAAGAAAAACATATTTAGCAAAGATCTCTGGGAGAGTTAATTTGTCTCCCTGTGGCTCTGAGATGTGCAATTCAGATTTCTGCATGCTGTGGACACCCTTGTCAATGTATTGATGAAGGCCTGTGGGAACACAGCGGTTTTAAACAATATTTTAAAGCAGAAATTCCAGAGTACTTTATATGAATGATATTCTTTTTGTTCTCAGCAACTGTAAAATACAGCAAAACTGAAGAATGTTTTATTTAAATTTTTAAACAATAGATGAATTTTCAGGATGCTTATTAAAATGGGAAATAGTAAATGATGAAAGGTTTTCTTTAATGGAAAGTAAAAATGTCATGACATCACCAGAATATATTGGAGACCAGGAAGCAGAGCAGCTCTTGCCCAGAATGCTGATGAGCTGTGCTGCTCAGGCTTTCTCCTGCAGGCAGGAAGAATGTATTTTCTCTTTCTGTTGTGTGTTGTTATATATTTATACGCAAAAGAAGTTATTTCATCAGTAATGTCCAAGAACTGCACACCAGGCTGGGAGCAGCTGAAATTTGTTCATTAAAAGTTCATGGTCTGTTGACCTTTTCTCGTTCAAGCCTTGTATTGAGTCCATCCCTTATCTCTGCTGTGCATGGCAGATTGTTTAGCATATTTCTTGTGTAGAGAGTGACTTTGAGTGCCACAAGGACCTCACTTGGCACTGCAGGCATAAGCAGAATGTGTTTGAAAATGTTGCTGTGCTCTCTAGTGGATAATTTAGTTATAAGTGTCTAAGAAATTAGTATCAACAACAGTTACCAATTTATATTTCACTTAACTGAAAGACCTGCAGTAAGACCTTCAGCAGAAGGGCTCTGCTGAAGTGCAGGGCTGTGCCTGCAGGGAGCAGCTCGCAGGTTTTACTGCACACATTTCATCTCTGATATATTTAGGGAGAGCTCACATTCTGTACAAGCTGATTCCAAGGCTGATTTTCAATGGTGCAGGCAGCAAGATGACTTTATTTGACAGCCTATCTCAGATCATGAGAGATGAGCTCTCTCCACATCTCGTTGTTGCCAGCAGCCCTTGGCTGGCCCCGGGGCACCCAGCTATCAGTGGCACCCCTTACCCTGCCTCTTCTGGGGTTCCTCAACAGTGTCTGCCTGCTCCTGACCTGTGAGGGTGCTTCTGATGCTTTCAATCTTTCCTGGATTATCAGCAAGCTTGTATTTGGCCTTCCTATCTCCATTCCTACTGCTTTTAATCTGTTCAAATCTTTGTACTACAGTCTGTGTTCGTCAGGAAATTATTTCCCAACCTTATTCTTTCCAGCCCAACAACCATCTCTGGTGCCATCCTGCAGAGTTCTCAGGTAGTTCAGTGGTGATTTACACTGTGACTTAGGCTGTCACTCCAGTTGTCCTCTCCTTTCCTTGGCCTGTCAGTCATCCTGCATTGAAGGGCTGCCATTGCTGCTTATCTGAGTCATTTCCATCTGCATTTAATTTATTGAGCTTATAATTATTTGAAGATCTATATACTAGAATTGGCAAAATAAAAGTGTCTTTCCTGAGAAAACTCAATATCCAGTGTTCTACGTGGTAGACTGGCCTCTTTGAGATGGCCCAGAGCTGTGCATGAAGATGTCTGCAATGGTGAATTATTGTTCTCATGGCCAAATAATTGGAGCAGCAGATTGGAATCAAATGACATCCCGTCCCATTTCACAAGAAAAATAATTTGGCTTGATTCTTCATTGAGCTTCTGTTGTCAAGTTCAGGACTGAAAAGCTGTACAAACTTTTCCTCTTATTTCAATGGATGTTTCCACAGAATTCCTAAAATCTGCTGGCAGTTGGAGCTGTCTGCATTCCTGCCTCTGTGTGCAGGTGCATGGGGAGTAGTTCAGCTGTTACTGAGTTGTGCCCAGGCAAGTGATTTCATATCTCCTTGGATATGGTAAAAATTATCCCATTTTGTGTAATTTTATTGATCTTGATCAGTATACAGTGTAACAGTCATCCAGAGAATTAAATCTTGCTGTATTCTCAACAGCTCTCCAAGTCTGGATTTGCAGTAGATTTAGACTCTTTTCAAAGTCCTGATGGAAAGAAGTTTCCCTTCCCCCACATGCCAGCCTCTCACTGTTCCAGGTGATTCAGTTGTGACTGTTCAGGTTCCTCTCTTTGGTCTTCTGTTTGTAAATATGCAAACAAATGGAATAGGAAATAGGGATGAGGATCTAGGAACGAGTTTTCCCTCTGGTGGTTTTCTTCTCCTTGGTTTTGGCATTTAGATAAGATTAATTTAGTTTCAGGTTTCATGTCAGATTTCAAGGTAATGAGGAGTTTTAATTTAACATTTGTTGTTTCATGCTCTCATAATAACAGTATGAATTCTACAAGTCAGTATATTCTGCAAAACTCCACTGGTTAGAAAACACAGTTTATTTGCTTGGGGTGATGTGTAGTTATAAAAATGTAAACAAATATGGAATATTATGTCCTCTTGAAATATGGGTGAGTTTTGAAGCTGTAGATGGAGCAGCCATTTAAAAATCTTCGAAGGGCTATGTTGGGAAGTCTGCAGAGTAGGTGTGGCACTGGGAAGGCATTTTGTCATGAGGAGCAGCTGAAGTCACTGTGTGAAGTTGGCATGAAATAATAAAACTGCCAGAGCAGAGGTGATGTGATGGTCACTCACTTCTCTAGGTGTGGAAGTTAATAAAAACAGGAGAATCTTTAAGTGGTGTTCTAAAAATCATCCTACCCTGACTTTGAGTTCAATTAGTGAAATCACCCAAACCCTACAGCTCTTAGAATAATACAAAAAAGACTTAATGATGTGTGAGAATTCACAAGAGGGCAGGAAATTTTCTTTTCTGTTGTAAATTAAGCCTTACTCTTCCCATTTTATTATAAGGTGATGGCATTTTATTGTCAAAGCTCTGGCAGTCAGAGCCTTCCAGCCTGGTATAAACAACTGATCTAAACAACTCCTCTACAAAATATTCCTGACCATTGTAATTAAAAAAATGACCTGGTATTGTAATTAAAAAAAAAAAAAAAATCTCTGATGCTCTTCTATTTTGCAAATAATCACAATCAGGTTGTGCTGTGCTTGTCTGTTAAGGATATTGAATATATGTGCATACAAATATTTATATAATGTTTATTCAGTGCAACAGATGTTCAGGTGAGCATCACTGGGGCTTGGGGTAATTTGGATCACTTGTTTTTCTTGGGTTCTCTCTCTCATTGATGGAATAATGGTGAACTGTGTTTCTTTTTAAAAAGTCTCAGCAAATATATTAGTTTGGGAACATTTCTGGGATTTTTATACATATAGAAATATAAAAATATAGATATATCACAAACATGTATATCTAAAAGGATAACCTCCTAAATCTTTTTTTCTTTTGAACTTTCCATGAGAATGAGATGCATACTGAAGCTTTGAGTAATATTTTATTGCAATGCAGTAAAAACTTGACTTGCAGTTTTATTATTACTGTGATTTTCATTCAAAATTTTATATCCACAAATTATCTTTTTTTCAGTTAAAGTCAATGTGGAATATGTTGCCCTGACTTGTGCCCTGAATTTTCACTCTTCCCCTGATGTTCAGAGTGTGAATGTCATTTTATTTCCCAGGTAAAATTATTGCTTGCTAGTGGTTTACAACCTTTCAGTTTATCTTCTGAATGGGGAATTGAGGGTTTTCCTAAAGAGAAGAGAGGGCAGCAACAACCATGAAATTCTGTGAACCTCAGAACAACCTGGGAGTGGTGGCATTTGGAAGGAACAATAACTCTAAAATCAGGAGGGGAATCCTGATCCTGGGGTGGAATAGCAGTGCTGACTTTTTGTGTGCTTTCCAAAAGAATCCTGATCTCTCTGGGAATGCATTTTTGGTGGAAGTTGGTGTCTGGAGCGGGATGTGGGCATAATATTGTGGTGAAAGTGGAATTCTGTTTCCCCCTTTGGAATCTGGAGTTTCCTTTAGTGCCAGCTCTAGCTCGGGTGCTGTGATTTGTCTTTATTGCAGTGTCAGGCTGAAGAGCTCTCTGTGCACAAATAATGAGCTTTCATCTTCTGCCCCTGAGAGTGGGCAGCAGGGCTCCACAGCCCACCTTATCCCTGAGAAACCTGTTTGCATTTCAGCCACAGGCACCCCTTGGTGTGCCCCAGCAGGATCTGCAGAGCTCTGAGCTCCTGCCAGCACACACCTGCCCAGCCTCGTGTGCCAGCTCCGTGCCCACGAGGGTCTGCCAGCCCCCAGAACATCCCTCTGCTTGCCCACACTCTCTGCATTTTAAGAAATTCCTGCTGACTCAGATTCCTCAGGGCCACGTTTCTCACACTCAGTTTCCAAGTTCTGCCTAGATGCAATTGCTGCAGACAACCAGGTATGGGTGCCAAAAAAAATTATCTTATAGTGATAGAAATGTATTTTACCCATCCTTCAGTTATTCCTGAGTTTCTGTGCACCCCATCCCTTTGAGCCACCAGAATTGTCCACTATGACCCAGGGAGTTATGAAGCAGCAGAACACAAAGTGATCTCTTCCTTTTCCTGGTTTTCCACCCTGAAATTTGTTTCTCACAAATTCTCTTGACCCAGGCAAGGCAGAAAGGGGCTGTCCCTCTGAGTTTTACTTCACTCTCTTGTGAGGGACAGTGTGGCATGCATGTGTTTTGAGATTCCTGCCATTGATACAGAGAAATGAGAAGGGAAATATCTGATGAACTTGTTTTCCTTGCCTCTGGTGAGCAATGTATGACAGCTTTTGAGAAACAGTGTTCAAAAGAGTCATTACTGGGCCATTTGAATTAGTGAAATAAAAGTAAAAACTTCTTATTTTCTAGCAGCTTATTTTCCCAGTGGTTGTGCAATGATAACCACCACTTCAGTCACAGGGTCAGGGGGTTCACCTGTCATTAGCACACTCTGAAAGCCTCTAATGCCTTTCTGATGTATTTATTCTTTGATTTATTCATTTCCTTGCTCTCCAGTTTGGGGTGGAACCCTAGCAGTCCTAAACCAGGGAATGGCAGAGTGCTTTGCTGCTCTGACAGTCCATTTGTGCACCCAGCAAGGAGAATTCTTTGAGGAATGGCACAGAGGATGGTGTTGCTATTGTGACTCCTGAAATTATCTCAAGTTTTGTGCTTTTCTATGGGTACAAATAGTCTTGTGATGGGTAAGCCTTGGAAATATGTAATTCTGAGTTAGAGAGAAATGTTTGAGTTTGTACTTACCAAGATCTGCTGTTGCTTTGTGATCAGTTGTGCTTTGGGAACATTAAAGCATTGCAATGAGAATTCTGCTTACTAAACCATAACAAAAAAATTTGTTCCACTTTGAGATTACTTTTTTTTAAATGAAAACCCGAGTGAAAAGTGCTCAGAGTATTTACACTTCAAGTGACCTCAGCACAATTTACAGTCGTTCAGCAGGGAAAAAAAAATATCCAAGTTCTGCTGTTCTAATTTGTCTTTAAAAAGATTCCACAAGACAAATAAACCACTTATATTCATTTTTCTCTCCAGTATGCTTCCATTACTCAGTAGTGAGCGAGACATAAAGGTGATCTGAGCCTGAGAGTTTAACCAGAAATAAAATACAGGAATGTATCCTGGCCCTCACACTTAGGCTGTATTTTCCTTTAGAAAATTCTTTCATGTGCTTGTGAGATATCAGAGATAATGATGTGTTGAGTAGGAGCAATGAAATGAGAATCTCTGTCAATAAATTTGTTCAAAATGCAAGCAAGTGAAATAATCTATTGTCTGGTGCAGCCATTCTACACAAGTACATAGTTCAAATCATTTCAAAGCTTAGGCTCTAACAGAAACAGTTGGGTTGGAGTATAGCACACCAGAAATTAAATGTCATTTTTGTCTCTTTGAAGGAATTTAGGGCAGGGAGAAGAACTGAAATGAATTTAAAATTTTATTCTGAATCTTAGCCTAAATTTACTTTAACTTTTCCTATTCAAGCTGAACTCGTAACCATTCTTGTAGAGTATTTCTTTTTGGAACCACAAGTAACCAAAAAGCATTTTTAGCAGCAGAATGAACTTCCATGAGAATTTTTAAACCTGTTAATGCTTTTTTTAATCATTCAAAATGAAGATAATTTGTTTTCCAGTGTGAACTTCCCATTATATGTTGGACTGTCTGCTGTAATAGCCCATGTTGAGGTAGTCAAGTGTAGTCCTGGATACTCCAGGTCCTGGATAGTTCAGCTAAAAACTCATGGCAAATATTGACTCTTGAGAAAGGTATCTTTCTCAAAGAAGACTTAAATGACCCAGTTTAATTTTTTTTTTCCATTTTAATTTATCACCATTTTTATGATATTTGGAGTAGCAATATTCCTCTTCCTTAATGTGGCTTTTGCTTAAAATTTTTGTGTCAGGACCAGAAACCTTCTGCTGCCTTAGTGGTTTATCCATTTCCTAGACTCTTTTCCTTCTGCTTTGCATGCAAACACTGTGCTGTCTGCAGGCTGGGCCATGGATGGGTTTTATACACAGGTCATTAAAGAACTTGCCTGTGCATCTCCAGATTTATTAAGTGACTTGGAGTGCCACTCTATCAAGCCATTGTATCCAATTAGTATTTCTCTCCCTTAGAGAAGGATTTCTTGAAAAATATTTGCAGTTTATGAAATTATATATGAAATTATATAGGCTTTGGGGTAATTACAAGGGTATTTTAGTTTTTCAGTCCATTTTATTATGTTTTGTTATGAACTGTTTACAGCAGTTCTCGCTGGCAGGGGAGAGGAGACAGGGAGGGCAAATGGAGCTGAATGTGGAGCAAAACCAAGGGAAATCTCATATTAAAGCTTCACCAATGAATCTTTGCAGAGTTTATGCAAATCCAGTGGGTATTTTGTGAAAGTGTTAATGAGTGTCACATCCTGATTACTGCAGATTTCCCCCTGCATTTCCAACTGTACCAAATCCAATAGAAACTGCTGAAATTAACACCACAAGACCACAATATTTTGTCAGAAAAACGTGTGAAATTTGTTTTTAAAACACTGTGCACTCATTATTCCTGGGAACATCTCACATAGATGTTGGTATAAAATATCCTGTGTGCATTCCTCGATGGATGGCAAAGTTAGTGTTGGTCTCCCTAAATCCCTCTAAAGGACTCTCTATTTCTGAACTGTGTTTTGCACCTCACTATAAAGCAAACCCTATAATTAGCTGCCCTGGCAGAGGATCCTGTTAGGAATGTGCTTGTTTACCAGTAGCTACCAGGAGCAGGTCTTTTTGCCAAGCACATGGATCCCAGCATGGGTTGGGTTGGATGGGACCCTCAAGAGAATCTGGTTTTCAAGCCTGAAGTTTCTGAGTTTCTAAAGCTCTGTTTTTATGATATTTTAGTTTGCTGAAACTTGTCCCCAAGAAAAGAATATAAACAGCAGAACATTGTTTTAGTAACAGTGTTCATGTTGTGAATTCTTTTCTGTGGGAGGGATCTCTTGATGTCCCTCTAGTTAGAGCAATGTGAGTGAAGAAGTTTGTCTTTCTTTCACCAATCACAGTGGTCTGTGGAAAATTGTATATGAGGGAACATTCCCTAAAAATAAAGTCATTCTTTCTTCACACAGCCTGAGCAAAATCACAAGAGTCTGTGTCGTGTGTGTTATCTCTGCAGCGACACTCAAGACCATCCAGTGCCACCCCTGCCATCACCAGGAACACCTCCACTGTCCCAGGCTGCTCCAAATCTTATCCAGCCTGGCCTTGCACACTTCCAGGGACCCAGGGGCAGCCACAGCCTCTCTGGGCACCTGTGCCAGGGCCTCAGCACAGTCAGTGAAGGATTTCTTCCTGACAGACATGCTGGTCCTTTTGTTGTGTGTGAAGTGGGGCCTGTGATGTGTGAGGTGACTCCAGACTCACTGATTTAGTTAGACTCAAAAACTGAGAAAACTAAAATTTTAAAAAATTAAATAAAAAAAAAATCAATCATCCTGTTCCCCTTTACTTAACAGTTGTAGTCAGGGTTTTGAACACTGCAGCCAGCTCACTTCCCTGTCTCCCATTCCCTTTGCATTTTGCTGCGTGAGCCATCTCTCCTCTCTCAGCTTTTGCTGGGTCTGAAGTTTTGAGACAATTTTATGTCCCTTTTGCTCTCTTTCGGTTCAGCTTGGCAAACATATCCTGTCTTTATAACTAGGCCAAAAAAGCCCTTGCAACTCGTGAAAACAACTGAAATCCAGAACCATTTGGGGGGAAGGAGATTTTGCTAGCAGCCCTCCAGGATGCCACTGGTGGGATGGATCAGGATGGGCATGGATCTTTTATTTCTCTGCCAGCCTACCCTGTGCTGTTAATATAACCCTGAATGCCAGTGCTTGTGACAAGCCACGATCACAATGAGCCTGTTTATTTCCAGATACTAGTGCCGTCGTTCATTTGCACATTAAAGGGAACTTTGCTGCTAGAAGACAAATTCGAGGCTACAAAAGCTTTGTGATTATTGTAATGGTAATCTGTATTCAATCCCATATATGTGTCACATCCTGAATACTTAAAAAAATTAATTAGTCAACTGAGTTGTGCCACAGATGAGCAGGAGCAAGGGGCTGCTTGCATCCACAAGCTGTGACATTCTCTGTGCCAGCAGGACTTTGAAGGAGAGAAGGTCCCCAAGAACTGAGCTGGAGGTGGTCCCACCCTCTGCCTTCTACCTGAGAGTGCAGAGAGTGGTGGCATTTGTGTGGTTGTTATATTAAGAGCTGGAAATATGTTTGAAGTATCTTAAATAACAATCCCTATGCTGCATTATATCCTGTATTTATAAAGTTATTTAAATCTTTGCATTCATTTTAGTGGGAAGTAAACGTCGTGCCTCTTAAAGCTAGTGACAAAAGTCTCATTGGTGTGTTCTGCAATCTGGAGAGCAACTGCAAATGAAAATAGGTGGAGTAAAAATAAATACAGCTGCAAAATAAAGATTTGTCATTAACTAAGAATAAAAAACAGGCAGTTACCCATTTTCTTAACAGAATTCTGCCTCCATCCATCTCACAGAGCTGCCCAGCAGTCTTCCTTTGCCTGCTTTGTGGGCCAAAGACCTCCTAGAGGTCTCTAGGTTGTGCCCTGCTGTTTTCTGTGCTCAGACCCTGCGGTGGGTGCAGGCAGGCTCAGCCCTGCAGGCAGGCTGAAAAGGCTCAGCCAGGCTCTCGGTGCTCCCTGCCAGCTGGGATCTGCCTGGAAATGGGTTAGATTGAATTTATCTGAGCAGCCCTCAGGCCCTGCTCCGTGCCAGAGGCTGGGCTTCATCCTTTGATGGGGCTACCTTGCACGGTTTGGTCTCCAAGGGGAAACGAGTGCACTGTCACTGTTTCTGATAACACACAACACGGACTCTGGGATCAGAACACGACTCCTTCACTAGGGATGGCTCTCCCTTGTATACCATGTTACACAGCCCAGTGTGACTGGTGAAACAAAGGCAAACCTCTCCACTCACACTGGTCAAACCAGAGGGACAGGAAGAAGAAATCCCTCCTGTCAGAAGGAATGAATAACACAAATATTACAAAAACATTCCATCATGTTTATCACACTTTCCTGGGAAAGAATATCAGAAAACCAAAACATCAGGCCTGAAACCAGACTACACTGCACTTCCAGGTTTTTTAGGTATTTTCCATTGTGTTGTGACATTTCCTCACCCTGGTGTGGTGAGTGCTGTCACATCTGTGTTTTCCCGGTCATGGGGCTCTGAAGGCAAATTAACCTTTTGCAGTTTTATTGAGGAAACAATTTGCATTAATACTGTGGGAAGGAAAGAAAGATTGCAGAATTAGAAGACATTTTGAATTCACAACACAGTAAAAAATTGTGTTTTCTAATTACTAAACAAAAAGATGTAATTTGTTTGGGAAAAACACCAAAATGCAGATCTAGATTACCTCTGAAGGACTTATATAGTGGAATGTTAAAGTCCATGTTGCAGCCTTAACTAGTAATCCTTGTTCCTGTGCAGATACTGTCTGCTTTAGGAATACAAATTCCTGTGACTACTTTAGCATTTCAACAGGGCTGTGAATATGTATAAGCACAGAAGGAATTATTTTGCTTCAAGACTTTTCAGAGACCTGTTTCTTCTTCATGTTGGTAGATGTGTTGTTACCTTATGTTTCACATTAAACTTTGCAACAAGCTCAAAAAAAGAGTCAACAACCTTGAGAGTGAATGCTGCTGGTGAATGGTGTCTGGTGCCTTCCTTACACTTGACAAAAATGAGATAAGGATTTTTTTCCTTGATTTGATGCTTCTTCAGAAACTTTGCTTTATTTTAGGGCTTTGGATAAGTAGTTCTTTTTTGAACTTGACCTCCTAAGCAGGAGTGGTTGTGCAAAAAATCCCTATCTGTATAATATGCATTTTGAGTACAGGCATGACTGGTTATTTTTATAGCAGTTTTCATAGAATTTATGCAGGAAACTTTTTTGTGGCAACATTTTAAGTAACATTCATTAGAGCAGTACTAGTTTAGTTGCATCAAAATTATGTTCCTCTACTATTTTATTGATGGTGTTTGATTTTCTTGTTTCTGAGTTAGGCATGACTTTTTGGACAAAATATAGAAAATAAAATTTTCATTTTGTATGTTGCAAACTTTTGCATTTAGCATTGCACTAGGAGTGTGAAAGTACCTTTGGACACTTGCAAAGTTTAAGTTACCTCATTTGTGAAGTACTCTAATTGTATGAATGGCAGAAACAGAGCTGGAACCTTCAAGAGAGGTTGGTGACATCAGCAGCAAATACACCTTGGGAAAAGGCAACCCCAGCTCCTAATGCAAAATGGAGCAATTCAGATTGGAGTAATCACATTCACAAATTCTTTATGGAGGCTGCTTGTGAGCAATTGGCTAAAGAAAAGTACTGACAGAAAAATGATTTCTGGAAACACCTAGTATTTTGTGTCACTGTTTTTTGGGAACAACTCTAATGCAGATCCAATGCCAAACCCAATTATTTTTGTGTACTTTTGTAATTAGTTGCACTGTGTGCTTAGCAACGTTGTGGATGCTTGCAGGATCCAACCCCAGGAGAACATCTTAAAATTCTGCTCATTTTTTCTCTGATTGTATTTCTTTTGATAGTTCAGCCTTAAAATCCTTATAATTTAGATTCTCTTCAAAAGGTCCTATTTAGCATCAGTTAGCACCATGCATGCTCAGATGCAGATTTCCTCGAGCTCTGATTGCTCTCTTGGGTTTGTGGCATCTGATGGATGTTGGATTTTTTAACACATTGGTTGTCTGGCTCAAACTTGCACATGGAAACCAGGAACCCTTTTGAAATAGAACTGCAGCATGTTTGTGATAAATCACTTTTCCATCTGAATGTGCTTCATTAGGCTTCCCTTGCTCATTAGATGGCACAGAGGAAGGAACCATTCCAGCAGGAATCCATCAGGCATGGAGAGCCCCCATGTGTTGGACATGGACCTGCATTAAAGATTAAACCACATTTCACTGCTCTGTTTAACTGGAGTAAAAGCACTTTACAAACTGGGCAGGTGCAGAATAACCTTCTGCTCGAGATGCTATTGTGAATTTTACCAGTATTTGCTTTCCTTCAGTGGTTATGCTGGTTTTTAATAGTTCCCACAGAACGGAAACTCAGTTCAGGAAATTATGGCTAAATCAGTCACCCACTGAAGACTTTGAGCTGGAAGCTTTCTAGGATGACATGTTACATCAGTTTAAAAAAAAACAAAAAACAAAAACAAAACTCCGGCTGCACCATTCACTAAGAGGTATTTTACATTTAGTTCCTTTAGTCTGTTTCTCTGTGATTTTCTTTGTCAATTGGAAAATCCAAAAGAAAAGTATTCCTTTTTTTAAGGAGAAGAAGATGTAAGGATGACAAACAAGTAAATTAATTTAGAACTTTTGATGTGCCATGAGACATAATGTTGATAAGATGGTACTCGTCTGTACTATTCAATTAGTACATTGAAAATACTAATTTCAAGACCTCCAGAATTACTGAAACCTCAAGAGCTGCTGCCACCACAGCAATATTTGAGTTGTGTAAGGTCTGTCCTGCCAGAGTCATGGGAAGGACAGAGGTTTGGGCCCCTTGGCCACGGCAGGGTGTGTGCAGGGAGGATCCCCTGCAGCTGAGCCACAGCCGGGCTCTGCTGGGATCCCACCGGAGCTCTGCCCATCCCACAGGGCACTAACCCCGGCTCTGGGTGGGGCTCCAGGGGCTCTGTGCCTCACAGCTGCTGGAGCAGCTCTGGGCATCCCAGCTGAGCCCTGCACCAGCCCTGGCCCAAGGACCCTTGGAGATTTCAGACTTTTCATCTCCGGTTCTGCTGTGAGGTGAAGAGCCACGGTTACCCACCACTGAGAGAGAGTGGGGAGAAGGAATGTGTAACCTGCACAGATTTTTAGTCAAGGTTACTATTTCTATAGCCTAAAACATAAATTTACAATGATCTTTTTTTAAGTTGGACATAGGAATTCAGACCATTATTTTGATTTTGATCGTTGCTACAGCTTTGTGAGTGCTGCAGCTCTTTCTGCAGAAGTGTGTGCTTTGCCAGTGCTTGCCCCTGCCCCCCTTATTTTTTTGCTAATGAGATAATTAGTTAGTTCAAACTCTTTTTCATTATGTGAATAAAGCATGGGGATTTCTGAAGAACAGCACTGAGGGCCACATGTAGCATGTGCCAGGATTGCAGATCCTCTGATTGAAGGGCCATGTGTGCTGCAAAGGCTCAGAACAACGGGCCAGAGGTAATGGAGATGTTTTCTGACTGCTTTCACTCTGAATGGCCTTGCCCTGGACAGCCTGGTTTTACAAATTAGCAGTGCTAATTGCTGGTGGTGGCATTTTAATGGAACTGAGCTTAAT
The DNA here is from genome assembly GCA_013400255.1 of Sitta europaea. Taxonomy (NCBI): domain Eukaryota; kingdom Metazoa; phylum Chordata; class Aves; order Passeriformes; family Sittidae; genus Sitta; species Sitta europaea. The sequence continues at coordinate 809,917 of VXBS01005740.1, forward strand.
GCTAGGAGTATATCAAAAATCAGATTTAAATAACAGAACTAATAAGCCAACCCATAGTATTTTGTTGATTGTAAGTGGTAGAAGATGGTGTTTTAGTAGTCCCTGCATTTTACTTCGCCCATGTTTAGACACAGAGGGTGATTTAATTGGAATTTCTAACATTTCAGTGCTTTAATGCTCTGAAACATATTAGCTCTGCCTTAGCAGTTAGTGTTTATTCATTCTCAGAGCATTGTAGGGTCATTAATCCTTCGAGTCCTCCTGAGAAGTCAGAGATGGGAGACACTGGAAGTCGTATTATTCTAATTTTACAAGTGGGAAAACTGAAGTGATGAATAATGTGGTCAAGGCCACACAATGAGGCAGTGTGAGCTCCGAGAGGTTCTGGCTATTAAGCCCAGTGGTCAGGCCAACCCTTGCAACATTCTCTTTTTAAATTATACACTTCATTGTGATTAAGATGCTTAATGGGCCCATAGTCTGTTGAGGTAGAAAGTTTTCTTTTCCCTTTGAATAATAAGGCGAGCATGGCTACGATGAAAAATTTCCAAACAAGGAAAACACTGTGAAATTACAGCCTGAATTTAATATTATTTTCTATATGTTTTCACAGAACATAATTACCATAAAACATTATCTCTCCTGCCAAAAAGGGGTGCAAATTCTTTGACTTGTATTTACAAAAAGGAAATGATTGATACAAGTTTTTTTCCAAGAGATCAGATTGTTCTTGATTTTGATTACAGAGTAACGGTAAATATTGAAAAATATTTTAATAACTTTGGGGACATTTTAAGAAATAGAGAATGTGTGGTATGAAAATTCATTTTACGGAATTAGAAAAGTCCTCTGAGCAGGATCTTGAGAATTTTTCAATAAAGTACAAGTGGTTGTTTACAGATTGTAACTTCAGTTGCATAAATAAATGTACTTTGAAATAGCAGCTTGTTTGGTAGGGCATAAGCAATGCTTTTGTGTAGTGGTCAGTTTTCAATGTTTATCTGAAACTTTTCTTTTCTTCTTCTCCACAAATGGTTAATTGCTGCCATCTCTTGTGCAAGATTTTCAGGTTTTGTTTCAGTTCCAGCTAGTCTTTGTCTTCAAATTGACATAGCCTGCAATATTACTCCAAAAGGAATTCAGAATTTCGCGAGATTAATCATCATTTAATCCAGACGTTAACCATTTCGTATAGATTGATCCTAATAGTGAACAAACTTTAGCACCACGTCGAATATTCTAATAAGCAGCTAATAGTTAGCCCTTCCACAAATGACTTATCGAGTGTAATCTGCTCTCCCGCGTCCACCTTCCTTTCCCACAAGGCTGTGTTTTTTAGCTAAGGCGGCGTGGAGCTGCTCCTCTCTCCGGATAAAGCNCGGCTGCCGGCAGCTGAGGGGAGCGGGCATGCAAGGGCTGCCGGCCAGCGGAGGGGATGCTAGACAGGTGAAGGGATGCGGGGATGCCGGCCAGGTGAAGGGGATGCCGGCCAGGTGAAGGGGTGAGAGGATGCCGGCCAGGTGAAGGGGATGCCGGCCAGGCGAAGGGATGCGGGGATGCTCCGGGCGGGCGCGGAGCGAGTTCCAGGCGCGGCTGGGCTAGGCTGGGTGCCCGGCCGAGGCCATAGGGATGCTCCGGGATGCTCCGGGACCGATCCCAGGTGTGCGCTGTCCGAACTCGGCGGTGCTGCCGCCCCGTGCCTCCCGGCGGGGCGAGCGCGTTTCCCTGGAGTGAGCGCTCCTCGGCGAGATGCCGGCAGAAAACAGCGTGCGGGGGGGGATTCTCCATCCTCCATCCTCCATCCTCCCTCCGTGTTTGGCTGAAGTTTATGTGAACTTCATCTTCAGAAAGCTGCTTGGCTTTCTGCGGGTGGGACAAGTATTAGCATTTATATGAAAGGGAGCAGGAGTCTCATTAGAAGGGGTTTTGCCAGGTGGATTATTGCCTCTCAGCAGGCAGCGTCCAGCATTCCTGACCAGCCTGGGCGCTTGTTTAACTTCAGGGTCCCTGCGTGTCACCAGCATAATATACTGATCTTAGAAAACACAGTTTATGAGTATTTGAAGGTATCATTACCGTACTTGCTAAAATGCATGGGCTACAACAGCAGCAGCATTTTGTTAATAAATACAATTTAAACACACAGGTAATTTTGGCTAACAATCCGTTTGTATGTGTTTGCATTGAAAAAAAAAAAAAAGCAGGAGCAGGGTATAAAAGACTGGGATTTAAAAATGCCTATTGGTTTCCAGCTGGATGTAATTGCAAAGTAATTTAAATACTTTGAATTACTTAAGCAATATTATTCCTTTAAAAAACGCCACACACTTCAAAGTGTGCAAAAATTCTTGAGGGGAGTAGGGAAGGTGGATTTCTCTAGCTTTTAAAAAGATGGAATCTAGTCCAGACTCCTAATAAGGGGTATAATATTTTTGAGAGACTTGCTGTCACATGGAGGAGACTCTGGCCCAGCCCAGAAGTGGAATGCTGGGCTCTGCAGTTCAGACACCGTGAAATCACATTGCTTCCAGGACTGTACATTAAATTCCACCTCAGGTACTTGACTTTGATGGATACTGAGGAGTTTAGTAAGATCCAAAGCAGCCTTTGTATTTGTCACTTCTGTAGTGATAAGGAATTTCGTCTTAATACAGAAGTAACTAGGATTTCTATGTGTTACATAAAAAGTTTGCTTTTCCTTCCTTATTAAATACTTAGAAAAAGCAGTTTACATGCAGTACATTGGTTCCATGTGTATTTATAAAATGAAGCAACAGATATGTCTAAAGTTTGAATGATGTCTTGGTATTCTGACCATACATTGTAGCTTTTTTCTTAGATATTTAATGTTCTTGTTGTTGATCTGCTTCTGGAACATGCAAGTAAGGCTGAAGAGTGAGCAAAACTGCTACTTGATGAACAGTGTGCCCTTGTCTACAGCAGGAGCAGTAACACTGTGGAGAATTATTAGTGTTTCAGATTTGAATCATTTAATGAAAACCAAAAAAGTGGATTTGGGTGTTTTATCCTTCACAGGGGCTTCTCTCTGGTGCCTGGGTAGTGCCTGTCCATTATCAGCTTTGCTTCCTCTAAACCTGTGGCTCTAGGGGGGTTTCATTACCCTTTTGGAGTTCTCCTTCCCAGAGCAGTACATTTTTGTACTTTGGGAGGCTGTGAACACACAGTAGCTCCCTTCCCATTGCCTGCTCTGGGAGCTGAGGGCAGGAAGTTCCATTTAATCCGTGTGTCTCCACATCCAACACCCTGACCCCTCAGGGGGTGTCAGCACAGCTCATTGCACCCCTTTCCAGGCACAGTTTGAGAAAGTTTGAGCTTTGTATTCTTGCCTACTCCCACTTGAGTAAATATTTGGAATCAGAATAAGTTAACAATGGATGGGTGAGGCAACTTCAAGGTGCTCCCTTCAGTCTTTCCAACTTCAAACCACTTACTTCAATAGCATCATTATCATGGAATTGTTTAAATTTATTCTTTTTAAATAAAAGTTTCACACAGGAGCTCAGTTTTGCTCATAAACAAGAAAACTTTTCTAGGAACAAGTAATAAATTGATTGTTCAGGTGATCAACTTGGTGGTATTTGAATGCTAGAAGAGGTCTAGAGAAATGTTCTCAAAAATAATACTAGAAGTTTGGGCTTTTCCTTTTGTAAGGGAAAGTATTCCTATTAAAATTTTAATTAATTTTATGAAGATAAATATGTTAGTAATGGTAACTGAAGCATCAAATTAAAGAAGAGAAGGGAGAGAAATGTGGTCAACTCATGCTCTTATGTTATTGTGGCAGTAATTGTGAAAAAGTAAACTGGGGAAAAATATGTAGGGAATTTTAACTACAGTAAATATCTTCATATTTGAATTTAAGCAAGCAGTGTGCTAAGAAAGAATTAGTTTTAACTCCTTAGTGAAAATCAAGCTACTGGATCAAGCCTTCAGTTGATTTCAGTGACAGGGATTTTGGAGCTTTTGTTAGAAGGGTTGGGTCACAGGTTTGCACCTTTCTAGAGTTTAGAGATGGGAACAAAAACTTCACAGGGCCTCGATTATTGGAGAGACTTTTTCAGTGTTTTGGGATTCTACATATATTTGAAGATTGGGACATAATTTACATTATTAATCATTAATTGGGACATCTCCTAGGAACTAAGCATAACTTCTGAAACGTGTTACCTTTGTGTGAGGGTGAAGTTTTAAAACTATTATTGTGCCTTAGATAGGTATATTTCCAATCTAGGTGAAAATCAGCAGAGTTATCTGCCTTTAACACTGTCTTGGAACGTGGTTCAAAGGAGTGGAATGTGTTCTCCTGGAGGGAGCTGTGGGGAGATCAGGAGCTCAGGAATTCAGGAATTCAGGAATTCCCTGCTCTGCAGCTGCTGGCTGTGCCCAGGGATGCCCTTGGAACACAGAAGAGCCATAAGCACACAGTCACCAGATGGAAGCAGGCTTGTCCTTTCTAAGGGTGCATCTCAAATAGGTTTTATTTAAAATTCAAATACTCTGGGGTTGCATTTGGGTGAGATAGCAGACAGTGAAAAGAAATAAATGTGTCGCTGCCAAAACTCTCTTCTGGTGGCATTTCCTTCTAAATTTATCATGTCAGCCGTGGAGTTCTCTGTAAGAATAAGTCTTTTCCATTTCATTTTATTTCTATTTTCTTTTTAAGGTATCCAGTGGAGATGTTAAGGAACATGGCAAAGTTGCTGTCTTCAGTGGCTTTGTGCACTCACTCCTTTTATCCTAGCTGGGCTTCTCTTTGGGCAGTGTGGGAGCCTGTTTGCTGCGTGGGATTGGAGTTGAGTGCAAGCTTTTCTGCTTTCTCTTTGTCCTCACCATGCCTGTTGCTCTTTTCATTTCTCTTACCTCTTACTAAATTGCAGAGGCTGTGATTCCCTCCATTGTCTTTGAAAATGAGGCACAGTATGGGCTTCTTTCACCAGGTTGCAATCAGAGACTGTTTTTTGGGGTTTTTTTTTTGTTCTGTAGTTAATTACAGATTTCATGCACAGCAATGAGGCTTCTGCAGGGAGAAATTTCACTGATGGTCAGGAATATTTCAAAAAAATGCTTTCATCTCACAGGAGTGGAGACATGCAAACTTTTTCAACAATATTAAAATGGAGAAACTGCTTGAGTCAGCAGTAACATCCAGATTCAGCAAAAGTAGGTTATGAATCTGAGCAATTAAACATGACAAAGAGCCCAGTTTTACTGCCTGGACTTAATATCCTTCCAGTATTTTTTTTTTTTTTTTTTGAGGCATAAAAACTTCAAAATGTTCCTTTGTGTCAGGTGTTGACAAAAACAAGGTATACCTCCATACCCCAGAAACTCTCGAAAATCCTCTGGCTTTGCTTTTGCAGCCACAGTAAGTATTTTTATTCTCAGCAGAAGGAAACTCTTATTTTCCTCTGTTTTGGGTACCTGGAGTTTGGCAGCTACTTATTAATTACCTGCATTTTGGTAGAGGTAATTAAAAACAAACTGGTTAAATATTTAGAAATTAATGAAAGAAGCGGTTTTAATCAATATTTAATATGTATGAAATATAAGTTTTTTCTAACGATGATTAGAAATCCTATCAAACATTTTCATGTGGGAGACCAGAGGACTTCTTTTGTTTGGTTGGTTTTGGTTTTTTAATCTTCTGTTTTTATGTATTTGATGTTCAGAAATTTCAAGCAGGTTTCCTCTCTGGTAATTATTGAAAATTGGGAAGAGAAGGAGAGGGACATAACCAGATATAAATCATGGCTCTGACTGGCCCAACTGAACTTGATCAGAACTTTAGCAAAGATTTTCTGTTCACTGTTCCTCTGGTGGAGTGTGATGTAAAGTCCTGGGAACAACCTCCCACACTTTGCAAATGTGAATTATTTCTCCTCGTGCTGTGCTCCCTGGACACCTGCTTATGTCTTTTTTAACCTAAATGTTTTCCTTGTTCAAGTTGACCTTTCTGATTCCATGACTAATAGAAACCCTGGAATAATGTTTGATCGTTTTTCCAGATAAATGAGTTGGAGCTTACATGAGGACCTGTTTCTGGCTGCTAATTAACCTGCCTCTAATGGCTTCTTTAACTGCAAAACCTCTCCCAGCCCAGGGAGGAGAGAGGCACACGTGGCACTGAGAACTTGCACTGTTACCTGATGCTCTTAACAAAACCAGCATCCTTTTGGGAATTTAAGCTCAGTATCTTTGAAGAACTGAAGCAAATCTTCTAAGAACACAACGTTTAGAGCAGGCCTTGCTGGAGCATCCTGGCTCCCTCCTGGGCTGTTTGATGTGAGTTTTCTGTTTCCATGACTGCTCACCTCTTCCCAGGTGCTCTGCCTTTCTGGCAGGACACGTCCTCGGGGCTGTGATCCTGAGGACAGCAGTGTTGTATGGCACAGCAGGTCACCTCTGCCTTTTCATGGCCCAGCTTTTCAATGCAGGAGAGCAACAGGTTGTGTGTACAAGAGCAAGAGATGCATCTTACAGAAGAATATATCTGCTGTCACCTGTGCTTGTGGGGAAGGTTCGATATTTGGCTGTGACACAGAGTAATTTTAAACCATTAGTTTGTGTTTTCCTTGGAATATTTTGCAAGAGTAATGACAATGGATATCATCTCATGCTTTCATTTGAATAGTTTAGCCATTTTCAAAACAAGTGTCCATTGATGAGGTCTGGCTGAGGAGCAGTGGTGGGATGTCCTGGTTTTCCACCTTGCTGGTTAAGCCAGCCCCACTTGAGGCTGTAATCCTGCACTGATCTCCACAGTTTTGAGGAAAAGCAGGATACCACTGCTGTGCTGGGGAGCAAAATCATCTCAGAACCAGATCTCATTTCAAATGGCATTTCATTCCAGTCGTGAGGTTTTCCCAGTGCCAGCAGAATCAGAAATCCAATCGTGGCAGACTGAACTTTGTACCAACAGAGAGGCTGTGGGAAGCAACTTAATTTCATTTTGGCTTTCATATTTGAAAGCTTGAGCCTTTTTCTTATCCTTGCTCATTCTTTGAGCCACAACAGGAAGAAAGAGTTTACTAAAGGGAAATAGTAAGAATTGGCATCGGGTATTTTACTATATATTCTTTACTTCCAATTATATTTTCAGGATGTCACAGTCTCTTAAACAAGTTCCTATGGTTTTATGGGAACTGGTAAATCAAACTGAGCACAGTCGTGTACCAGCTTAGCAGAAGTTCTGTTTGCCCAGTTTTAATCTCAAGAACAGAAGGCTTTAGCAGCTCCCTGTAGTAGCTGTGGCTCACTGATTGCATCCCTCTGAATGCAGGGGTTTCAGGATGGGCTTTAGAACTGGGACCCGGGGCCAGGGCAGAGCTCGGCTGGGAGGAGTGTTACAGCCTGGGAGTTATCAAAGAAATGAGGCGTTAAAAGGGGGGTCCAGGGGGATGCTGAAATCTTTGGGAGGGGCAGCAGCTGCAGGGGCTGAGCTCCTGTGCAGTCCTGCATGTCCTGCAGGAGGAGAAACTGCACTGGCCAGGTCTTGCTCTGGGTAAAAGAAGGAAACTCCTAAAAAGATTAGTGCAGAGGGCAGGCAGCAGTGATGCTGTGTGGCTGTTATGAGCTCTTCCTGCAGCAGCCATGAGCTACTGGGCAATGAAAAATAAAGCTGAAGCCTGTTTGTATGTTGGTATTCTGATTAATAGAAGCATCATGTCTCTGTGTGAGTGTTTCTTCTAATTAATGATTGCATTCCAGGCCTGGGCAGGGCACTCTGCAGAGGGGAGGCAGGGTGGCAGTTCTGCTTTCATTCATTTTTTGCCCACACATAATTGAGCAGGCACAGAACAAAACTCCATCCTGGTGCTACAGTGAGGCATTTATGTAAAAAAACCCTTTTATCCCAGCTTGCAAGAGAATTATAAAAATGTCTAATTTTTTCCCATGTACAGTGGTTTTTTTGTCACTTTAAAGGCTTCTTCCTAAATATTGGTGATGATTTGTAAGAACAGTGATGCAGAGGACAGTCTCCCATGCCATGGAGTCCAGCCCTGCTCCCTGCAAGGAGTCAAGTGTCACTGCTGATTGACATCCTGTTAATCTTTCAAGCTGTCAGGAAGGGAAGGTCCCTAACCTCCTCAGACCACCTGTTCCAGTGCTTAGAAATCTTTACTGTCTTGAAAACACTTTTTTTTTTGCTAGACAAATAAATAATTCTCATGCTGCAGATGACCTCAGTGTTTCATCTTCTCAGGGAACCTGAAGAAAAGAAGATTTCCCTGCTCCCTGTGTGAGTCTTTTATGACAGAGATTCTGGTTCAGACCTGAGCTTTCTGTTCCAGGCGTTTTAATTTCTGTTATTTTGCTTCAACCTTTTCTAGTTATCATTTATATTGGAAATCTTCATTTTGCATCTAAGACATTCTTCTAGAACATTTTTCATTTAAATAAAAACATTGCATTCAAATAGTTTACCTCAGAAGACAAATATTGGCCATGATTTATAATCAGGATTATAAAATTATAATTGTAAGATGTTAGACATTTGAGGCTGTGGCTCTCAGAGCTGACTTGAGATCTCTCAGCTGCCTATTGGACTTTTTTTTTTGCAACAGAGGTTATGAGGTTTTTTATTTTGCCAAAGTCTGCTAGAAAGTTTTATTACTCTCTCAAATTTATAGAAGTGTGGATATGTGTGTGTGATCATCTGTCTCATAAAAAGATAAAAGTTATAAACTTCTGCTGATACATTCAAGACTTGATTAGCTCTGCCTGCTCTTGGTTCACATCCTTTCTCTGGATGAATTTCTCTGAATTATTGCTCTGTACATTTATCCTGTCAGTTTAACCTCCCAGGACAAAGTGTGGGGAGAGAGAAAATACAAGGACAGGGTTCAGAAGGCAAGTGTTGGCTGGAGGAGGGGCTGGGAGGTGATGCTTCACAGCCAGCCCAGCTGCAGGACTGTCCTTGGGCAAGCTCCTTCCTTCCAGGCTCTGTGACCCCGGGATCCTGGGCTAACCTGGGGAGCACTGGGGCCCTTCAGCCCCTCTGAACTGAGGGTGAAGCACAACTGGGAAACAATGGAAAAAAACCTCTGCAGTTTTGAAATATATTCACATCCATGGAAAATGATGCAAATCTATCCCATGAATTTGTAGTAAACATTTTTTTTTTTTTTTAATTAGCAGCTAAATGACTAATATTATAAAATAATGGGGTGTGAGTCACTGGCTGGTGCACAGCTTCACTTTGGCTGTGGTGTAGAAGGAGAGAAGGGGAGGTCCCAACTCCAGCTCATCATGCACTGAGGGTATGACTCAGGTAGATTATCTTGTGCCTTCTCAGGAGGAGCTGCCTTGGGCTGCTCTTGCTGCCTTCAGCTTTTAGCACCACTGGAGGAGCCAAGGGCGTTTTGCCCATTAAGATAACAGAAGACAAAGATGGATGAGGGAGCTGAGATCCTTATGGGGAATTATCTTTAGGAATGGCATGCAGGATGTGTACATTTATTCCCCCAAAGCCTTGTGTCTGTGAAGCACAAGGACTGGAGAATTCTGGCTGGATCCAAGCAGGTTTTTTCAGGCAGTTATTTCACTGAATGCAGGGAGGAGGGTTAGGTAACTAGCAATCCCTTTCAGTAATTTTAACAAATTTCCAATTTTTACCTATGTTTTAAGAAAACTGGAAACATGGAAGGAAAGAGCCAGACAGCAGAGTGACTTTGACATGGTCCATTTTGGCATTGTAAAAGGAATTGTCCTTTTTTTCCCCACTGAGAAATTTCCTTTTCATTTTCCTGCATGGTGTATAAAGTACCTGGGTCTAACTTGAGTTAGTAAAAGATGTTTCACTTGATCTTTCAATTCTGCAGACAGGAGACTGCATTTCTGCTTAAAGAAACAAATTCTGACATGTAATTAGATGTAACAGCATTGACATGTTCTTCTCCATGGCTGCAGTGAGTGGGTTGGGAAGCTGTGGGCTTAAATTACACAAAGGAAGGTTTAGATTGGGCATTAGAAAGGCTTCCTGATCATAAGAATACTTAATATTTAATCAGATGAGTTAAGAAGATTATGGGATTTCTATCACTGGAGGCTTTTAGGAAAGCTTTGGGAAGCAAATGCCAGAAAAATGCAGCTGTATATGCAAACATCTTCTGCAGAATTGATTTATGGCTGACAGAACTTGTTCTCAGTGCTGTGTTTTTCTAAAATAGAAAATCTTTCTCAGATACCAAACTTACTTCCCATTTAGAGGCAAACCTCTCATGTTCTTACCAAAAGGGTTTTTTAACCCAAGTTCAGAATCTGACCTCCTGCTGCTGTCACAGTCTGTGAGGAGAGGCAGTGAATCAACATCAGAGTGTTTCCTAGGAACAGAGTTTGGAAAATACTGGAGTTTGGCAAAGTTTCTGATAAAATCCTGGCTCTTTTTTGAGGGACAGTGCTGTGAGGGCTGTGCACCTCTTCAGTCCCTGCTCCCTTCTGGGCTGTCTCATCTCTCACACTGTGGTTGCTGGGGAAACTCAGCTGGAGATGGCCACTTAGTTCTGAGAAAGTCCTTGGTCTGTATTTTTGGAAGTTCTGAACAATCCTCTCAATAAGAGACAGGACAGGTATAATAGAATTTATGTATTTAGGATTGGTTCTGTATAACCTTTTCAAACATCTGTATTACATACCCCAGCTCCCCTTATTCCTGTAATATTGCCTTTAGCATTTAAAATACAAACATTTGGAATATATTTTTGCTGTGTTAATAGAAAGCAATCTTTTCATGTGAAGACTGTGCAGACTTTCACATCTATTAATAACATTACAGTTTGTTTTTTTTTAATGAAAAGCTGATTACACAGAATGTATTAGAACTCAAAATTAGTTGAGACTTTTTACTATTTTACTATTTGAGAGGCCTGAGGGTGCCTTGGGGCCAAAGAGGCTCAGTTGTGCTATTTTCTATGTAGCATTCTACACATTCTGTAGAGGAGCCAGCAACCTCTTGTCAAAAAACCTCCAGCTGAGGAAATAAGAGAAATAAAAAGGATCTGTTCTTAACAGAGGTCATTTGTTTAGGGAATTTTAGTTTACCAGCTGAAACTGCAGTTGCTTGATTCACTGTGAGCACTGTGAGGAGGATAAGCAAGCTGGACACCCTCTTTTCCCATGGTTTGTGGGTTTGGGTATTTTTATCTAGTTACTGGAACCAAGAACAAGTTTGGCATAGGATAGAATATTGTGTTAAAGAGAACTGATGCAAATCTTGAAGACAGTGCTCCATCAGTTGCTGTGCTTAGAGAAGGAACAGTAGGGAACCAAGTCCCAGCCCCCTCCCCACTCCTTTTGGTACAGCACAAGCCCCTGTTGTTTCTAACTGTATTTTTAAAAATTAATTTTCAACTTCTTCTGGATAAACAAGTAATAAAACATAATATTCTGCTTAGAAATGATATTATTTTGAATGAAACAACGCTACTATTAATCAAATTCAAAGCAAACTGTAGTTTTATAGTAGTCTGTGACAAATATCAAACTGATATGGAGGCACTAAATAGCTTTCTGTAAAATCTATTAAAGGAATAGCTGCCAAGATGATTATTACTTACAGGCATTTCGAACTTCAACAGGTTGATAAAGAATTTAATATTTTCATATGCTTCAGTGTAAAGCCATCTGTCACAGTGGCAGAACAAAGTGTTGGGAACTAGAACAAACGTATGCTCATGGAAGTTCTCCATGAAATGTTAACAGGAAAGCCACAAGATGCACAGCAGTATCTTGTAACAAGTGGGCAAGGGATTTGAAACAACATGGCCATCATCTTCAATATTTACCATTACCATTTCTTTTCTAATTTCTTTTTGTGTAGAAGTGCTAAAAAAATAAAAGTCTGTCAATACAGATGGTGAGGGAGACAGATTTACCGAGGAAAATAGCATTTGCATCCACCTTTTGTAGTTTTTTCATGTTCCTGCTCTTGTTTCCTACAGTTTTCAGCTTCTGTCTGGGTACATTGGTGTATACATTAGACCTCAGGCAGTGTTTCATACATCTGCTGGGCTTTTTAGTGCAAATTAAACAGCCTCAAACACACACAGGAGCTGAACTTTGCTAGTACCTTGTCCCCATCCCCCATTTGGGAAGGATTTTTATTCGTGGCTGCACAGAAGAATGAATCACATTCCAGTGTTTGAAGCTAGAAGGTGACATAGTGTGACTTTTAACCTGTCATACCCCAAATGTGGGACACAGTGTGGGCTAGTAAGAGATACAAAGGGATTATAGGGGGAAAAATGGGACTCAGACATAAAAAAGAAAGCAAGTGTTCAAGAAAAGTTACTTTGAATCTTTTGTCAGTGGTATTACAACAAGAAAGATCAGCTTCTAAAAAATCTATATGGTTGGATTTTTAGTTATAAAATATAAAGGATATATTTTAGAGTGATCCTGTTATTTTCAGGCCTCCATTCTCTCCTCAGGTTTGGGTGAGTGAGAGCAGGGATTGAATTCGATTGTGCCTTAGCAGCACTGTGAATTTCCCAGGAAGAGTATTTTTATGTTTCAAAATGATAGCTCCGAAAGAGACGTGTGCTGAAGGGTTAGGGGGCAGGTTGTGGCACAATTCCCTCCCCAGTCAGGTGTGAAATCCTGCTCTCTGCCAGCTCCTGGGCCAATTACCCAGATGGAGCTGGCAGCACTGCCCGGCCGTGCGGGAGCCGCAGCGCTGATTCCACCTTTTCAGGAACGCTTTAAGCTTTGCTCTCATCATCCAGATTTGTAAACATAACGTTTTCTGAAGGTTAATTTTCATTAGCCTTCAGAAATTCAAGCCAGTGAGCTGCAGATGCCACAATCCCCTCGGTGTGACAAAGCACAGAAGGGCTCTGATGCTGACACCTCTGTCAATCCCTGCTGGCTGGCACTGTTCACATCCTCCCGTGTCAGGCACTCGGGAAGTCTGGGATGCATGGCACTGGGGCATTTTTCAGCCTTAAAGGAGCAAAAATGTCCGAACTTTTATTTGAGTCCCGATAAATATGCAAATTCCCAATTTTTACTCGGCAACACTGACATCGTGTGGCAAAGAGGAAAACCCCAGCCCTGCTTCAGCACCGAGCGGGGAATAGTTAAAATAAAACAAACCAAAAAAACTCCTCAATTTTAACCAAACAGTCAAAAAGAAGTGTCTCCAAGACCTTCAGTGTTACCCTGTAAACGAAGACAGAGAACCAGGTAGAGAGAAACACAGTGCCTTGCTCAGACTTGAGCTTATTTCCAATCCATCTGCTTTGGGCTGAGCAGGGCACTGGGGACAGCTTTACCTTGGGTTTCCGTGGTGAAGGGATGAGTTTGAGCCTCAAGACAACAGGTTCCAGTCATCAGGATGTAATGTCCATCCTGAACCCTTTGAAATCTCCTTGTATTTCCTTGGGTACCCAGGTTTGGCGACACATCTTTGACAGTGAGTCTGGAATTTATGTATATCTGCAGTGTTTAAAAAAGATTCAGGTAGAATTTGTGGGAGGAGAGATATCTTTCTGCTTTTCTATTAATTTTTGTTTCATATTCCCATGTCCTTTTCTTCTGACAATGGAATTTTCTACTTCTCTGTGCCAGCCATTGGTATTTCTTTTGAGACTGCTTCTTATTTCCTTTAAAAAATAAGCAGCCTTAGCGTTTTTTCTCTGGCTTTTGTATAAGAATCTTGGAATTTTTAACCAGATTTGATCTTCTGTCATTACCATGGATGTTCTCTTGAAAATTCTTCTACAATTTTCATTCCAATTTTCATTCTGACGAAACTCTGGGCAGCTGAACTGGGTGTGTTGTTACTGCAAATTACAGGGAAAGTTCCTGGTTGGGTGTCACATGATTGCACTGCTCTGTCAGGAGGTCCTGACTTCTGCTAAATAAGGTTTACAAATTATGAAGATGCTGCTGAGACTTTCTCTTACTGACAAAATGGAGAAAATATTCTATTTTTTGGGGGGCTGGCATAGTTTCTTTGTCAAAATTCAGTCTCTTTCCCATTGTATTTCTCCCAGAATATGAATTTTAATAACACATTCATAGTTATTTTAATTTCCCACATACTATATACTACCACACCATATATGCTACCTGCATGGTAAAAATTTCTAAAGCTATTTTATAGTATTAACTAATTGGCTTTTCTTACTCAATAGACTGTTCCCCCTTATTTGACTTGTATTTTGATGAAAAACGGTAAATGGTGATATGATTGTATGCCAATGCTGCCCAGCATCAAATGTTGTGAAAATTATTGTCTAATGAATTGTACCATGCCATTAATTAAGATTGATATTAGCAAAATGAGCTTAGGGACTTGTTACATTTACTGATCCTGATTCTGTAGAAGTTCCAGAACTATAAGGAGAATGCTGAATATTATGTTTCCTCTAATTAAAAAAAACCAAACCCTATAAACCAAATAAAACATGAGAAACACACACAGCCCTAACAGCTGACATCAATAATCTGGGTGGGATTTGCTTCTCTTTGTGGAAATTCCTGGTGTCCTGAGAGCAGGGCTTGAGCCAAGGCAGCTCAGCTGGTTTTTACTGTGGGGTTCCTCCTGTCCACCTCTCTGAGCTCTCACTGAGTCCTGCAGCATCTCTGCAGCCAGCCCTGTTTGCTGCTGTGCTCTCTGCTGTTCTTTCTGTGCAAGCACCAGGCGTCTCCTGTCGCTGTGGGTGAGTGACAAACGACAGAACCTCGTTTATGAAAACTTCATCTGACTCCAATCTTTATTCAAACCCTGACCCCCTTTATCTATCTTCTCGAGCCGGCCATCTCACTGGGCAGAAGAGTGCCAGAACTCTTCATCTCATTGGCCCAAACTGAGAGACAGAGAGAATGTCTGTCCCACAGACAGGAATTCAAACTATTACTCCTGTTACAATAACACTTGCAATGTTTATATCAAGCCTGTGAGAACCAGGTCTTCCTGAACCAAAATATCATGAAGAAACTGAGTCTAGAAACTCAGAAACTTCAGGCCCAGGAGTCTCAGACTACAACCTCCTTCACTGGTTTTCCTGTTTGGACTATTTTCCAGCTGTCAAAAACAGATTGCATTCTTGAGAGATTGAATTTTCCTCCTAGAAAAGCCTGTTTTTTTGGCAGGTAGCTTGTCCTGTGCTGCAGTTTCTGTGTTGGTAGTGAACCTTGCCCCCAGATTGCCCAGGAGCTCCTGCTGGGGCTGGTTTTCTCCATTAATGATGGTTGCAGCTGCTGCTCTGGGGCTCTCAGCTCAGCTGTGTGCTCTCAGTTGTTTGAGGATGTCTCTCAGGGAGGATCAGGCAGAGGATGGACCAGGTCAAATGTAGTTACCAGGCTGAGGTACGAGATGAGCAGCAGCAGTTTGGGCATGGGCAGGAGGAAAAATTGAGGTACCTGCTGGGAAAAGGGGAGAGGGGAGGCAAGAAGAAATGACTGCAGTGCTCTGGTGGTGGCAGGGGCATATGTGTGTTCACAAGTGCATGCTCACACATCTGCACAAACACAAATACCTCTGTTCCTTTAAAATCCTGCCTGTTGCTGCTGCTTCCCTTTGCCTAATCCACACTGAAAGAAGGCTGGAAATCAAAACTCTCCAAGGGCTGGGCTGAGGATAAGCACCTTAAAAATTGAGAGGAACTTAAGAGGATGGGGCTCTAGCATAAACCGAGATTCCTTGCCCTTCTGTTCCCTCTTTCTTTGGAATCCAGCTGATGGCTCTGAATTTCAAATGGAAGAAGAGAAATAATTTGAAAATTCCCCCCTCCTCCAAGTGCAGAGCCACTGATTAAAAACATATCTCTGAGGAGCCTAACAGGAGCTAATCCTTAGGATATGTTTAACTGTCTAATCCCTTTCTCTGGGAAGTGCATCAAGAGGTAAAAGTTTCTTCTCTTCTCCATAGGTTACCTAGTTCTTCACAGAGCCATCCCTTCATTTAGCCCAACTTAGCCCTTTGTTTCTTCTGTCTTTGACAGCTGATGAACAGTTAGGCTTCATTAAGAACACTATTGCAGTGCTTAAAAAGTACTTATTGCCAAGAATAAGCCACAAATTTCAAAGTTTATTTACCATGGGGGCTCTAGTTAAATAGTTTCTCTCTCTTCTTGCACCTCTGTGGCATAGCAAGAGCCCTCCTGGCTGAAGGGATAATAGAGGTATTATTTTCTCCCCTTAAGCAAAATGATGAGTTCCTGAAGTAATTGGCTGCAGAGCAAATTATAACTGCTCCTTTTGTCATGACAGGACTATAATCATTTTGTGTCACTGGTCACCCTTCTGACAGCTTTTGGTTCTCAGTGCTACCAAGTGGAAGTAAAAGGAGAAAAAAAAGAGAAGCATTTTTGTTCCTCATCTGGTGGCAAGGGTTCTGGTGTTTGCATATTGTATTCTCCACTGTGTGGAGAAAATAAATTGGTGATTATTTGAATTATTTTTACAGCATAGAATAATTTGCTGTTGAGTGAAAACGGGAAAGCTACTTGAAATATTAAAAAGCATTTCTTGTAGTCTAGGTTTTCTAATATGCAGTTTCTGTGAGATGTTTAAAGCGTCACTTCAAGTCTGCTTAATGTATCTGCATAATTAATGTGGGTAAAGAAGAAAATAGAAAGGATAGTTGGTTTAGGTGAGGTAGTTAAGCAGTTAAATGTTGATTGAATTGTAGTCTGAGGCCTTGGGGAGGGGGCAAAGGAGAAGAGCATTGTGTAATACTAGATATGGGTAAAGAACTGTTTTGGTGCAGTTGTTGGTGTTTTTCATCAGCATCTCCCACGTGGGCCATGATTCCAGTACACACTCTTGTAATCTCCTGCAGTGGCAATGATTCAGCTTAAAAATCAATAGGCCATGAGGTGTTTCAAGTTCTCATTATTGTAATGTGTCAACATCACTTCAGTGACCCCAGAGCCCTATGCTGGCTGATTTGTTCTCTGATTTATTGTGCAATCTTGTAGGCAAACTATAATTTCACTTGTAACCAGAAACTCTGCTTTTATGGTTTGTGTCCCAGTCTCCAGCCATTAGGATGTTCAGAGATAATCAATACCTGTGTTTGCTGCTGAAGGTTGAATGAAGTTGTCAGGCAGCTGAATTACAAAGAATACAAACAAAAGAGCCATTGTTATGGCTGAGCAGGCCAGGAAATGTTTTTATTTAAATTTCCATTCCCTATCAACTCACAAATGCTTTTACTGCTTAATGTTGTTGTAATTTATATTCCCCTCTATGCCTAGCAGTTTCAGATCTTGAATTTAGTGGTTGTGGTGATTTACTCTATCACTTTGTCTTTATGATCTTGTTATCTCCTCTGTATCTGTCCGAATTTAATAACATCATGAACAGGAAAAAATTATTTTAATTGCTCAAACTTATTGTGGCTTTAATACATCAGGGGCAAAGCAGCATTGTTAGTTTGCAGTGCTCCTCTTGCAGTGATGCTAATTTTGATGTTTGTTTACATGATCAAAGTGCTGCAGGTGATAACAGCAGAGTCTGTATCAGTTTATCCTGGGCAGTATCACACCAGTTAATGTGTTTATAACATCTCACAGAAAACTGAGGTGGCTTTGCACAGTCCAAGGCTCTTTGTACCCCTCTCATACCCAACTGCATTGGAGGAAGCAACGTCTCTATTTTTGATATTTCTTGAACAGCTGATGACTGGACAGTATTTTTCCAATGTACATATTAGATTTAATGTTTTCCTCCTTCAGAAGTGATTATTTCAGTAGAGCTTTCACCTTTTTCATTGAGAGCTCACAGCTCACCTAATGAGAAAACATCCAGCAACATGTGAAGGTAGGGGAGCCTTAGGTGGAATATCAGAAGTTGTGCAGTTTTTAAAAGTTATATAAAGCAATATGATCCATATTAATCACCAAATCTAATACAAATAGGAGAATGTTCAGATCTGGAAACGAAATGGAAAAAAAAGGTGTCTCAGATTCAAGATCAGAGATGTTTTAATTTTCGTAGTTGTTTAATAGGAATTTTTTAGTTAGATTATGGAATGTTTATTATGTTATTGGGGGGATTAGAGAGTTAAAATTATAGAGAATTTTTTGGTTTCTGTTCTCTTTTTTCCCAAGCTCTCATTTGAATTATTGTCACTAAAACTCATTATTTCTTCAGCTGTGTCTGTGTAATCTGGGGGCACGCTACTAAAACGGGGAACACTTTTAACAGCTCCCATATAAAGCCATTAAAATGCAGGTATCCCTGTTATTCAGTAGCCTATTAATATTCAGTCTCTCCAAGGACAGGTTGGTGTCATTAATGAACACAGTGCATGTACAGATTTCCCTGTGCATTTGTCAGGTACTGAAAACTAGGAGTGTTTGGCTGCTGTAGGAAATGGTGCACAGGTTTCAGATGCTTCCTCAAAGTGGGTATGAGCAGCCCTGGCTCACTGTGGAAAGAGGGTTTTTAATAGGAAAGTGCCCCATAATCATTTACTAAGCTGATCTATTTAAAGACCTTTACGTGAAATTGAAATAATTGTCATGGGGTTGGTGCAGCTTTAGAAAGTGAACGTCTCTGGCCTTATATATCACAAAAGGATGTGGGTCTTCTCTGCAAGAGAGTTTGACCTATATAACAGAATGATCTGGCATAATGCAGAGCAGGGAGACCAGGGGAAGGTGGGCTGGAGCAAACCTTTCAAGTGTTGCACAGGCCATGAAAATGTGGGGAGCTGCTGGAAGGGAGATAACCTGTGCAAATTAATTTGTCTCCTGTACATGCCACGATGGAGAATTCAATTTACATCGCCAGTGTCCCACATTCTGGAGGATGGGGCTGGTTTCAAGTTTCTTGTCTAAGCCTCTCCTGTATCCCTTGAAGTGCTTATTTAAAAACAAAATGGAAAACTTGCAAGAAAGTTCTGTTCATTATTTGTTAGAAAGCTTCCTCATGCTCAGTATCATTTTTGAAGTTTACATAAAAAGCCTTTGTAGTGTGAACATTTTTTCCCCCCTTTAGCTAAATACCCATTGCACCATCACCCAAGATTTCTAATGTACAAAGTATCAGGGATTTGGGTCTTTTAGCTTGCTCTGGATGTTTTGGGGAATTAGAGACATCTGTTGCATTATATCCCCTGTGTAACAAAGTTAGATGATTTTTCACATCACTATTTGCCATTTCAGCTGTATGTACACTGCTGTCATACTTGGTATCCATTTATTATTTCTGGTGCAAGAAACATGATTATTTCATATTCCATCACAAAGCAGACCTTATCTTGCTTTGAGCCATGTATTTAAACAAAAAGGTACAGCATGATCCAGCAAAATTCTGGCCATTTTCTTTTATCTATTTCCTTTAATCTGGAAGTTTCACTGGGATGAGATTGAGTTGCAGGTATTTCCACTGGTATTTCCAGAAAACTTCTGCTGGGATCTCCTCACACCCTGCTGTCATTACGTGTGGAAAATGGAGAACTCGTGTTGGGACCAGGGGTGTTGTGATTATTGCCATTGAGTTCTCCAAGCATGGTGTTAAGGAGCATTGCAGGGGAAAGAAACCTGCTTTTTACTGTTTGTTTCGTGGTTTTTTTTAAGGCTTTGAGAGTCACTGTAATTCCAGCTGGATTTATTGTTTTCTCTGTGCATTATTGAATTCCTGCTGGTGCTGCCACTGCAGGAAGCTGCAGCAATACCTGTATCCTTCTCAGTTCCCTTTCGGGGGGCTGTGCAGCTCAGGGTTTCCAAAGCACCGTGCCAAGTGCCTTTTCAAAAGGATATTGTGTGTGTGTGTGTGATACACTGCTGGTCCTGCTGAAGCCTGGACAAACGATAAACCTCTGTGGCTGGAGAGAATTACTGAGTGCTGCATCAGCTGTTCGAGTGCTGCTTTACCAAATCAAAGATCCTGAGAGAAGAGAGAACTCCCACGGTGAGAGACAGCTTGCTACAATGGCATTCAGCTCAAGGTCACACAGCCCCAGTCACGGCAGGGAAAAAAGCCAAATTAAGCATTTTTAGCAGTGCAAATATGTTGAGAAATATCATTAAGGGTGTGAAGATGCTGGAAAGGGAAACAGTAAAACCCGCGTAGCAGAAGAGTTGTGTAGGCAAAGTTACAGGGCTGGGCACGGAGAGATGAAGTCACTTCACAT
>VXBS01005740.1:830045-846955 GCA_013400255.1 Sitta europaea
TAAAATAAATGGGAAGGTCATTCCCTGTCACAGCACTGCTTTGATGATGGGAGGTGTTTGCTTTTTTTCTTGGCACGAGTAATATTTGGAATTTTGGACAAAGTTTACTTGTATGAGATTTCTTAAATAAGGCTCGCCAACCTTTATACTCAAATACCTTATGTACTGATTATATTAATTCTGTATTGGTTCTTTGATGGGACATTTAATGCAGTTTCAAATTGCAAACGGTGTCTCCTTTGTCTGTTACCAAGGGAATGTTTGCATCTGCAAAAAAACAAATGTATTGAGATAATTTTTCATTCTCATTGGATTCCAAAGCCTGGAAGAAATATTGACTGTTTTAAACTTTATTATAATTATTATGATGTTTCATAATATTCTTACGTGATATTAAGTAGTAAATATCCTTGATGTATTTTCAGCACAAGGTGTTGTTGATCAGAGCATGGTAAAATTGCTACTTTTTATTGTATACAATATTGGTAAATCAGTAATTAAACTAATTGGAACTGTCAGCTCATTTCAGGGAGTTCTGAGTTAAACCATTCTGTCTCACAGGGGATGGATGGAGATTCCCAGATAAAACCCCAGGCCCAGACAGGCAGCAGTGTGAGCTCTGCAGAAAGGTCCTTAGGAGGGTAATTAATTCCTAGGGAGAGTTCATCCTTGGGTACTGCTTGTTGGTGTGGCTTTTTCTGCCCACTCTTGAACTCTCAAAGTCTCCAGCTCAGAATCCTGCCAAAGCAAATTATCCAGGTGGTGCTCAGGTGATTGCTGTTCTCCTCTCTGATATTGTCATTCGTGCTGACACAGTGCTTTGTGGACAGCAACTGTGCTCACTAGAAGTGGGAGCTGAACAAAGTTCAGCATATGTTTTTGGGGTGGGAATTGATATTTTCCTCTTTGATAGATTTCCTTGAAACTAGGATGGCACTGGCATCCAGATTTTCCTGGAAAGGAGAATGCCAGGATGCTGCAGGGGGGCTGGTGCTCGGTTTGGGCACTCAGGGAGGTGGCAGAGGAGGAGCAGGGCAGCAGCCTGGAGGTGTGTGTCTGTCCCAGGGGAGGGAGAGTGCCTGGGAATGCTGCAGGACCACACAGAGCAGGGCTGGGGCCTCTCTTCACCATCCCACATACTCACAGTAGGTACTGATCTAACTTGGGGTTGACATTTATAATGTTTTACCATAACAAAATGTCCTTCTCCTCCATCTTTGCTGGCCAGAGTTGTCTCTGAGATGACAAAGAGACATTTTAATTTCTTCTTGTTTCATCCTAATTCCTGTTTTCCTGTTGTAACTTCCTTTAGTCACATTGTATGCCTTCTTATTGACTGA
The DNA here is from genome assembly GCA_013400255.1 of Sitta europaea. Taxonomy (NCBI): domain Eukaryota; kingdom Metazoa; phylum Chordata; class Aves; order Passeriformes; family Sittidae; genus Sitta; species Sitta europaea. The sequence goes on from VXBS01005740.1 coordinate 831,386, forward strand.
GCTCTGAATTAACTGTTCCTACTCCTGCATGTCTTAATTTTCCCTCATGCACTTGACATCAGCTGCTTCTTTCTCTTCCCCTCAATGTTCCTGTCACCTCCTGGAGTTAATACAATTAAATTCTAATGCTAACATTCAATTTGGATTTTGGAGACTTGAAACATCACCTGCTCTGCATGAAGGAGTAGTTCCTGTGGTAAGGTTTGAATGTGGTATATTTGAACAGAATTCACAGCTTTGAAATCTCCTGCACTTGAGAGGTGCTTTCCATCCCCAGGAGTGCTCCTGTTGTAAGGGTTTCCCTCTGGCATGTCCATATGCTGTTTTTCCACAGTGCTTACAGTGCCAACTACACATCTCAGGAGGCAAGAAACAGGACAACAACATTTTAAAAGAAAAGCCCTGGAAAACAAATCCAGTAAGTGTCTTGGTTCCACAGCTCTGATATTTGTGAGTGTTGAATGAACACACCAGCCACTTGCAGGAAATATCCTGGCAGGTCTGAGATGCTCACTGGAAACAAGGGTCTGCAGGGGAGGGCTCAGAGGCACAATCTGGGTCAAACAAGAGGCAATGCAGCTGTGGGGGAATCAGTCTGTGTTCTACATCCCTTCCTCTCTGGCACCACTTATGGGAGTTGCCTCTCCTCTCAAAATTCCCTGGCAATTATATTTTGAAAGAAATTGAACATAATGTGCAGGTGCTTAAATATTTGACACGGTGCTCCCCATTCTGCCTCAGCAGGTACTTACTGTTCTTTTGGCACTGTTCTGATGAGCATGTGATGCCTTTAAAGTGCTCTGGTAAGCACTGGAATCCTGGCTGTGAAACACTCCTGGTGTTGGGTATCATTTCTGAGTCACTGGTTTGATGCACAGAAACATATGGCTGCCTACAGGAGTGGGCTGAAGAGCTACAAATGGCAGTGTGGCACTTTGGCCAGGACTGACATCACAGAAAAGAGGAAGGCAAACGCTNCCCGCGTAGCAGAAGAGTTGTGTAGGCAAAGTTACAGGGCTGGGCACGGAGAGATGAAGTCACTTCACATTTTGGGTATCACTAAAATACTTTCCTTATGTGATCCTGCTTTTGGGTGTGGCTTTGTGGCATCTCACTTTAGTGGTTGCAGCTTTTACCTAAACAGATTTATATATATATATATATATATATATATNTCTCACAGGGGATGGATGGAGATTCCCAGATAAAACCCCAGGCCCAGACAGGCAGCAGTGTGAGCTCTGCAGAAAGGTCCTTAGGAGGGTAATTAATTCCTAGGGAGAGTTCATCCTTGGGTACTGCTTGTTGGTGTGGCTTTTTCTGCCCACTCTTGAACTCTCAAAGTCTCCAGCTCAGAATCCTGCCAAAGCAAATTATCCAGGTGGTGCTCAGTTGATTGCTGTTCTCCTCTCTGATATTGTCATTCGTGCTGACACAGTGCTTTGTGGACAGCAACTGTGCTCACTAGAAGTGGGAGCTGAACAAAGTTCAGCATATGTTTTTGGGGTGGGAATTGATATTTTCCTCTTTGATAGATTTCCTTGAAACTAGGATGGCACTGGCATCCAGATTTTCCTGGAAAGGAGAGTGCCAGGATGCTGCAGGGGGGCTGGTGCTCGGTTTGGGCACTCAGGGAGGTGGCAGAGGAGGAGCAGGGCAGCAGCCTGGAGGTGTGTGTCTGTCCCAGGGGAGGGAGAGTGCCTGGGAATGCTGCAGGACCACACAGAGCAGGGCTGGGGCCTCTCTTCACCATCCCACATACTCACAGTAGGTACTGATCTAACTTGGGGTTGACATTTATAATGTTTTACCATAACAAAATGTCCTTCTCCTCCATCTTTGCTGGCCAGAGTTGTCTCTGAGATGACAAAGAGACATTTTAATTTCTTCTTGTTTCATCCTAATTCCTGTTTTCCTGTTGTAACTTCCTTTAGTCACATTGTATGCCTTCTTACTGACTGAGCTCTGAATTAACTGTTCCTACTCCTGCATGTCTTAATTTTCCCTCATGCACTTGACATCAGCTGCTTCTTTCTCTTCCCCTCAATGTTCCTGTCACCTCCTGGAGTTAATACAATTAAATTCTAATGCTAACATTCAATTTGGATTTTGGAGACTTGAAACATCACCTGCTCTGCATGAAGGAGTAGTTCCTGTGGTAAGGTTTGAATGTGGTATATTTGAACAGAATTCACAGCTTTGAAATCTCCTGCACTTGAGAGGTGCTTTCCATCCCCAGGAGTGCTCCTGTTGTAAGGGTTTCCCTCTGGCATGTCCATATGCTGTTTTTCCACAGTGCTTACAGTGCCAACTACACATCTCAGGAGGCAAGAAACAGGACAACAACATTTTAAAAGAAAAGCCCTGGAAAACAAATCCAGTAAGTGTCTTGGTTCCACAGCTCTGATATTTGTGAGTGTTGAATGAACACACCAGCCACTTGCAGGAAATATCCTGGCAGGTCTGAGATGCTCACTGGAAACAAGGGTCTGCAGGGGAGGGCTCAGAGGCACAATCTGGGTCAAACAAGAGGCAATGCAGCTGTGGGGGAATCAGTCTGTGTTCTACATCCCTTCCTCTCTGGCACCACTTATGGGAGTTGCCTCTCCTCTCAAAATTCCCTGGCAATTATATTTTGAAAGAAATTGAACATAATGTGCAGGTGCTTAAATATTTGACACGGTGCTCCCCATTCTGCCTCAGCAGGTACTTACTGTTCTTTTGGCACTGTTCTGATGAGCATGTGATGCCTTTAAAGTGCTCTGGTAAGCACTGGAATCCTGGCTGTGAAACACTCCTGGTGTTGGGTATCATTTCTGAGTCACTGGTTTGATGCACAGAAACATATGGCTGCCTACAGGAGTGGGCTGAAGAGCTACAAATGGCAGTGTGGCACTTTGGCCAGGACTGACATCACAGAAAAGAGGAAGGCAAACGCTGATATGTGTTTTAATAACAGTATTTGCATTGCTAATATTAATTACTGTTGAAAAGGCAGTTTATTTCAGAGGGTGCATGCATTAACAGCTCTGGTATTAGATGTGAAAACACATGGTTCTAACCAGCCAGGTCCCAGCTAAACATTTGTGCCCTCCTTTCCCAGACCTGCAAAGCTTCCCATCCCTGTCTACATGACAGATAAATGGAGCAGATTAAATGCAGGAATAAATAATTAGCAACATTTGCCTTAAGCCTGAAGTATTTGCATGGCCACTAGAAATGAAACAGAGATGTCCTGGATTATTTTGTCACTTCAAGGAGTCCTGAGTATCTTTCAAAGTTGTATGTTTAATTTCTGATGGAAGCTTGGGGATGGATATAGAGGTTACTGGGTAAGAGAGCATTATCCAAGAGATCAGGGTCCTAGAGTCAGAATAAAAATTCAGAGTTCTTTCCCATTGTGGATGGCTTGCCCGTGTCTTTTTGATTATATTAATATATAATCTCTTTTTGATTCTATTTATAAATAATCTCTTCTCCCAGGTAATTATTAATCTAGGTGCCAGCCTTCCAGGGTTGGACAAGCACTGACACTCTAAAATGCTACTTGCACCTATTCCAAGTCCTTCCCAAAAAGGTTAGAAAGGTCCTTTGTAACTTATAACCCTTTTCTTTTGTTTTGGAGACAACTAAAAGGAAAACCAGGAAAAATCTTTCAGAGGAAAGAAGAAAAGTTATGTGGTTTTGGTGTTATTTTGGGTTTTGTTTGGTTTTCTTCCCCTAAACAAGAGTTTCACATTTCATGAAGGTGAATTATATAGTAAAGATGAATTATGTAGCTCAGAGGTCTGTAATTAACTTTATCATATTATCTGCTTTCGATCTAGCAGATCTTCAGGAGGAAACATTATTTAATTTATATTCATATTATGTCTTTCTCCCCTTACAAAAAAAAAAAAAAAAAAAAAGACCTGTTTTCTCAGAATTTAGAAATGTGAAGACAATGTTATTGAGCTCCTCTGCTCTGCCCTGTTGCTTTCAATTCCTATTTAATAAGACACAGGACATCTCTCATAAATTCTGTACCATCAGTGTAATGTTGCTTTGATGATGCATTGCATGTTAAGTTGGGTTTGGCATGAAAGGATAGTGAGGGCTCAGGAGAGATTTTATTTTTTTTTTCTATTTTCCCCATAAATGTTCTGCATCTCTTGCTGTCAAAATCTGAGGAGAGCTCTTGGTCTGAAGTTTGAACGTGGAGTGTTCTGCCCTCTGCTCGGGGCCCTGCTGCAGCTGCTGCCCTCCTGCCCCTCTCACCTGGGATCAGCTCTCAGAGCCCCCCTGCAGCTGCAGCTCTCATTATTTTGGCAGCACCCCTCTGGAGGGGCACGAGGGAATCTCAGCAGAGGATCCATTTCTGGAGAGGAGCAGGCTGGACACTTGTCCTGACCCTTCTCCTCTGCTCTTGCACGAAGGGTGAGACTTTCCCCACGGGATCCCACTCGCAGCTGGCAGAGGTTTGCAAGCTCATTTCCAACCTCTGACATTTGAAGTTGCTCTCTCTTCATTTCCCTGCAGGTATTTATAGATATGCTGGCATTCTGCTGGCTGTCTACCTGAAAAGCAATACATTTACTCTGTTATTGCTTTTCTTTCCATGGAATAAAGAGGATCTCAACTGCAATAATGATCCTGGGCATGAAATGTAATTTAGACACCTCAAACCTCATTTTGTTGCAATACCGACTTTCATGGATTTTTCAGTTTTTAAATATATATATATATATAAATGAATACTTAAATACATATATAACATATATTTTATATAGGATCTTATATTGTATAATGCATTTATTACCCTCTAAAGACTCAAAGTTGTATTGTTCATCTCTAGTATAACTCTTGCTGTCTCTTCTTGCCCATCTTGTTATTTCTGTGCTTTTCATCCCTTTACTTCGTAGTCTATATTCCTTCCACATGAGCAAATTTCATCTCTTTTTCTTCCTTTTTATATGCTAGTTCTTTCTTCAAGTTGCTATCTTCTTGCAGTGTAGTACAGGATAATCAAACCAGCAAACTTTGTCCTTTTTGAAGCAGAGGTGTTTGAACATTTGAAAACCCACAAAAGAAAGGCAGATCAGTAGTTCTGGCATTCTTCAGAATTGCTCTTTCATTTGAGAGGAATAGAGAAGCTCTGGGTGGGCAAACTGAGAGTTGTGGTGTGTGTTTAATGAGGCTGTGGAGGGAGGCAGGAGATGGATAAGAACTCGATGTGGGGAATGCAGATGTGTCCACTTAAAAAGGAGAAAAACGGGCTTGAAATACAACCTGACATTTGATAATCAGGCGACAGCTCCAGTGTACCCAGGGCTTCTCAGCGAGGGCTGGGATCTGCTCCCTGGACACGAGGGGCCAGCAGGGGGTGGGTTGAACAAACCCGGGTGTGCCCTCTGAATTTGGGATTCAGGCTGGTGTCCTGCAGCTCCCTGCCTGCCCCCCGCCGGATCCAGGGATGCTGTGTCACCTGCAGGGATGCCGTGTCACCTGCAGGGATGTTCTGTCACCTGCAGGGATGCTGTGTCACCTGCAGGGATGGGTGTCACCTGCAGGAATGGTGTCGCCTGCAGGGATGTTCTGTCACCTGCAGGGATGGGGTCACCTGCAGGGATGTTCTGTCACCTGCAGGGATGCTGTGTCACCTGCAGGGATGCTGTGTCACCTGCAGGGATGGGTGTCACCTGCAGGAATGGTGTCACCTGCAGGGATGTTCTGTCACCTGCAGGGATGCCGTGTCACCTGCAGGGATGGGTGTCATCTGCAGGGATGCCGTGTCACCTGCAGGGATGCTGTGTCACCTGCAGGGATGCCGTGTCACCTGCAGGGATGGTCTGTCACCTGCAGGGATGGTGTCACCTGCAGGGGTGGTGTCACCTGCAGGGATGGTGTCACCTGCAGGGATGCCGTGTCACCTGCAGCGCCCCTGGCGCGGCTGCCAGGAGATGCTGAGCCGAAGTCACGCTCCCGGCTCCCCCAGCAGCTGGGCGGGCTGTGTGGGCATTCGCAGAACATCTTTAAAGGGAATACATTCCTCAGTTCCACTCTGCAGGTTTTGCTCAAGCCTCGCTCCTTCTCGAGGCTCTTTGGCGTGTGCAGTGGGATTGTTTTTCCCAGGAAAGCTCTCCCGGATGGAATGGGCTGGAATTGCAGCCTGTGCATGTTTTCCACCCAAGGCATTCCTGTGCCTTTCTTCCCCGGGAAGCTTTAGCAGGAGTAGTTTGGGGGATTTATATAGTTGGGAGCGCCCCTCAACATGAACTTTATGGCTCTTGATAGCTCTTACTTTTCCTTACAAAGTGTGTCTCTCCCCAGGCAATTAGTTAACAAAGTGTTCTTTAGCTATTGATAATGATCAATTTGTCAGGGATTATTGCACAATAATGCCATATTCTCTATTAATTAGATGGTCCCATATTAATGGTAGGTGCTCTTCACAGCACTTTCTTGGAGGATCAAGTGGGTTTGCCATTACCCAAACTGAGCAGCAGCTTCACAAAAGTAGAGTAAATTATATCAGGAAATTACATATATATTTGTTATAATTACACTTTCAGAATTGTTTATGCTTTGACAGGTTTATAATTTTCAGACATTGCTGCTCATAAAGGAGGGAAATTGATCCAGTCACAGTTTTTCCAGAAGGAGAGTCCTTACTGGGCCTTTCTGATACCCTTGCCTGGAATAAAGGAAAGAAGCAGCATGCACACACAGACACAAAGCTGTATATACCTTAAAACTGCCCATATTTGGGACAAAACAGACTTCAGTATTCATGTTCATGAAAAATCTCTTTTTGGTTCTTTTTCTGGCCAATTTATGATGCATCACAGAATGGATGCATGATCTCTTCAGATGTGTATAGTTGTTGTTGCTTTAGAACTAAAATTGGTATAGCCGTATATTTTTATTTTTTAATTATAAAACTCAGTTTCTGTTTCTCATGTATTGCTTAGTTTCGAGTATGCAATACAAGTTTCTGTCTCCTGAAGATGTGATTCTGCAGTAACTCAGCATGTGGCACTCCCATCACATCCTGTTGGAATATGGTCATGGAAATCAAGACCTTAGGAAAATACTGAATGAATAAAACCCCAAGAAAATCACTGCAGCTTGGTTAGGTGAGAGGGCTGTGATTCAATGTGCCTACATGAAATTCTTCTTGACTCCATTCAGCTTTAGCATTAATATGTCATAAAATCTGCAGAGTTTTAGGCTGTTTCCAGCAGTATTTCCCATCAAGTATGGGGTTGAGTGGATATTTTATTATAAGTGTGAAGTATTATTTCAATGTAACATAGCAGTTGGGTTGTGGCCACTTGATGAACTTAATCAAGAAGTCTTGCAGGGCATTTCAGAGTGGGATTCATTCTTTCAGCAACAAACAGAAGGTGAGAAAAAGCTATCACATTAACATTTTAATGAGATAAAGCCCCAGGTGTCTCCCATTGATGATGGGATCCTGGCATTTTTTAATGCCCTTGTGGGGAGTCCAGTGAGGATGACGAGTCTGATCAGCAGGTGAGGCCTCCTGGGCAGGTGGCCCTGGGGCAGCATCTTCAGAGGGCTGGGCTGGGACTCCCTCCTTCCTCATCGAGTTCTTTTAATCCTCCTGGGGAGGGGCAGAAGGGAGGGTGAGCATGGACACAGCTCTGACATCTGAGTGCACCACGGTGATAAGGCAAACCCAAAATCCATCCTCATCTCAAAGCTGGGACTTTAGTTCCACGGATCCTGTCATTATTCCTGCATTTAATGGTGCTGCTTCTAAATTTCAGGTCAGAAAGTGAGAAAAGAGGGGGGATTGTATTGAGTTGCTGTGGAGAAAACCTTAAGGTGCTTTGAAGTTTAGGTATAAAACATGGATTCTTTATAGCTCCCTGTCTCCGTCAGAATGTTTTCCATTGTGTTTGTGTCTTGTCAATGCCTGAAATATTGATTTCCTGCCAGTGTGAACTGGATTCCCAGCCAGCCTTTTTGTCCTTGTCTTCAGCACCCTTTGGTAAAGTCACTCAGAACTGTTTGTTTGGTTTGGTTTCACAAACCATAAAATAGCATTTTATGTTGGACTTCCTCATTGTAATTGTAGCAACTTTCCCTTCTTTTTTCACTCTGATACTAAGGTTTTAAAGTGGTAATTTTAGGGAAAAAGGCTATGTAAACACAAGGTGAACTGATATACCAGAGAGTTGTAAAGATTGGTTTCCTCTGGTGCTTTGTTCCACGGTGTTGGCTCATGAACTTTTTTCAAGGCATAGATTGGAAAAAGTCATGTAGTGCTCACCTGCTGCACAATTAAAAGTGATTTCCCTTTATGGATGAGCAGTACCAGATTATGTGTAGTGGTCAAGAAAAAACAGTTAAAAAATAGAGTATAGTAGTTTAATAACACATGTGCTTTAAATAATTACTGTTTTATTGCATTTAAAAATGCAGATGGCCATAACAATAATAATAGTAATAATAATAATTGTAATAATAATAACAGTTCTCCCTTTCTTGACTTTAAATGCCTGTGGCCTTTCCTTAGGAGCCTTCCTGCTCCTTTTGCACCCCTGGTGCAGAACAGCTGATGGTAATCACTATAAACATTAATTATGAGCTGATGGGCTGGGCCATAATCAAAGCAGAGATGAATTAGAACAGCAAGCCCACATCCAGACCTTTAAACCAGCTGATAAATCTCCACCTTTGATTAATATGAGGGAAATATAATAGGAAAACTTCATTGTCAAGGGCTCTAATTTTCTGGTTCTGTGCTCAGTAAGTGTTAAAATGCAATAGCTGGACACAAAAACATCAGACAAACAAAAGTCTGCACTGGATTAATGGTTCAGTAAAATGCCTAAGTAACATATGTCTCAACCTGGCTAGAGTCCTAAAGCAGGAGTAAAAGACTTTAATTACATGATTGATTGGTGCTTCAGGAGGGAGCTTGGAATGCAGAGTGACTGCAAGGTCACAAGAGCTGTCTGGGAAGGGGAAAGGCAAAGGGGAGGAGGGACAGGGAAGGCCACCTGCCCCAGACACAGCAGCAGCACACAGCAGCCCTGTCTCACTGGGGTTGTTACCTACCAGGAAGATTTAAGAGCTTCGTGCTTGGCTCTCTGACAAAAAAATATGCAAAATATCCAGCTGCTTCCTGCAGTGTTCAGGAACTATAAAACTTTGGGGTTTTTCCTAGTAAACAACAGAAAAGAACTTGTTCTGAAGCAGCAAAAATCTTACATTAGTGATTGGTGACTGATGCTGACGCTAAACTTCCCAAGGCACTTTGTGATAATTAGAAATACCTGCAGTGATAAGCATTTTTGTGGAATGATTCTCAGCAAAGTGGGTGCCAGTTTTTCTGTGAGAGGGTTCCCTTACTTTCTGTCAAACTTAAATGTGTGACTGCACATTTCAGTTAAGATATCACTGCTACATCTTCTGAGGTACTGAGCTGAGATAATGAGCATGACCAAATCCTGGTCAGGTTCTCCTGAAGTGTCTGTGAACTTGAATATTGTCTGTGATTCTCTAAGAACTGGGTTCCATTACTATTATCATCATCATCTGTTTTTTCAGCTGTGGTGGGGTAACTTTTTTGCTCTCACATAGGCTGAGGACGTTTTTCAGTAAGCTATTTAGTTTATCTTGCTATTTAGCAAGATTATTTTGAATATTGCTTTCTATTTCCAGTAAGGTATTGCTAGCAAACCCTTTCTTTGTGTGCTATTTAAATTTTTATACCTCAACATTTCTCTCCCCATCAAGCCCTTTCTAGATCTTGCTGCAGTTTTCTTCTCTGACAGCCTTGGTAGCACTGCTTGCCACCAAGAAGAAAATACCATGCTTTTCAAAATACTTTCTATCAGCATCTTGTGGCAGGTCATTGAGGATTGGCTGTTAAGGAAAAAAATGAAATGGTCTGAGGTGAATTTACAGAATCTAGGTTAAATAATGATTACTTGTCCCAGTTTCAATTGTGTCCCAGATTTGAACATTATGCTATATAGTCAATTCAGATAAATTAAGGGTGAATCTGTTTCACAGCTGATTATTAGCTTCCCCTGAGATGATACTCGATTAATTTTTTTAATCTTCTACAGTTTCATGAATTTCTGACTTTGTTTTTAGTTGTTTTTTTTAATGGCTATGGGCAAGATAAAAGGTGAAAATGTCACTTTGCTTAGAGAAGATGCAGTTCTAAATAATTTTTAAGTAATTTGAAATATTTTTACATTCATGGCAGTATAGTACACCTTAGTAAGTAGAATTGGGAAACTCTAAAAATGTTGCTTGCTGGGCCACCATTTCAGAAACACCTGGTTGCAAAAGCAGTGTGTTTCCCACAATGGTCACTATTGTATTCTCTAGAAAAGGCTGAGGAGCCAGGCTCCCCTGCAGCAGGATTTCCCTGGCTCTGGAGCCCAAATGCAGCAGGATTTCCCTGGCTCTGGAGCCCAAATGCAGCAGGATTTCCCTGGCTCTGGAGCCCAAATGCAGCAGGATTTCCCTGGCTCTGGGGCTCCCCTGCAGCAGGATTTCCCTGGCTCTGGGGCTCCCCTGCAGCAGGATTTCCCTGGCTCTGGAGCCCAAATGCAGCAGGATTTCCCTGGCTCTGGGGCTGCCTGGGCAGTGTGTGCCTGTTCCACAGCATCCATTTGCAGGACTCTCAGCAGCTGGCAGAAATAACGTTGTGCCAAAGAAAAACCCCCCTGCCCTGGCAAACATGACATCAATTCCAGTCATTGTCTGTGTGTCAAGTGTAATGCACTGGGTTAGGATAACCTGAACTAATACTTTTATTTTAATGAGACAGGTGGATAGAAATTTCCCAGAAAGGTACTTAAGGTTAAGGTCATGAATGTGCTTGGAATCGCCGTGCTGTTGAGTGTTTGTAGTGTACTACATCACAATTAGATAAAGCAACAATAATCTGAGGAACTGGGCCTGTGCTGCAAGGGAGAGGTGAAAAGAAGCAGAGGATCCATGTGAGGTTATAAAGTGTTTGTGTTCTGAACAAGCAGCGAGTTTAACCTCTGGAAATGTCTGGAACCCTGAAAGCTGCTGAGGGCACAGGTGGCTGCAGAAGACTTTAACCCTGTGGTTCCCAAACGAGGGGAATGACAGCACTGGGCAGCCAGCCTTGGGTTACAGTCCCTGTGCACTCCAGGGTCAAGTGAAATAAATCCTCCTGCTGGCCACAGCTGTCCCTAACAGGAGTTCAGGAAGCACAGAGGCTCCAGCTTTGTCCAACAGCTCTCTTTCAATGTGTTTGAGATATTAGTGGCAGTAAAGGTGTATCAAAATCAGTGGGCTGAGGTCCTAAGGAAATTAATTGCAGATAACATTTGTGAGCTGTAGTCTGGTTTTCAGGCCTGAAGTCTCTGAGTTTCTAAAGCTCTAGTTTTCTAATGTTTGGATTTTCTGAAACTTGTTCCCAAGGAAAGAACATAAATACCAAGACATTGCTTTTATGACAGTATTCATGTTGTGAATTCTTTTCTGTGAGAGGGATCTCTTTTGATGTCACTCTGGCTTGACCAGTGTAGGTGAAGAGGTTTGTCTTTCTTTCACCAATCACAGTGGAAAATGGTAGATGAGGGAACGATCCCTAAAAATAAGATTATTCCTCACACAGCCTTTGAAAGAAAAGTCACAAGAGTCTGTGTTGTGTATTGTATCCCACAGAGTCAGTGAGCCACAGTCAAACAGTCTGTTAAAATCAGCTTTGCTTTAGAACAGGGGCACCAATCAATGCAGTGTTTTGGAAAGAACCAATATGTTTGGAATACTAGAACTATAATAGAAAAAGTAGTTTGAGTGCACTGAACAAAATGAGTCCTTTCCCATCATTTTGGTGTTGATCTTTCTGTCTTTGCTGTAGTAAATAGCATTTACATGGCCTTTTAGCTTATTATCTTGTTATTAGGAAAAATACTTCACGTACAGATGAAATTTTACCCCAAACATAACTGACATTCAAACCTGATATAAAGATGAATCACACAAACGACAGCATTTACCTACAAAGTAGGAATTTTTTTTATTTTAGTTCCCATGGAAAGTAGAGATTCAGGTGCAAATTGTACTGCAGACAGTTTGGTGTGGGGGAATCTGCAGTGAAAGCAGGGGAGTCCTTCCACTATAACAGTCATTGAATAAAAGACAAGATGGAGGAATCAAAGGAAGGCACTGAGGTGACAGTGACCTACTTTGTTAAATCAGAATAACTGCTTTGAGGTCCAACACTGCAGGAGCTAACCTTGAAAGTGCTGAAAATCTCAAGTTTGTGGCATTAGCAGAGTAGAAATTAAAAAGCTATGAATCACTGTTAGAACAAGCTTAGGCATCGTTTTGTCGTGATAAATTAAAAAGTGTCTCCAGCAATCTGCACGTGAAACCCTGGGCACTGCTGTGCTGGAGTAATAAACAGCAGCCACTGCCACACCTTTGAGCACTGCTTGCAAAATACCCCGAGGGGGAAGAAAACTCAGGGTCAAACTCCTTGTGCTGAGACTTCTGGCTTTGTTATTTTTTTCCCATTGGTCTTGGGCAGGACCTTTTCAGATGCACTCATTGATAACTGATGCATTCATGACAGCATCCTTTTCCCTTTTATTGATTCTCATTATCTAAATTGCCCTGGCTTTATATGTCTCCATGCAGAACAATATTGTGCCTGAACTAAGCTGCAGGTTGTGAGATGATGCAGTTTCATTGATAGGAAGGAACCACGGTCAGTTAAGGCAAAGTGGAGCTTTCATCTGGATCTGTAACCACCTAAAACTATTAAAACTGTATTTTTTTGTTAAGGTCTCAGATACCTCAGTTGCTGGGTTTATGTTGGCTGAAGGTGCAGTAGAAGAAAGGAGAAAATACAGCTTTTGGCTTAATAAGTGTCTTACTCTACATCTTTTTATCTCTTCTTTGTGGTAAATAATAGTGAAATGCTAAACATCAACAAAAAGCAAACAAACAACACTTCCCCCCCCAAAATCAGAACCAGTGGCAGAGCTGAGATTTCTCTGGTGAAGCTTCCTTCTAGTTTGTACCTGAAAGATGCATTTTCCTCAGGGAGTTTTGGAGCAGGGGTGGAGGAAATGAATCATATTTGCCTCGTTGTTTCCTTCCTGGATAAAGAGGAGTGAACACCCGAAGTTTTGAAGCACTGACAGACACAGACACGAGCCATGAGCAGATGTGGTACCCAAGGATGAGCCTGTGCAGGGCTGCTGCAGTGCTCATTAATGAGAAACATCATTAATGGCATAATTATCATTAATGAACGTGCAGAGGCTGCAGCCATGCTGGCTGTAGTGAGGTGCCTGAGGTGCTGGTGTGGGATCCCCCAGCTTGGATTTCCTGCTGTTGTCTGATTGGGTTGTGTTCTCCTTGGATAATGGTGCAGGGAGGATGGGGATTGACTGAATGTGGCAGAAACTTGTCTTAATTTTTGTAGTTCCTGAAGGGGTGAATAACTTTGTGATGCTAACAAAGAAATGATTGCATTGTTTGTAGGGAATACTTTAGGAATTCTGTCTGGCACAGCAGAGTTTTCATAGGTGACAGCAGCAATGGCTGTTGGTCTAATGGGTAGCCATTATGAGGAGGAATTAAGTTGTTCTTTGCAGTAAAATTATCCAAGGGGAAATTGCAGCACCGAAGCTGTTGCTTGGAGTTATTTGCCTTTCCACTGATTGGGTTTCATTGCACTCTTTCATGATGCTGAACTTGAAATTTCTTAACTGACTTGTTTGCACTAATAGCCAGCTCTGCTGCTGCTGTTACATTACAGTCTTCTGGGGACATGACCCTTGACTCTTTTGAAAGTTTCTTTATCTCATTTTTCCACAAACTTTTAAAAATTTCTGTTAGGCCATTTATGTGTTTTTATGTGCTGCATGTTACTGCAGCATTTTTGCTTGAGCCATGTTTTTAGCCCTGTGCTCTCCCTGCACAGCCTGTGGAACACTGGGACAGCATTGGCATTTGGTACCTTCCAGTTACATCAATTCTAATATTCTCTCTGCTTCCTTTCCCTCCTTGAATCTGCCCTCCCCTTATTTGTTTCATCTGTTATTTATGTTTCATCCTATTGAATATTTCACTTTGCAAGAAAATTATCAATTTGTCTGAAGGCTTTTTGATGGTGTTTGCAATGCTTTCCCTGTAGAGATTCTTCAGTATCAGATTCTTCACTTTTCTTTTACCTTTTAGGCAGACAATAACAATCAAAAATCCATCTGGGAAAGTTGGGAATAAACTCATGATAGATCTGATGCCTAATGGATACTGGTGAAGTACATCTGTGCTTTATCACAGCCATCCTTCCTGCATGGTGAAAAGCAGAGAACACCTGGATCTCTTGGTTGTTGCAGCATTCCTTTGTGGAAGTGAATGCTCAGGCCAGTTTTGAGACTTCACAGAAGACAAAAGCCAATACAGTTTCCTTTGAAACACTTTCCCAGGGCTGTAGCCAGTCTGGGGCACACCCCAGCAGTTATTTCAGATGTTCTTGGGCCACAAGTGCTTGCTGGTGCCTTTGGATTGCAGCAGGGCTGTGGAAGGGCTGGGTTCATTAGGGCACTCTCCAATTAGGTTGTATGATAATCTTCACCAAGCTGATAAAGAGAACTGTTTTCCTGCAGAGGAACAAGGTGTGGTCTGTCCTGAGCTGCAGAGGAGTCAATATCCTTGAGGGGCTCTCACTGCTCCTGTCCCAGTGGGTGCTTTGAAAGTCATACTGAGAGCACCAGGCTGGCAGATGAATTGTGTGGTGAAATTATAGAAGAGAGGATGTGAAGAGAAACTTAGGATGGACACTGGATTGGAGGCTTGGTTTACCTCATCAAGGTGCTTATATTTGAAGGGATAAGTGCCAGAGCTCTGTAGTGATTCAATAATGTGTTACACCAGTATGTGGAACAATTGAAAATTGAGCCATGTTAGGTCACACATAAAAACATGTTGGGTCATGGACTTGCTTCTATCCACACAGCATTTGTTTGAGAAGACTGCAGCCACTACTTAGGATGAGTAGCTGCCCAAAGGGGAGCTGCTCCTGCAGCAGTAAACGTGGAACACTACAGCAGGGTGAGAGGTGTGCAGCAGAGCCCAGGGTCAGAGCTGTCCCCTGGGGACCCCTGGGCATCCCTCCTGTCCCTGCCAGCACAGAAGGGGCAGCAGCCTGCCTCAGGTTGGAGGCTGACCCTCCTGTGAGCAGGGCTGGAGCCTGCTGGGATGCTCCCTCCCCCCTCAGACACTGTGAGTCAAACATTAATTCCCCAGGCAGCTGTGGAGTTGAAGGTGCTGTGGCATTTCACAAGTGCTGTCCTTCCAGATAATCCAATCCTGAAGGGCTGCTCTTTTCCTTAGGTTTAAGTAACTTGTTTAACAGGTTTGCTATTAATTCTCAGCTGTTCCAATGTATTTAAGGAAAATCAAATCCCTTCAGTCAATTTTAATTCCATATTGTATTTAGAATAAGTACTATAAGATTCAATTGTCTTCAATAACAATATTTGTTTTGTTAGACCTTCAAGTTATTGAAGTAATTTTGGGGATTTTCTTTCTCTCTCTCTCTCTTTT
>VXBS01005740.1:847010-859018 GCA_013400255.1 Sitta europaea
TTTTTTAGTAGTTGGCTTTAGGAAACGTTTCATTGCACTATTTAGAGAATGTCCTTCAATACCAATAACATTTTGTTGTAGTGCACTTTTTTTTTCGTGAACTGCTTAAATAATGAATTGTAAATCAGCACAGTTAAATGAGATATGACTGCTTAGATTTCTGTATAAATTGGGAAACTTCACCACCTGCTCTGCAAGGACAACCTTTACAAATTGTGGATGTTTTTCTGTTTCAGAAAACCTTTCCAGAGGAATTCCAAATCTCTCACATCCCAGATCACTGAGCTGTGGGAGCAAATCAGCTTGTACTGCAGAGTGGTGGAGTAACAAAAGAATGGTTTTTGTGCTAACTTTTTCGAAGCCACTGCTTTGAAAATGTTTGAAGGAACAAAATAGAGGAGAAATTCTAGGCAGAACAATCTGTGGTTCAAAACACATAGAACACAGTTTAAAAAAGGTACTGTTTTTCTTTTTTGTGTCTGTACCATGTCAGCTTTTATATGGAATTCAGACAGAATTAATATTAAATAACTTCAGATATTTATTAAGTTTGAAAAGCAGTTTAATTTTTTTTTCTTAAGAAGTATGAGAACTTTTTTTTAATTTAGATTTGCCTAAAATTATCTGTCATATGCAGATGATTATGCAATATCTGCCAGCATCCTACCCTAAGACAATTTTACCAGATGGTCAAGCGTGTTTCATGTGGTACTTGTTTAAATGCAACCATATCTCATCTTTCCTGTAATTATTAACATCCTCTTGTATCTAAGGACTTGATCTGCATTGAATTAACTATTTCTAGACTATTTCTGCCACATTTTGTAGTGAAAAGATGGTATTTCAACCTTTATAGTTGGCAGGACAAGTATTTTGCTTTAATATCGAAGAGATTTATATTATCATGTGGAAAATTTACAGTAGGAATAACAAATATTTTATCCAGTGCTGATTATGCTGCTGTATAAAGAAAATAGGGCTTGTTATTTAATTTGTCTCCAAGCAAAACGAGAGTTTTGCACTGAGAGTTACTAAACTGATTCTGTGTATTGAAACAGCAATTTGAGGTCCATATGAAAAATATAAACAAAGTCTCTTAAAGATGCATTTGCTTGAATAAAGCCTAAAAATAAGGATGTAGGCAGGTTTAGCATTCATATCAGTGATGGAAGATGGTAACCAAACAAGTTCTTCACTGGGGGATGGACAATTCCATAGTTTCATAATATGATTATTATTCCACATGTACAGTGGGTACTGTGCTGTGCCCCCTAATCCTTTGCTCTTTAAACTTTTCCTTGCTGTAGTTTCCCTGGGATCCTCCTTTAGGATATTCTGGGGTTTAAGCTGATTTTTGTGCTGTGCTCTTCCCTATATGTCCTGGTAAAAGGTTAAATGCTGATCTCTGCAGTAAAGCCTGGTTTGTAACATTAATTACCATTGCATGTGGGTAAAACCCAGTACCATGGGTAGATAAAACCCAGTACCATGGGTAGATAAAACCCAGTACCATGGGTAGTTAAATCAGCCATGGGGTGCCCAAAGTGCAGTTTGGGCTTTTAAGGTTTATTTCTGAGCTTCAGGCTGCGATTTTGCCATGGGTACCAGAGTTGGCAGTTTCTCATTTTTTATTGGGCATAAAAAGTAATAATGTGGGACTGTTATTAGCTACAGAATAAAGCACTGTTAGCACTCACTTTTTATGTTAAATCCAAGTGCAGTATGGATTTTGCAGTAGGAAGACATGCAAGTCAGAAATGCAGTAAACAATGAGCCATCAATAAAGCACTGGTTCAGGGCGTGAAAGAGAATCACAGAGTTCCAGTCAGAAATGACAGAAGGAAGGATATGAAAGAAGACTGTAGAAAGAGAAAAGCAAGAACAAATATAAGTAAAATAATATTGAAAGCACATTCAGTCCCTGAGAGGATTTTTACTGCATTCACTGTTTCCTGCAGGGCATTATCCTGTGTGTTTCAGTACCAGGTTTTGTGAGAGCAGGAACTGGAAGGCTTGGCTTGTATTTTTAGGATGCTTTCAACAAAAGTAATAAATACATCCCTGAGTGTGCCTGCACCTCTTGTGAATGGCCATAATTGACAGGAGTTGCAGTCTAACACCCCTGCTCTGCACAAAAGGAACTGACCCTTGAACCACGAACACTAAACTAATCAGCAAAGCTCATGTAGCAGCAGGGGGAGAAAAGTTTAAATTGTCAGAGAGATGAAGTGCAGCCCAACCTGTCTGTGTAGCACTGGGTCAGGCAGGATGAAATTCAACATCACTTGCAATGAAATGTGCCTCACAATCGACTGTTCAGTAGCACTAAATTTATATTAAAACATCAAATCTAAATGACAGAAAAATAACATTTTCAGCACGGTCCTTGTGGACAGCAGGACTTGTGAAAGATGTTTTAGCTGTGTAATTTATCCTGGATAATTGTGATTGACACCCATGGGGGAAAAATACTTTGGGAACAGCTCTGACTCTTGGGTAAGCACAATATTTGGATGCCCAGGATTAAACATAGATATTTGTGATTCTTTTTGTTACTTTAAGAGGAAAAAGTAATGCTCTCATGAGCTATCAGTCACAGACTCTGTTATCTCTTATTTTATGTGGGCGTGAGGCTGCCCACTTGTCAGGGGTCCAGACTCCCAAGGCACAGGTGAGGAGGGAGAGTTTTCTTGGGTTTCACCTGCTGAACTACCCACAGTCAGCTTGCTTTTGGAGGATTCCATCTTGTCTTGGAGACACACATTTTGTGCAGTATTCAAATGCATTTTTTCAGGCTGAAGGAGAAGATTTTCTTTTACTCAGGCAATGTGTTCTTGTGTGCTGCATCTGGCTTACAATTTTTGTTTTTGAAATACACTGCAGTACACAAGTGTACAGCCTGTTGCACATTGACTAAAACCCCTTTATTTTACAGGGTCTCCCCAAATTCTCTGTAATTTTGCAGTTGTTTTTCATGACCATAACATTATACACTTATAATATCTAAAAGGAAGCACTAGGATGGAATATCAGCAGATCCTGGAAGCACTGTATTGTATCAGGATTGATCCAGTAGCAGTTTGTACTCACCTGGGGGTGAGTTAGGATCTGGTGTGGGCAGGAATAATCTGAGCAATGGGTGCACCCTGCAGCTCTCCTGGCAAGAGGTGAGTGTCAGTTTGGGAATGCTGCTCCCCAGTGGCTCACAGTTGCTCTTATGTTCTTAATAAAGAAAATGCATATTGAATTTCTCCTTTTAAGTTGTAGGTGTTTCAAGTGACTGTCTGTACTGTGCTACAGGTGCTGGTCATAAATCAAAATCTGATGGGAAGCAGTGATAACAATGGAATATTCCATCAGCTCTTTGTTGGTTTTTCTTCTTATTTTAGGGCTTTAGAACTGATTTGTGGTTAGAGCTTTTAACCATTCCCTCTCCAGCACTAAGAGTTGGGATGGTGGTGAACTGGTGTGATGCAGGGGTTGGGATGGGGCTGAAGATAGGCTGTGCTTTCCAGAATGACACAAGCAGGCACTAAGGATGCTTCTTTTTCAGTAGATACCCTTGCTGGTGGTCGTGGCTGTCTGTAATTAAGGACCTGCAGGTCCTGCTGATTACACAAGGGATGTTCTTGCACTGCGGAGCAGGAGAGGCTCAGCACTGAGTGTTGGAACCACGTTGTTCCTGACCTATAGAAATGATTTGAACTCTCCCAGCAGCTCCCACTCCAGAAAATGTAGGGCCAAAAGCTCCTGCATGGGTAAGGCATTTGAAGAGGCTGAAGGAAACTAGCTGGGATGTTGGAGTGAGTGCCAGGAACCTCTGCCTGCAGAGTAGAGATGGTCATAAATGTCAGGTAACCATTACTGAGATCATGTATTCAAGAGAAAATTATGAGCTGTTTTTCAATAACTCAAATATTTTGCTTTTCCAGCCATTGCTTTTTCTTCCACCTTTCCTGTACACAGGCTTTCCCTCTTTAACCCATCTGATCTTTTACTTGGAACAACTGTAAAAAATGGTGGTGGTTGTCCTTTCTTCTAACAGACAATTGTCTGAAAGTTGAAGCTCTTCACTGGTTCCAAGGAATTGGTGTCATTTGTTGTGGACACACTCTGTCAATCTGTTACCTCTCTTGCTTTTTGTAGTATCTTATCCATTTTTATTTTTTCTTCCTTTTCCCCCATTCAGCCCTCTGGGTTCTTTTTAACTCTGTTTTCTTCACTTTTCTTTTTGACTCTTTTTTTTCTTCTCCCCTCTCCCTTTTTGCTTTCCAGCTTCAGTTATTTTAGAACACGGTGTTATGGATCCCTTTTATTCTCATGTCAGCGTTTCAACCCTCATCAAAGATCCCATCAGCTAAAGCCAGATTCTGTACTCACACAGAAACCCCCACCCAAACTCTCTGATGTTGTTATGAAGGGCTCAGACACATTTTCCTTCTGGGAAGAGAAGTGGCAAAGGGAGAAGGGGATTGCTGCTCAAGAGTCTCTTAATTTCTTCCAGTTTAAAACTGATCTTTTGTCTACATTGCCACTGCCACCCAGCTTCTTGGGCCTCTCCCAGCCAGCTGCACTTGTGTTCTCTCATCACTTGGCTGCCCACCTGCACGGAGTTTCCTGCTCTGTCAGGAAACAGAGTTAAATAGTTTATTCCCTAAAGAAACAGGGACTGCACTGGAATTTATTTTTTCTCCCCTTGCTTTTCGCTTCTATTGCACCTTTCATGCCATTGTTTCATCCTTAACTGGTGCTTTATGTCAGGTGAGGGACAGTCATTTTTCTTAAAAATGAAGGCCCCCCTCTTAGTCATGGAAAAGTCCTGGGTTCATTACTCTGTGGAAGGAAAGCCCAACAAAAGCTGGGATGAGAAAGAGCTGCTCGATAACAGAAACAAAACATAACTTCCAGCCTATTTGTCTTGGAGTAAAAGTAATGTATGGCCCCTATTGAACAGGTAACCTATCGATTACAGCATAACCAGAGCACTCTCAAAGCCCTACCAGGCTTTCCCTCTAATGGATATTAATGTCTCCAGCTTTCCTCATGTTGGTTTGGAGAAATATTAAGGGTTGCAGCCAATGTAACAAAGAACTGCTCAACAGTTCTGTTATCTTCTGGCTTTAAGAGCCACTTTATCTACTTTGCAGTTGTCTAAGGATACTGATTAATTTGCATTCATGTTATGTAATTTAAAGATAAAATGATTCATGTTTCATGTTTCATCTATTGAAAAAAAAAATTCTGCAGAGGCTTCCTTCTAGTGTCTGAAGAGAGATTACATAAAGAAATGTGCTACTGAATGCATTTATCAACTAGAAAAAGGCTCCCCTTTTATCTGAGTTGCTTTTCTAAGTGTTTCTGTTTCCTTTTCCCACTGTGTTTTATATAAATTCGTGAACATCAGGAATATAATTTCTGACACATCGCTGGGGAGAGATCTGGAGGGATGAACACTGCTGCCCTTGCACATTGGTGAAAGGCTGGGGATGTTGAGTCTGTACCAAGGCAGCTGTTCCCAAAATGTTCAATCATTGTTAAATAAGCTAACAAATAGGAATTGCTGAAAACAGAGCACAAAAACAGGTATCTCATCTAGTCTCTGCATTGTTCAGTTTGATTTCTCTTGTGTAGCTGCTGTCAGGGTAGTAGTTTTTCAGTTATTCCAGAATGATAAATATTGATTAACATACAAATTTCCTACAAACATATATGCATGTGTACCTGTAAGTACCTATATATGTATATAAGAGGTCATGTCATAGATAGATATCAAAGAAACCTGTTCATTTCAGCTTCTGATATTGCCAAAGATAAGTGAAAAAAGTTAAATGTTTTCTGTGTCTGATTATCTGTTGTTAAAAATGAAAATAATTTAATTACTCAGGAGTTTATATTACTGTTTAATAGACAATCTTTCACCTGAATACAATTTTACATTCAGGACAGAACTCTGTCTCAGTTTGCATTGCTTCTGCTGATAGACTTGATCAAGAACATTCAGATAAGTTATTTTGGATAAAAGCTTCTGCTTCCCTCCCAAACAGTGCTTTATTTTGGTGGTTTGTTGGGGGTTTTGGGGCTGCCAGAGTTCCAGCTGCTTCCATGTCCTCTTTTACTTCTTTCCTGCTTACTTTTGTCTCCCAGGGAAACTCCTGTGTGCCAGGTCTTGGCACACCCGTGTCTCTGCGGAGGTTCACGGCGAGTTTTGTTTTCCAGCTTCTGAACAATGATCAAAGCTGTCACATCAGTCAGTTTTACTTCAGCCCTGTGAAATTTCTTCCTTACTCTCACAATTCTTTTATCTTTGCTTCAACTTCTTCAGCAGCTCCAAAAGTCAGATTCACTTTATGAATATGCATAAAGTTTGTGTTTGGCTGTTCCCTTCTAGCAGGGCTGTTCTCCAGCCACGTTTGAAGCCCTCCAGAAGTTTGGAAGTCAGGGGAAATTTGAAGTTATTCCATCCAGAGGCTCAAGGGTCCTGCACCCCTCTGCAGGACAGGGATGTTTGTGGCTGGCTGAAGAGTTTTCTTTACCTTCTACCATTATTGAAACTGCCACTCAAGGATTTCCTCCCCCCAGTGTCTCCACAGAGCCACAGAGTCAGGGCACTCTTCAAGCTGTGTGTTTCTGTTCTTTCTCTTTATCTCTGCTTTGGCTGTAAACTTTTTAACCTTGTTTAGCTATCTGGGTCCTTTAAAAGCATTTTAATGTCATTCTTACCATGACACAGAATAACAAGTCCAGTTTCAATATTGCTCAATTAGATTATTTTTAGCTATTTTTTGAATTCTACTGAAATGGAAAATTAATTGGATCAATAGGGTGCAAAAAATTATGTTATTTTCCAGCAACTTGTTTTTATTTACAAAATAAGAGTTTGGAACTTTGAGCAATTTGATTCTATAATATTGAAAGCTAATCAGCTCTGTTGTGTGTTGAGTGTGCATGGAAAGAAGAATTTTATTACTTGGTGTTTTGTCTGCAACTGTAAAGCCAGGGGCCAAATATTCAGAAGAAAAGCTTTCTAAAACCAGGTTACTTTGTGAAGTCACAGCTAGTATGCAGGGGTTTGATTAGAGTTAAATCACAGACTCCTGGAATCCCAGTGTGGTGTGGGTTGGAAGGGACCTTTAGGGTCTCATTCCCTGGCAGGGACCCCTCCCACCATCCCAGGCTGCTCCCAGCCCTGTCCAGCCTGTCCTTGGGCACTGCCAGGGATCCAGGGGCAGCCACAGCTGCTCTGGGCACCCTGTGCCAGGGCCTGCCCACCCTGCCAGGGAACAATTCCTGCCCAGTATCCCACCCAGCCCTGCCCTCTGGCAGTGGGAGCCATTCCCCCTTGGCCTGGTGCCCCATCCCTTGTCTGAGGTGCCTCTCCAGCTCTCTTACAGGCACTGGAAATCTGCTTTCAGTCCTCCCCACAGCTTTGTAGTGATTTGGCAGTCCTGGTTCTGCCAGAGCCATGCCTGTGTGTGACACCCCACCTGTCAGGAAAAGCCACGTGGGGGTTGGAATTTGTGGCAGAGAAAGAAGGGGAAGGGCAGCGAGGGCTCTCTTAGGCTGGGTCAGTAACACACTGTGTACTAAAGCTATTGATAAAAATTCCAATATTCACATTAATGTGCTGTCCATTGTCATTACAGGACGCCTTGAGCTTTCTCACATAGTGCGTTGGGGTTTGGTGAGTGACACTGCTTTTCTCAGAATATTGCTCAGTCCTTGCCTGCTGAATGCAATCCACAATCTGTGGGTGTCAGTCTGGAGGAAAAAAAAACACAAAAAAACAACGTTTCTGAGCAGCAACATTTGTCTCCTTGACGTTTGAAAAAACACAGTTGAGGTAGTGGCTCTTGGTTCAGTTCTCACTTTTATCCTGCACTTAAACTTCTGATTAAGGTCATGCAGGACACCTTGTCATCTTTGTACCACTTAGCCTGACTTTTATCTGATGCTGAAGATCTCGCTAAGTTGTCTTTGAAGAATAATGTTCTGAGGAAAATGGATCTAAATGGATATATTGGGTAAAATAAATTCACCTGCAGGCCTGTGAAAAAGCACTGTAAATCTTGCCATGACCCTGTTCACTAAGGAGGTTTGTTGATAGCATTGTATTAAATCAGGAGCAGCAGAGGAAGCTATAGAGATATTCAGCAGTAACTGAAGAGGGAGAATTGCACGGCTTGTGGGATTACAGAATATGGAATTTTGTACTTCCAGGTCATTACTTTGAATTCAAATGCACTCCTGGTAGTAATAAAAATCCGTTACCAGATGACAGCTCTCCAGTTTCATGTATGAAATGAGCTGAGCTTTTCTCTCCACCTGGTAATGGGCAGATGCCTGCCTCAGACAAAGTGTCACAGCTGACACTATCAGCTCCTTCTGTTGGCATCTCTGGGGGGTGGGCAGCAGATAAATACCTCCTGGCAGAGCCACCTCTTTGACCTTAGATTAGATTCTCCTCTGGGGTTCAGCAGGGAGCTGTGTGCAGAGAAAAGCTTAGGGGATAATATATCTTCCTCCTTTATACAGCATTGTGGAACACTGCTGCAATGAGCAGGAGGAAAAAATTGAGGGCAATTTCCAAATTATTGCTCAGAAATTAGACACTATGTGTTATTCCTTATTTCATGTGGCACCAAGCAGGGTTTCAACAAGGGAGACATCTGAAAGGAGGTGTAATTAATAAGTATTTTGGCATAGGCTAGCATTATGCTTTCTCCCTTATTCTCTGGGGCTTACCATTGTTGACACCACTGAATAAGAAAGCTAATTTATTCTGGATGTGTAGGTGTTACAGAACATAGCTGCTTTTGAAGGGAAGATGTAGAGCATTTACCATGTCTGATTTAAAGACAGTCGTCCTTTGGCGTTTGCAGCAGTAAATTCGGTGACACGTCCCTGTGACTGCTGTGTGACTCATGAAGTGGGAAGTCCTACAGGAGCTCCCACAAAGTAGCTGTTCTCTCTTTGTACCAAATCATCTCTCCATGCCTTCTCTGGGGTTTGTTTTGCTCGCTATGAGGGAGTTTCATGTGAAGCTCTCGTTAGCACACAAATAAATGCAAAAAAGCAGTCACTCCATGATTCCTGCTGCTGCAAAAATCCTCATCTGTCTCCAGAGAACTGTTATTTCTGATAACCCAGCTACCATGGGAGAGAAAGATGTGGATTTCCAAAGGATCAGATGCACATGGGCTGTGTAAGCAGAGGGGGAGCCGGAGCAGCTCCTGGTGGTGGCAGGAGGACTCCAGGTGCAAACATCACTGTGCCAACCCTCGGGACAGCACCTCCACCTGCAGCCCTGGAGCCAGCTCCTGACCTGCTTGGAGGTGAAACAGCCACTTGCCTGGCTCACCATCGAGCAAACAGAGGGCAGGTGTCATTTCAAGCCCAACAAAGTGCTCTTGGTGATTGGCAATAATTCAGATACTGTTAATAAAACGCTGTGATAGATTGCACTGGATACAAACCCTCCCTTTTGCTGGAGGCATTGTCAGTACAGGGGATTTGAGGATGTAAAGAAGAGCAACCTATAGAAATCCCCCTGCAATTATCTAGGAGTCTAAAAGAGAAACGATATTCTTTTCCTTTGCTCGTGATCTTGATGTTCACCTTAAATTGAAGTGTATTATACTTTTTTCCTAGACCAGATCTTAAATATGCTTCAGAGAATTAACTCTACTTCTGCCACTCTTACAGTATAACCTGTTATATGCAGCATTTTTATAAATGTAATAATTTTTAAACTATTACTAATTAATGTATAAGCACATCATAGGATGTTAATTGCCCTGAAGGCACTAAGGTTAGGTACTTCCAGTACTGTGTACTTTTGTGTTTTCTTTTTTGGAGTTTTTGGTATTATTATGAGAAGGTTTAAATAGCAATGCTGATAGACTTTTAGCATAGGAACTAACAGAAGCCAATAAAATCAGACTTGGCTTGGAGCAGCAATCTTAATGCTGATGAGCATGGCAAACATGCACAGCTTCCACTTGGGGACAGTTGACACAGATGGCAGGATGGATTTTACCATGTGCTATATGTCTTATTAATTGCTGTGCCCATTACTATAAACTCCAGAGCCTGCTTCTTTGTTCCACTGTTGTGGACAGTTTGTGTTTACTGCTAACTATCAGATTTCTCTATTTATTTTGTGGGTATCGTGGCTTCTCTTTCCTTCTCCTCCCTCTCCCTGCTCTCCTCCCTCCCCCTGGGCTGGTGCATGTCTTGTTTTGGGGAAGAAGATCAAATCCCACCCATTTTGGAGGTGGTTTAGCATTCCAAGCAGAGAACAGTGGCAGTGGCATTCTAAAAACAGGTGAAGTGTGTGTGCAGATTCCTTAGCAAGCTTTGTATCCATGGAATATGGACAGTTACACCTTTGAGTCCACTCCTTCAGATTGATAAAGATTTGGATGACCAGAGATTATGTGGGATGTGATTCCTCAGGGTGAGCTCCTGCAAAACCATTAAAATCCTTGTGTGGAAAAGCAGATGGACAGAACTTGCTGAAATCCCCAAACTGTAAACTCCAGAGGGACTGTGCCCCTGCTGTACCTGGTGTGAACGAGGCAAAGAAAGCCTTGAAACTGAGTGAAGCACTGCAGAAATTATTCTGGGTAAAGTGAGGATAGGAAACCAAGAAATTACATGAAACAAAAAGCACGCTGATGGCAACAAATCCTGTGTTAACTGCTATTTTTTCTGGGTCTGACAGCTCAGCCAGTGGGTAGCACTGGGTAGTCACTGGAGAACAGTGTGAGTTAAATGTTTTCTCAGCCCTGGGCTTGTCCTGAATAGCTGGTGCCCTGTTCTGGAGAAGTTGAGTTCTTGTTGCCAGTCCCTTACACACTCAAGCATCTCAAATGCTGAACCAGTGTCAGGTTTGCTCTGGTGGCAAAAGTGAATTGTAATCAAATCCCCTCTCTGGTGGGACAGAGATTAACAGTGGTTGTGGTTGGAGGCTTGAAATTTAAGTGGGCTGCCTCCCGGGGCTTCCAAGGAGTCAGAGGCGTCCTGGAACTGACAATTCAATTAGGACATGAAATCTTTTACCAAACCATAAAACCTTTGTGAGCCATGTCCGTGGTAAAGTCCCCCCTGGGAGGCAGGCAGGATGTTTTAGCCCCCAGCAACAGCTCAGAGGAGGGAGCATGTGCAGCACATTTCACCCTCTAACTCAAGCATTTCGTGTGTCAGTCTGCTCTCACAGCTGCCTTTGGTGCAATCAGCATTGGCAAAAGTTATGTTTTTAACAATCTCAGGCATATCTATTAAACCTATGGTGCAGCTGGAATTGCAGCATGGAAAATAACCTTCTTACAAGGCAATTATTGTAAAATGTTGTTCCTTCCTTGCAAGCACAACATAAACACACTAATTGCTAAAAGTTGTTTTTTTCTTTTTTTTGTCATTTGTATTAAATAGCTGTTCTTCAATTATTCAAGGATTTCAGCAAAAAAATATTAGCAAAAAAAAAAAACCAAACCACAAAATCCAAACATTACCAAAATTGCCTCATCCCACAGCTTATTTATCAACACTTTGCATTTCACTTTTCATGCCAGCTTTCACAACATCAGACTGTAGTACAATTATGAATTTTAAAAATGCATAAGGATTTTTGACACGTTTCCCCCCCCCCCCATTCTCTGTTAGAGGACGACACAGGTTTAACTCTCAATACATTTGAACTACAAGATTTGGATGAGCTAATCAACAGCCTGTTCCTTTTTACATGCTTTTTATATTTATAGAATCACTAAGGTTGGAAAATACCTCCGAGATCAGAGTCCAACCTGTGCCCAGTGCCCAGCTCGTTTCACAGACATCACATTATTTTGCAGAGGGTTGGATTGTTCCTATTCATCTACAAGGTTCTTTTGTGTTGTTTTGTTTTGTTTTTTTAAGAATCCTTGAGGCTGAGGTAGTTTTAAGCCAGAGTTTATTCAGAACTATTCTTTTACTCATTTAAAAAACAGCTCGAAGGTATGTGGTGGTTA
>VXBS01005740.1:859255-881554 GCA_013400255.1 Sitta europaea
TATATATATATATATATATATATATGATGAAATATTAAGGCAATAAGTTACAGACAACCAGGATAACCATAAATTGGTGGGGGAAGTTAATTCAGAAAACCAGCTGAGATTTGCAAAACCATGTGTTTTGCTAGTGACTGTAGGAGTGTCTGCTATGGAGAGTGGCCTAGCTGTGGTTAAATCAGGGTTTGAAGAGTGGTCCCACTGAGATTAGAAGTAAAAAAATCGATATCTGTTTTGACTGCTTATTATTTTCATTTTGAGTTATTTCAGAGAAAATACTAATTTCTTAGCAACTGTTATTCCAGAGGTGCAGAAACACTAAATTGTTTCTTCAGCAGCAGAGAGCAGATTTGAATTCCTGGCCTTGGCAGGTGCTTCAGAAGATTCCCATGTCTCAAGTATGTTTTTCAATATATTTTGAAGGCAAATCCAGCATTGCTCTCTGTAGAGAGGAGTCTGCTGCACGTGCTGATGTGAGCTGGGGCTGTTTCCAGTGAAAGTGAAATACAGTAGATTTATATTTCTAATAGAGAATATTCTCATTGAAAAAGTCTAACCTAAATTTGTGAGATATTTACAAGATATCTTCAATCCATCCATGCTTGTTTAAGGATATTTCAATGATACAAAGTAAACTCTTCAAAGCCTTATTTTCATCTCTCTCTCTTCTTTTTTTTTTATTTTTTTTTATATAATTTATTGATCCACAAAGCTTTTATAGATGCATATTTGCATTTATTTTAGTTTTGAAATCAAAACAGTAGCACTAGAGAAGTTCAGGTTTTGAGTATGAGGTTTAAAAACATGCAATGGTTTCATTTTAGCACCTTCACATGTGGCCTTTCTATGCACATTCTGTCACAAGAAAATGAAACCCAACATGGAGAAGACAAATCCCAAATTAACTCCTCCAAGCCCTTCACTGTCTGACTCTGGTGGATTTGCTGGATCAGGATTTCTCCCATCTCAGGGTGGGTAGGGGTGACAGGTGGCCAGGGATCAGTAATGACTGCACAGTGGAATTTGACTGAAGGACATTTAATATTGCTTACAAGTATGCCATCAATTCTTGGAAAATCAGTACCAGTGGGATTAATAGGACAAATCAGAATATCTGAAGAGCTTCTCCTACAGTCCAGTGCAATTACAAGGGTTGAATTCACCCTGGTGGCTGATGACACATTGCATACAGGAAAGCCAAAGTATGAAACAGCCATCTCCATCAGAGCAAATTTACTGTTTGTTCANTTTGCAGAGGGTTGGATTGTTCCTATTCATCTACAAGGTTCTTTTGTGTTGTTTTGTTTTGTTTTTTTAAGAATCCTTGAGGCTGAGGTAGTTTTAAGCCAGAGTTTATTCAGAACTATTCTTTTACTCATTTAAAAAACAGCTCGAAGGTATGTGGTGGTTAGCTAATTCTTGAGTTGGTTTATTCCATTTTATACAGGCTTTTATTGTAACAGCGATAAAAGCACTGCCTACACATTTTGTTCTTTAATCCCAGGAGAATTGTATGTGTTGTACCAGATTATAAGGTTTAAATTCTGTTTGCCAGGACTTAAAGTAATGTGATATTAAGGCAATATGTTACATATGATGAATACGTAACATATATATATATATATATATATATATATATGATGAAATATTAAGGCAATAAGTTACAGACAACCAGGATAACCATAAATTGGTGGGGGAAGTTAATTCAGAAAACCAGCTGAGATTTGCAAAACCATGTGTTTTGCTAGTGACTGTAGGAGTGTCTGCTATGGAGAGTGGCCTAGCTGTGGTTAAATCAGGGTTTGAAGAGTGGTCCCACTGAGATTAGAAGTAAAAAAATCGATATCTGTTTTGACTGCTTATTATTTTCATTTTGAGTTATTTCAGAGAAAATACTAATTTCTTAGCAACTGTTATTCCAGAGGTGCAGAAACACTAAATTGTTTCTTCAGCAGCAGAGAGCAGATTTGAATTCCTGGCCTTGGCAGGTGCTTCAGAAGATTCCCATGTCTCAAGTATGTTTTTCAATATATTTTGAAGGCAAATCCAGCATTGCTCTCTGTAGAGAGGAGTCTGCTGCACGTGCTGATGTGAGCTGGGGCTGTTTCCAGTGAAAGTGAAATACAGTAGATTTATATTTCTAATAGAGAATATTCTCATTGAAAAAGTCTAACCTAAATTTGTGAGATATTTACAAGATATCTTCAATCCATCCATGCTTGTTTAAGGATATTTCAATGATACAAAGTAAACTCTTCAAAGCCTTATTTTCATCTCTCTCTCTTCTTTTTTTTTTATTTTTTTTTATATAATTTATTGATCCACAAAGCTTTTATAGATGCATATTTGCATTTATTTTAGTTTTGAAATCAAAACAGTAGCACTAGAGAAGTTCAGGTTTTGAGTATGAGGTTTAAAAACATGCAATGGTTTCATTTTAGCACCTTCACATGTGGCCTTTCTATGCACATTCTGTCACAAGAAAATGAAACCCAACATGGAGAAGACAAATCCCAAATTAACTCCTCCAAGCCCTTCACTGTCTGACTCTGGTGGATTTGCTGGATCAGGATTTCTCCCATCTCAGGGTGGGTAGGGGTGACAGGTGGCCAGGGATCAGTAATGACTGCACAGTGGAATTTGACTGAAGGACATTTAATATTGCTTACAAGTATGCCATCAATTCTTGGAAAATCAGTACCAGTGGGATTAATAGGACAAATCAGAATATCTGAAGAGCTTCTCCTACAGTCCAGTGCAATTACAAGGGTTGAATTCACCCTGGTGGCTGATGACACATTGCATACAGGAAAGCCAAAGTATGAAACAGCCATCTCCATCAGAGCAAATTTACTGTTTGTTCATGGACAGAGATGATTTGTTTGATTAATAATAACTCAGGGACACAGCTGAGGTGCTGCATACACAGAAGACCTCACAGTGAAGTAATAAGAAAAAGGCATTTTAGAAGAGAGCTGTTTTGGATATAGGGAAGTGACAATAATTGCCTGCTTACAAATACTGAATAAATACTTGAAAACCTGTGAGCCATGAGTGACTATGATTTACATGCTCCATGTGTCCTAGTAGGCTTCTGATTGCTGGTGCTTTTATTGCTTGTCAAAATGTAAATGTTGTTCTTTTAAAAGATGGGAGGTTGAAATCCTAAATCAGTTGTGAGTTAGGGTGATGCTTTGGGTTTGGTTTATTATTTTGTTTGGTTGGTTTTGTTTTCTAAGATATCATTTATATGATGAAAGGAAGAGTACAGAGAAAGTAGTAAACTAGCAGATTTGATTTAAATTAAACAAACAGAAATCAGACACAGATTAGGGGCCCTCTTTAAGTTAATCAAGAGAACTTAACTTTATAACTGAACATGAGGTGGGCTTGGAGTTTCACTGTGTTCCTAAATCTATGGGATAGCCAGGAGAATTACATGGGTGTTTGAGCTCAGTATGCCTGCTGTCCAAGTGGGATTACAGTGCACTTGTTCATCTCTCTCAGCACTTTCCAAACCAGTCCACAGGAATATTATACAGAGTGAAAGAGATTAACTCAGGTGGGCTTTGCCTTTCTTTAATGACAAGAGGAGGTGGAAGGGGTTGCTCATATTTTGAGATTAGCTGATAACATGCCTAGAAGAGGAAAAACAACATCCCCCTGGTCAGCAAGACCCTGCTGAGTATTTAATACTCTGGATGATCTCTAATCCATACTCTAATGGTTTCTTCACCATTCAGATTTGTAGAGTAATTCCTAAAGGATCCTTGGGTATTTCCTGGCAGAGAGCTGTGCTACTTTCCAGTGCTGACAGAAAGGTTTTTCTTTCTCTTTTTGCTTGTGATGCCAGTTTTCCAGCTGCATTTTCTATAGGAGAACATGCTGTTATGTCTCCAAAGCATTTTTTTAAAAAGCAGTTTATGGGGTTCTAGAATAATTCCTATGATACAGCAGTGCTGGTTGAGGAAAAGCTCCTTCTGGAAAGATTCTTTGTTGAAATTGGGGTGCTGTGTTCTCATTATTAACCCAAAATGCATCAGTGCAAATAAACTTAAGCCTTCACAAGATTTAAAAGTATTTATAGAGGGCAGAGCAGGGAAAAAAAAGTAAGGAAGGGAAATAAAAGGGGAAACCTTCTTAATTAGCTCATTCTGAGGCTGGAATGTTATTTAATCACTGAGCCAGTTTAAATGAAGTTGGAATAAGGAATCTTCTCCCTGAACTTGCCCTCACTGCTTAGAACTAATAGATTTGAGATTAATGGCCCAAATGTTTTTCAGTACAAAGGATCAAACTGCTCCTTCCTTTGGTGGTTGAATAAAACAAACAAGCAAACAAAAAATGCTTCATAACTGAAGTTTTTCAGTTTCAAAACAGGTTTTGAAACAACAGTGGAATTTGTGGCCCTCAGTGGCCTAAAGGAGTGTTCCCTACCCTTTGCAAAAAGCATAATCTGGTTTTGAAAATCAGTTGAGAAATACACTGATTGTATTTAAGTATTCTCCTAAATTTGCTTCTGGACTTAGCAATTAGAATTTAATGTGACGAGAATGTATTTACATGCATGCTTTCACACACAGAATGAAAACATCTCCATAAATTGAGAGTCCTGGTAAATCCCATGGTAACCTGACAGAATGGAAGGGGAAAGACATTTTTAAAACAATTGTCTAAAAACTGAGATTTTCAAACTGTTTTTTTATTTAGGATACATGTTGATATTTACATAAGCTGATTTTTTGTTGTTGAGTGTTGAAGAAATGATGGAAAAAGAATTATTTACAGTGTTGCTCTCATAAGTCCTGTCTTTTATGAGCTTGATATCATCCTGTGATAAATACTAAGCACAAATAATCCTGCAGCTGCAGTTCCTTATCACCCCTCCTAATTGTGCACGGTTTGTGGTATGTAAGATTAGCTTTATTGGAGGCTGTATTCACAAGGTTTTTACACCAGCTTTCCCAGCCCTCTCCTGAGGGGTCTTTTTTCCGTGTATGATGTGCTTGGCTGTCAGGTTTGTGAAAAGAATTGTAGTACCAAGGAAAAAAAACCAAAAAACAAAACACATGTATTGAGGTGATGGTTTTGTCAAAGCTGAAGGGGCTGAATCTTGGAGACCTGGCACGTGTAGGGGAGGCAGGAAAACAACCTTTTCTGCTGCTTTGACAGGTCTTTCTTGGGTTTCTGTTTGTTTTTGGGCACGTGCTGGCTGCTCTTAGTGCCATCACATCTCATGGGTGCTGCTGGAGGCAGCTGGGTTCTGTGGCTGCTCTGGGTGTCCCTGCCAGGCTCTGGCACTGGGGACCCTCAGCCAGGCTGGGGACACCCCCAGAAAGGATGGAATGCTGCCCAGCTGTGAGGAGACAGGCTGAGCCCCAGGAGGAGGGCAGGAGGGACTGCCCTGCTGGGGCAGAGCCCTGCAGCTCCCTGCTGCACTGCAGCTGCGCCCTGCAGCACCTGTGCAGCTCCTGCCACCCCTGGGAAGGGCTCAGGCTCACCAGTGCAGCTCCACTGCAGAGACAGAGTTCCCTGAAGCTGCACTGACCCCTGGGTCTGCATGGGGGCATGAGCTGGGGCTCTTTCCCACAGTGTCACCACTATTCCTACCAACAAGTGCATGTCATTTCAAGGGATGCAGAAGGAAAGTCACTCTGTAATTCATGAGGTGTAAGTTTTAATTATTGCAGTGACCTTTCCTGCTGTCCTTGTCTTTCTGCTTATCCATTGAACTGTGCATTCGACTCCCTGACTGGAAAGTAAATGATTCTCAGCCTGGTGAGAGGGCAGGGATCCCAGAGCAGGTTCCAGCTGTGTGCTCTGCCCTGCTCCTGTGGGCAGTGCTGAGTGTATTCCTCAGCTGGAACAGAACTTGGGCTGGGATGAACGTTACCCCACAGGAGGGCCCTCTAGGTTTGTGCCCTCAGAAGGGCTTTTTGAGTTTATCCTTTCAGTTCCCAAAAGATTCTTCCTGTTGATTTGAGTGAGTGTGGAATCTTGGTTGCAATTATTGAATTGGTCATTTAAATGCTTCTTTACCCCCCTCTGTTTGCTCATCCAGCTATGAACCTGTCCATGCAAGAGGTGGATCCTCCTGTGTTCCTGCACAGAAACAAGAGCTTTGGCAGGTATTTTGTCACTTAGTGTGGGAGCTGACACAGTCAGGACTTGGGAACAGCCACAAAACCACGGGTGAATTGCAAAGGCTCAATTCATTTTCATCCTGTTGCAGCCTGTGGGGTTCCCCAGGAGCACCAGACACAGCCTGGTGGGAAGGCAGGACCCCCAGAGCAGGTCCTTGCTGGAGGATCACTGACCCTGCTGGTGTCACCTGTGTCCCAGGGACACACACAGGTGTAGTTTCCCCTGTGCTTTGATCTTTCCCACAGCAGGGCAGGAATCCCAGGCTGTTGGAATGTTCTATCCAGGCCTGTGTTATCAAAACACAGATGTTCTGCTTGTCAAGTACTCAAGACTAAGGGACAATTAGGATGATGTATGTGTTCTACACCCCACCTGCAAGTCACTTGGATATGCTTAAAATCCTCCTCACCTTTCCTCCATTTATTTTCCTACACCTATTAAAAGTGATTATGCAAAACAACCTTTTTTTTTCTGCTCCTTTAGCAAATTCCTGTCTTGCATTTTCACATCCAGTTTATCAAAAATATGCCATGTGCAAAATGTCCCTTTATTAGATGTGTGAGGGAAAGAGCTGCCAGTGATTAGATTGGCTGTTCATCCTCTCTCTGCTGGTCCAGCAAAACCAACATTTGCTTCCTGAACGTTGGCCAAAAATTATCTTCTCTCCAGCTGGATGGGGATGTTTCATCATCTTTAGAAACTGAGGTGACCATTATGTTGTTATTGTTAGGCAATTATTTCCTGTTCTCGTACAAATTTACCCTCTGACCAGTTCTGGCCATGATGGATCTGGCAGAGAAGCCAGTGCAGACTAATCAAGGCTTGTGAGAGCTGCTGTTACCCTAATGCAATTTGTCCCCTTCCACCCCTGCTGCCTTTGCCACTGCTCCTGCTCAGGAAATGCATCTGTCATCTTCATCAAGGCTTCTTATCCCTAGCTGATTACCTTGCCTGCAAAAGGGAAAAACACTGGAATTCCAGTGGCTGTCCCAGAGTGGAAGAGGAGCACGAGCTGGTTTTCTGTTCCCCTTGCTCAGGTTTGGATCTCTCTGGGCACTTGCTCCTGTCTGGGGCCCATGAGGCACCAAGAGGTGCAGGGAGATCTGAGTCTCTTTGGAGGATAGAGCTGGAACTTTATTAACCAGCTAAATGCACACAAAAGGTGGAGCCAGACTCCCTGCAAGTGCAGGGAAAGGATAATGGACACAGGAAATTCTTTCCAGACATTAGGAAAACATTGTTGACCAAGAGGTTACACAAACCCCAGAGCAAGGTCTAGAGAGGCTGTGGAATCACTGGGTTTGGATGTACTTGCAGAGTTGTGAATTTCTTTAAAAAGACATTTTCCTTCTGCTCAGAAATATATTATGATTTTTTCTCTAAACATTTGTATAGATATTTAAGTACCTGTAAATAAGCATTTTATCTCAGCAGGAGGTTAGTCAGAACTGAGTTTGGAAAAGAAATAGGTGTGGGGAGCAGAGGCCATTTGTTTCTGTCTTTTTTGGAAGCACCTGGAATGGGCACAGGGAGAGATGAGACCATGCACTGGATGGTCACTGGTCTGAGCCAGCACTTCAAAGCACAAAGCTCTGTTCAGATCCCTGACTTGCTGAATGTAAAACTCTGTGTTTACTGGTTCTTTTCAGTGATCTGCATTAGAATTCTATTTCTCTCTTGGACACAAGTGTCCAAGTTTCACCTTTATCTTGAGGTGGATTAGAAAGCTTTTCTCCCTCCTCCCACCCCTGTCCTCCTCCCAGCTTTACTCCCTTATATTACAAGTGGTGTGACCAATACTTGAGACTGTGCAGGGAAATCACCCTTGGAGAATTCAGGTTTGTCTGCCCTCTAACATGACGTGTAAAATTTTTTTGGAACCCTAAAAACCATAATATTAATCTCAAACAAAGTTCTGAGGTTTAAAAGGCCTATTTGTGCTGGTAACTTAGAGGGGAAGGAAAGGAAGCAGCTGCTTTTCATTTTTTAACATTTCAGCTACTTTTTCTTTTCTTTGTTTTTTTACTTTTTTTCTATACTTTACTGCTTTCCTCCTTTTCCATTTTGTATCACCATTACACAGATAAAGATTTATAACATGTAAGCTTAATAGCACTAAACACTTGTTTAATTGGTAGAGATTTGGGAGGAGGCCCAGACTAATTAACACCAATTTCTACTCTGCTGTCAGTGTTTAATGGATCTTAGGACCAGATTTTTTTGGAACTAAAGTTATACTGAAGGCATGTTGAAAATAGAAAATAAAATCATATATGGCCACCTTGACAGACCATCTGTTCCTGGAATAATACTTGGTTTTTTATAAATAACAAGACATGTATGCAGCATAAACAGTGAGTTTCCCTTTTGAAGCATTGTTTATAATGACATGAACCCTCCTGGAATTCTCCCCAAGTATATCCATACACCTCTAATTTTGTAATTTCTCCTCCTTAAGAACTGAATATTTACTGAATAGTGAGCAATTTTACCATGGGAAGTCCTTGAGTGATCTTTATTAAAGCTCAAAACTTAACTGGTTGCTTATAAAAACATAGAAGCTAGAAAAATATGATAGAACTCTAGATACTTAATATAATTATTATAGAATATTATTGTATAATACTATATAATAGTATTATATAATACTTGGTAAAATATCTTTAAAGTTCCCAGATGGGGAAGGGATAATTACAGTACAACTAGGATGAGAGTGAAGTTCATGTGTATGAAGCCTGTGGTGTTCTCAGGCTGTTTGGGGCTCTGGGTGGTGCCCCAGAGCGGGCTGCCCAGCCCAGCAGAGCTCCCTCCACACTCTGAAAGCCAGCTCAGAGGGACCCAGCCTGGAAGAAAAACGATTCAGCATCTCTTGGGCAACTTTCTACAAAGGCCTTTGAAAGAGCAGGACCATGAAGGAAGTTTTGTGTCATCAGAATTTTCTGCCTTTTGAGCCTTTTCATTGCTTGGCTTCTGTTTCATCAGCTGAGCTGATATTAGTGGAATTCTCACCTTCTTCCAAGTGTCTGCTTGACCTCTTGCTGGGTCAGGACCCTGCTATTAAAGGATGATGCCCTGTGATTTAATACACTACTTCTCGACATTTCTCTCCCTTCTGCTCTGCTCTGCAGCTCAGGAGTGTCTTGGCCAGCTGTGATTTTCTATTCCTCTTGTCACTGCAGCATGTTGCTGCTCAGAAATCCAGCCTGGGAGTTGCCATTGTCTGCTTTTCACTGTTCAGGCAAGAAGCTCTGGTTCCAGCCCTCTGTTTGCCCTCTGGAATGTGTCAGGAGTGCCAGGGGAATGTGGCTTTAAGTGGCCTGTCACTGGCTGCTAATGCAAATCCTTTGTTGTTAATCTCGGTGTAAAGAAACACAGATTTGGAATTACTTGACAGGGTTCTGCTGAAATCCTGGGCATTGGATGCCTTGCAGCTCCCACTAGTGTTTGAAATTTTGGTCTACTGGCACATACCAGACAATGTCTCCTTTCAAATAAACTATCTGAAATGTCTAATGTGCTTTTATGTGAGGATTTTTCTTGTTTCTTGAATTAAAGCCTCGAATGCAGTCGAGTATTTGCACAGGGTATCTAGAGAGATGGTCGAGTTCCTGTTCAGGGTTCTTTTTAAGAAAAAAACCCCAAACAATAAAATTGGATGGTTGCTCTATACCTTTGATGGTGCTTCAGAGATGCTGCATTGTCCACAACACTTGCAGGCACAACTGAGAGCTGGTTATTTTGTCTTCAGAATGAATGCTTTATTCCTGATTGTGGAAATTTAAATGGTGGTTTCTTAGGGAAGAAAACATAGTTTTTCACCCAAGCTGCTGCAAGGTATAAATGCATTTAGCATGTCTTCATCTCAAATTCTGTAGTGTGAATCACATGGAAATGATTGGAGCAGAAGTAATTTTGGTTGTTAGCCAGATTTGAATTTTTCACTGCCCAAGTGTTTTTCACATGTTTATTTACCTGAAGATGAGAGAGCACCAACCAATTAGCATATGGTCCTAGGAAACACAACAGATATTCCAGTTAGTAAAAAAAATAATTTAAATGTGTTATTTGTCATCAAGGTGCATGATATGTGACTGGCCTTTTAATGGCTTTTAGAAATGTGCTTCACATAATTTGAAGCAAGCTTTCTTATCAGTATGTCGTGCAATTAATTTAATCTTGTTTCTGTTATTTCCACAGTATTTTTCAATTCAGTGAACCTCATTACATTTGCAAGTGCATTAAATTAGAGTCTGGATAGAAGAAGAGAGATGATTATCAGTTAATTTAATTATAATTCTAGGTTTGCCCATTTAATGATATGTCTGCCATTGTTGTTGCAGCCTTTACAGCAGTAGCACTGTGCAGGAATTAGTTCTGATTCCATGTAAAGTTTGTGTTATCTGATAACTCCCGACAACTGCTGGAGCCACATGTTCACTAATTTATGAGTCTAATCAAAAGTCATTTCCTTTAAGCCTAAAGGCTACAGTTTGGAATACTTTCACTGTATTCACTACACCATTTTTTGACTCTGCATATGTGGGAATGTTTTTGCAGAGCTTGACACCATGAATTAAGAAACACAACTTCAGGTCCTTACAGTGATTGCAGGAGCAAGGAAATGTTTCTCTGCACAGGGCTCTGCCAGCCAGCTGAACACTGCAGCTGGGAATGTCCTTGGTTTGAAGGAGGAGGCAAAAAACAACCCCCAAAATTCACCATTATGCAGTCCTTCATATGAAATGGTCTCTGCTTTTACTAATGAAATTATGTGGTCCTTCAGGGAGATGCTACAACCTGAATTAGAGTGCTCAGCTTCTAACATGGTGCCTGTCAATGCTACTGCTTTTTGCAGTAAATAATACTTTTATACTTCTTTTGCAATTCTGCAGTTGTTTGGGTTTTTTTCCCTAAAGTTTTGTGCCATATGTTTGAAATTTTAAGATGCGTGGCATTTGCCCTGGCATCAGGAAATCCTAAGGATGGGACTGCTGAGACTCTCCAAAGCAGTGCTGCATTATCAATTATCTGGATCAATTGTGCAGCTCATTAAAGGCAGATCTATTAAGGCAACAGTTTTGGTTTTTAGACATTTAGAGATACCCAGTATGCATGTGAGAGAAAAAGAAATTCAGCCCTGAGGTACAAAATGCTCCAAGTTCCAATGTTTTAAGATGGCTGTTTCTGAGATTTGTAGTGATTTAAGATTTGGAAGTAAATCTTAAAGGTATTTAAAAATTATAACAGAAATAAATGAGGAAGAAAAAAAGATTAAATCCACATTTTACTAAACTCTGAGAACTGTTTTTCCAGTCCTATATTTTGGAAGATGAAACAATTAGAGTTACATTTATATTTACTATTTGTATGTGATGAACCATCCTGTTGTTGCCATGCAAATAATGCAAACAGGTTGTGTATATGAAGTTTTTTCTTTTTCTGGAAGTACTTGCCACTAGAGCAAGACTCTCATGCCACAAGGTTTTATGCCCTGTTCTGTTAGCCTGGCAATCTGCAGAGCTGATGGAATGTTTTGCAATGGAATAAATGGATTAAGCTTTTCAGGATAAAGATATTTTAATATTTCTGATGCACTTAATGGCAGGGAAAAAAAGAAAAAAAAAAAAAAGCAAGCAAATTTAGTATATTTTTGAAAGTGCAACCTGTGTGTGTGTGCAGAGTGGGAGAATCAGGCTGACCAAGCTCCACAGGGCTGGGTTTGTGAGGCTGGCAGTGCAGAAGAGTCCCATTCTCCAGCTGCTCCCTTCAGTGCTGGGGCTGACCTGCTGCAGGGATTCTTCCTTACTCTGCCTGAGGGAAGATTTTGCAGCGCTGGTCAGGTGTGGAACACCAGTTTGGGTGTTCAGATCAGTGAGAGATAGACATCCTACTTTTCCTGGGGCTTTTAAACAACTCTTTCCTGGCTCTGCCTTGACTGATTTGATGACTCCTGTATCCCAGGACACACCTTCACCTCTGTTTACACATTTTATTTTTTTTCTCACTTTAGCTTACTTTTACTGTGAAGTTTCTTTTGGCAAGGATGACTGATAGACAGGCACTTATTTATTCAGTATAGTGCAGGGATGTGCCAATATTGTCGGGATCCGATGGATTTGGTTAAAAATACAACAATTACTACACAGCTTGTCTTTTTTGTGAGGAGGAGTTAGTCAGGGACAAACCTCCTTCTCTGTTTATCTTGCAGGTTTCCAGTTGGGCTTTGAGTGTTTGTTTTGAGTTGCAACTCCCAGTTCTGTAACAATGACAGTTTTTAAACCTTCTTTTTTTCTAAATAAGTACAGTCTCTCTGTTCAGCTCCATTGGAAATAAGTGCTTTGAATTTCTGCCAGTACCCAGGGTCTCTGGCAGAGTCCCCTGGAAACCTGCATGGGCCAAAATGTAATGTTATGCTCCTTTATACTGGCAAAATCATCCCTTGGAGACTGTGGAGCAGGGATAAATCCAGCTGCTTGTCCAAACACAGAAATAAAGCAAGGATTTACTAGCTAGTTTTGACTGCAATTTTGTCTGATTACAAGAGTCCTCAGCTAATGCTAAGGACAGAAAAACAGACCTGCTCTGACTCTGGATTGCAGTGTGGAGAATGAAATAGATTTAGTTAATAGAGCAGTGAAGTTTTTGTTTAGCTATTTGATATGTGGGAGAAGAAAGCCTCTTCTTAATTGAGGATAAACCTACTTGCTTGATCATCATCCTACATTGTAACAGTTTTGTATTCTCTACTTAACTTTTTTTTAGAAAACGTTTTGTTTGGTGGGGTGGTGTTTTTGGTTGGTTGGTTGGTTTGTTTTGGGGTATTTTTTTGCTTTGTTTTGAACTTGTTTATTGCCTGTGACTTAATTTAATGATGCTTGCTCTAATGTGAGTGATTTCTGCTCTCCTTGTTTTTGTCAGTTCACTTTGGTATTTTCCCCCAGCTGGCATTTTTGGAGGGACTGGAATGGAAAGATGACATCCCTCAGTATTCTGAGTTGGAAAAGTACTGTGTTTCCCTTCCTGGCAGGAAGAATTCTTCCAAATCCCTCCTTGGTCTGCTGTGCTTGACATCTCATTATTTGACTCAGCTGTTTCTGTTTCACCTTCACCCAGCTAATTAAGTATCTCATTGAATGTATTATTCAGTATTTGATTCTGTTATTTGAGTCGGTGAGAGATGGAATTAAAAAAAAAAAAAAAATAGAAAAAAATCAGAAAAATCCCCTTGATGGGATTAGTGGCAGGACTGCTGCTGGACACGGTGGCTGAAAGGAGCAGGAGCTGATGGGGTTGGCCATGCTTGAATCACACTTGGATCTGTCTGGGCTGTGGGAATGGCTGGGGTTAGAGCTGCTCGGTCCTTAACTGCCCTGGGAGTGGTTTCAGGGCAGCTGCGGAGCTCAGCCCGCGTTTCTCTGCTCTCCTTGCCAGCCCAGCCGTGCCCTGCCCGGCTCTCTCACCATGGGCTCCAGCCACGGGGAGCTCGGCTCTGCTCTGCCTTTGGGCTCCACTGCCGGCAGAGATTACTTGCCAGGGCTTTTGGCAAGTTGTAAATCATTTATTTCTTTTTCTTGGACTAGAAATGTAAACAGGAGCGCTCTGCAAATGAGCAAAATCCAGTGTTCAGCTGTAAATTATCCATTTCCATTGCCATCCCTCTGCTTTTGACTGCCTTTGTGACTAGTCTTTTGTATTAAAGAGAAGTGCTATTACAATTGAATTAATTCTCTTTTTGCTTTAGACTATTTTTCTTTAATATTTACATTAAGCTACTGAATTAAACACGACTATAAAGAATATTCTCATTCACGCAAAACCTACATATTTCTGTCATATCAGTTAAAACAAACCTTTTAAAATATATTCTCTACATAAACCCAAATTAACAAAAAAAAATTACTGTCACCAGAGCAATCTAGCCTCAGAGTGTGATATTGATTTTGGATGCAGGAGATTGAAGTGTATGAATTCAGAGACTGATCCATACAGGGTGTGAATCAAGTCCTGTAAGGATTTGAATATCTCCATGTAGAGACCCAGAAGAGTTTCCTGGTCACTGCTGTCCATGGTTCTGATGGAAGTGTCCCCCTCTCCTGCCTCCAGGGCTGGGCTGTGTTCCCAGCTTTGATCAGAGCTGGCAGGAGCCCAGGGAGAACACAGAGCTCCCAGAAAGGGGCTTTGAAATGACACCAAAAAGCCAGTGGAAAAATCCCCATCAAGCTTTCCACCAAACATTTGATACTCTGTCTCTAGAGCAGTTCTTGCAATAGATGGAACAGTTTGAGTGAATCAGTGCAAAAACGATCATTAGCATATTCTTCTCAATGGCTTTAAATAATCAATACTTTTTCTCCTGATGCAACTCTTTTATACTGAAGAGGTGGG
Source organism: Sitta europaea (assembly GCA_013400255.1). Lineage (NCBI taxonomy): Eukaryota > Metazoa > Chordata > Aves > Passeriformes > Sittidae > Sitta > Sitta europaea. The sequence continues at coordinate 873,788 of VXBS01005740.1, forward strand.
AGCTCCATTCTGAAAGGTTTCATGGCAAAACAAAAAGCAAACTGTAGCAGATTCTGGTTTTGTGGAATTAATGTTGCTTTTGCATTACTTTTAGAAGATCAGGGTAGTTCCTAAAGCAAAATCCTAGAGTGTTTTTTGAACATACATGGATTTTGAATTTACAGTAAAACACACTAAATCAAATCATTGTCTCAGTTGAGCATATGCATAATATTTTTTTTATTTTCAAATAAGAGTACATTTTGCCTTTAGCTTAATCTGCTTTTGGTCTGAGCAGTGACATTCTTTTGGATCTTGATACACCAAGGGGAAAGGATGACTTTTGGTAGGAGTGATGGCTTTGGGACAGACTCCAACATCTTTGCTTTGCTTTTGCAGGGGCAGTTTTGTTAGCCCAGAAGGTTATTGTTCTCTGCAAGGAAAAATAAGTATTTGGTGGAATATCTCCAGATTAGTATTCTGGCAGGTACCTTTTCATACTCAACTTCTTGCTAACGAGAAGATACCTAAATATTTTATTAAGCTACTAAAAGACTGAGAACATTTTATGAGACATGAACTTTAATGAGACATGAAGTAGAAAAAAATAGACTCAGTCTTTCAATAATTTGGAACAGTGAAAAATGTTAACTGTCTTATCATACTAACAAGGGCTCAGAATATACACAATTGTATCAGCAAACTGAATTTGTATTCAGTTATTTTCTTGGTTTAAACTTGTTTTGGATCTCTACTTTTTATGTTCTTTTCTAGAGAAGGGCTCTAGCAATCTTTCTTACAGCTTTATTCCAATGAGGAAAAGAAGTTAAAACATATAAAAACTTAACTAGGTTTGGGAGCAATTTAATGTACAAAGACTTAGCTAGATTTGGAGAAAGCAAGCAGTTAATCAGATTGTTTTTTAACATATGATTGTCTTAGAGCTTATGGCTGGCTTAAATTTGCATGTTTACATTGTATAATAACATGTTCAATCACACTGTACTTTAGTGTGTTGGATTTATTTACTATTTGCATCCAAAAGAATTAATGGAATGTGGCTTTTTCTTTCTCTGCTGTTTAAATAAGGCTGTATATTAATTATGCTGTATAGGGTAATAAACAAGCTTCTCAAATTATTTTAGCTGTGAAAGTTGAGCAGTGACTTGAAAATTGATGTATATACTTTATGACTATATGTGGGTTTAATTTATTTTCATGGTGCAATGGCTTCTTTTAGAACTGAAATATTCTTCACCTGAACTTAAATATCAAGTGAATGGTTTCTTTTAAATTTACTAAAAATTCTCAGTTGTGTTTCAAAACCTATTTGTTCCCCAGATAATAAGAGAGAAATGCTTCTCTTTATTCTCATCACGTGCTCCACCCAGCCTCTTTGCTAAGGACAACTTCTTTTCTAAAATACCTCTCATATTTTAATTAATTTTGTCTCTAATGTCTCTAAATATTTGCCTCCAAGTGCCTTTCAAGACAGCTTTTCCTCACACAGTTGTATCTATAGCTAGAAACTATTCCTGAGAGGACCCTGCTGCTCTGAATGTCCAGATGCAGCAGCAGCAAGATGCTCTGCATGGCTCAGCTCTGGCTGAACAGGACTTTTCCCTGCATGTTTGGGGCTGTGGTGACTCACAGGAATTATGAACCCAAAAGGAGGTAAACAAACATCCAGTTTTTCGTGGTGTTTCCTCTGTATTTTCATTGCTCTACAAATCTAACATTATTATTTTTTAGAGTGCGTGACACATCCATTTCCAGTTCTGTGTTCTTATCTCAGAATTCTGTGCTCACACTTGAAATATTAATGAGTTATGCACCAGTTATAGTAATGGAACAGTTATGTCTTTTGGATTTAAGTATCATTAATTTTAGGAAACGGCCTCTCATGAGAGTAATCAGAAGCAGTTGTTGGTTTTGCTGCAAAATATTAATGCACAATCCAAAAAAAACCCAAAAACCCAGAACAGTGACTCTTGGGAAACAGAGCTGTTTTCTGGAAGCATACCTTTGCTCTGCCTTGCTTGCCCATATATTCCCAAATTCAAACACTGTGGTGGGTGTTCAGTGTGCACTGAATTTATAGCTTCCACTGTGCCTTTTTAATGCACCACGCTGAGGTTTGTTGAAAATATGCACACTAAAATTTTCTGAAATGTTTTCTTCTTGAAATAAAAGACCTTAGAGGTATTATTCACATAATATTTCAAATTACAGCTAATTTAGTTCTCTACTGTTTGACTATTTTCCACGTGTGAAAGGTGATTTTGGTCACGAAGCTGCTGCAAGTTATTTTCTGGCTGACTCCTGAGTCCTCTGGAGGATTTGCCCCGAGTGCCTGTGGCTGGAGCAAGCCCAGCTGCAGCAGCTCAGTGTGCTGGGCTCTGTTAGGTGCAGGATCACGGTGGGGAGCCCTTCTCCCCTGGGGAGTGTGTTTTAGCCAAGGGGAAATTGCTTTCCCCAAGGGTTGCTGGAGGGGCAGCCTTGTCCCTGGGCTGATGGAGATGAGGATTTTGCTGAGCTGCATATCTGCAGTGCTCAGAAGCAGCCCTGCATTTCTGAGAGAGCTCTGAAAGAGCTGGGCAGTTCCCAGCTGCACTGAATCCCTTCCAGTGTCCTGTTGCACTGGTTCTTGTGCTGCTGGGGAGCTGTGGTGCCTCTCACCCTGGAGTTGCACTCACAGACCCTTGCATGTCCTTGTCACCTTTTTCCAGCTTCTTGGAACCAGTCTGGCTGATTATAATAAGTCTTCCTTTCCAGCAGTTATACTGGAATATTTGCAAACGTGGGAATTTTGGTAGAATTTCTCAAGGAGTTGGTCAAATCTCTCATCAGTTGCCTAAAGCTGCAGCCTTGCAGCATAGTTGAACACCCAGATCTCTGGCTGCAGCTTTTTAGCTGAGGGACCTCCAGGATTCCTGAAGCCACACAGCTGCTCAGGTATTTAAACATCTGAGATTTGGGTTTGCTTCAGCTGGGAGCTGCACACCTGGGAATGTGTGCTGCTGGAGTTTGTGCTCAATTTATTCTCCCCCAGGAAATGCAGGTCTGTCTCTACTGTCAGCTCTGCCTCTCCCCAGGTGAGCAGGCAGGGTTAAAAAAGAACTCACAGGACGAGCAAGGACTGTGGAGAATCACTTCACTAACCCAAGAAAGGGACTTAAAAAAAATTATTATTATTATTCTGAATGTGGTGAGTTAATTTCCTTCCTTTTGTTTGTCTTTGTGGTTGTTCAGGGTGATATTTGCAGTGTAAGCCTTTGGAGCGTGGCCTTGGAGTGCCTCATGTTCCATGGTTAGTGCACCATGACAGCAGGTGGAGATGAAAGGAGCAGCATTGCTGGGATTGCTTTCTTATTAAAAGTACTTCTTTTGAAGAATATGGGGACAGCTGTGGTTTTAGGTTATCACTCTCAGCCAGCAGCCCTGTTTTCCCATCTCCCCCAGCCTCTCTTAAGCTTGTAGGGATCCCAGTTCATACAATTCTCTACAGGGCTTTCTGTTATCTCCTTCTCTCCACTGACAATTTCCCTGTCCAAACATAAACCAGGCTATCTTGCTTTTCCCTCCTTTTTCTCTGTTTCATTAAAAAACAGCTTTGAAACTCCACTGTTAGGACTCAAATATTGGCTGCACATAATTTTGTTTTCCTGCCTCGAGCCCAGATCAAGACCTGTCTGCACACTGGGACCTCTCTCCTCGTGGGTGAGCACACCCAGCTCAGGGGCTGTGGGTGTTACCACCAATACTTTGCAATAAGTTTTCAAATGCCAATTTTCTCAATCAGCCAAAATACCATTTTCTGAATAACTTTTATTCAAGTCTCCTTGCTCTCTCTAGGCTTGAACCTACCTGGAATTGCTGGATGTGGGGTTGGGAATATTTTTCCTAGTTTCAAGTAAATAATTTCTCTTTTGAAGTGTGTACTTGTAAAAGTATAACAGCAGTTAACTAAGGTATCATCACATTGTCATGGTTGCCAAAATTTCAGGGGAGGATGTAAGCATACAGCCTAAACTAGGTTAAAAAAATACTCATTTTTAGTGTTGTAGATTGTAATTTTTCCAAATTTCTTTTTCCTTGAAACATTAATATTTATGTCATATCCATGGCTTTTTATTCAGTGTGTTTTCTGTGGTCATTAATAAACCTGCAACTGACTTGAAAGTAAAATAAAAGAACCTACAAAAATTGAACTCAGTGATTTACTAACACACAAAGTAAATATATTTTCATCATTGTAATGCTCAATGCCTATAAACATGGATTGCAATCTCTTCTTTTAGGCATCTAAATCTGAAATGAGAGTAAAAGAAGGTTAAATTATATTTTTCTAAAGGTTTGAAACATCCACAAAGAGGCAGCATTGTCTGGATGCTGTGGCAAAGGAGGATGACTCAAGTAGTCATTGTGATTATTATTTTTGGAATGAAGGACTGTTATCTCATCTTGTTGAAAAACCTTATAATGTTTTTTTGGTCAGAAAATAATGTGCAAAGAAACAAGGTGGTTAGAATGAGCTGCTGCTTTCAGACCCTGGGTAGAATGGTGGCTGAAATTCCTGTGGGGAGGTGGGCATGGCAACCACCCCCTAAAGCCCTGGGCCACTTTCAGTTAAGGTTGTTTTCTGAGCTTTTACACTGCTGCCTTTTCATTATTTGGGGGTTTCACAAAGACAAACACAGTTTTTCAATGATTTTTTCCAGCTGTCAGAAATCCTGACTCAGATTTTTTGATTGCTTTTTCTGCAAGTTCAGTTCTGTGGAATGTACTTGATGAACTTGGAGCAATCAGAAGTTGACTGGAAAGGTGTTTCCAGGTATGGGGCTGCAGAAACCTTCTCTGTCACTGTTCAGAGCTGGGCTTTTGGCCCCCAGTCACAACCCCTGAGTGCTCCATATTCAGGATAGCAGTGCTCCTGCCTCTGGTGAAATACAGGCAGCTATTATCACTCTTAGTGCTCTAGTTGTATTGTTATTTAAATATTTGCTTTACACATTCTATATGCTAAAGTTCTAATACCTTTAGAGAATTGAGTATGAATTATCCATTATAATTCCCTAGTCAAATTTAGACTCTAAAAAATGCTTCATCATCTTAAGTAGTTTCACATATGAAGAAGTGAACCTGCTGAGCAGAAGCTGTCTCTGCTCTTGTGCAGTTCCCCTTGCACTTCGAAATTCCTGACGAGCAGCAGACAGTGGCTGATAAAGTATTTGCCATGAATGGCACCTGAGAATTCTGTTATTTTTGCTTTTGAGGATGCCAGATGGGAATTATGTAAAGTACAGCTGTCTGGAGCCTTGAGAGGACACACACATTTGGGGAGCTGATTGTGCAAGTGCTCTCCTGTTGTGGTTTTGTCCCTTCAGTGCTGCAGGAGGGGATCTCTGTCCTTCCCCTGCTGCGGGGCTGTGCTCCTCCCCAGCCTGGCACACTTCTGCTGGGGGCTGCCAGGGCTTTGAACCTTTATTCTTTATTGCACCTGGAGTGCTTGCAGCGTGCAGAGGCCAGCAGAGACAATGCTCAGTGGAGCTGTGTCACTGTGACTCAGATAGAAACACACAGCAACACACACAAGAGGGGTTCAGGCAGAGAAGGAAAGAACTCTCCAGTTTATTGTTGACCTCGGATCTCTCAGTTTCTGGACAGTGCCCAGAGATTGGACAGAGAAGTTCCCACCTCTCCATCTCCACTGGTCACTTGAGAAGTCCATCAGGTGATATCTTTTACAAAGGAATGCAAACATGATCCTTGTTTATCTTACAATTCATGAGATCTGACTCTACTATACTAAAACAAATCAGGTTTATTTTCAGGGACAACATCGCTGCTCTGCTGCAGAATCTCAGGGCTCACCTGGTGCCACTCCTGTCCTGGCTCTGCTTTGCTGAAGCCTCTTTAGATCTCTTGGACATCAGCTTCACATGGCCTTGACTGGATCATTAGACCCCATTAATAAATGTATTTCTGCAGTCTGATGAGTGAAAAAGAAGTGTTGTTGACTATCTGATGTGATTTACGCAGTGTTATCCTTTGATTATCATCACATCATTTTATGGAATGTATTTCTCTGGCTGCATCATTAATATCTTTAGGCTCAGTAAGAGTGATTCCAGTGTAAAAGGATGATTTTCAACGTTTTTCTTGTAAAGTTAGCCACAGTTTTAGCTTTTGAACTTGTTATAAGTAATGGTGAAATTGCATGTTTAATCAGTTCAAGCAATGAAAGATTCACTAGCAGCAAAAGAAATGCTTTATATTTGGTGGGAATTTAAAGCTACAGAAACAAGGAAACAAAACTGGTAGTGGATCTCAGATTAATTTACTTTAAAGTTCTTTATTATTGATCAGTTTTGAGGCAGTTTTTACCAGTTATGACTGCAACTCCACATCATTCCAGGAATTCCAAAGGGAAATAACTGTTTTTATCAGGATTCCTTCAGTGAACATTGCTCACCCTAACAACATGCTGATGCTATTTTTGCTTTTGCATTTATGGCATTTCTTTCATGAGATAATGGATTGTGGAAGAGAGAGTTTGTATGACTCAGATGTTTTAAGGACAGCCTTTATATACAAAACTGTCATATGTTGAAACACAAAATGGAAAGAAAGACTTTTAAAAACAGTGACTAAAAAAAGCCTTTTTTTCCTAATTTTGCACTAATGCACCGGCAATTTTTGAAAAAAATCAGAATTCCCAACAAATTACCTTATAAATTCATTTAATATTTTCAATTTTGATGAAAATATGCTTCATTCTATGCACTTAAAGGGATTTTAGGATCCTTTCAGGCTTCAGTGAGTGCTGAAAAGCAGTTAATTATGTCTGTGTTTAAGGATACATGTTTTAGAGAGCAGCAGCTCTGTTTTAGTGGAAGATATTATTGTAATTCTTTTGTTTCTGTTCAGCTAAGATAAAACATAACTGTATTTTTCTTTTTGTTTTACAAGAGTGTATATAATGGTTGTCTTCCAGAGGATATATTAGCTGTGTTTTCACTTGGTAGATGCATGGCCATGCCTGAGTGCCTTAGTGCTGTTCTGAACGAATTTATAAAAACATCACTCTCTCTTTTATTAGAGTGAGTGAAAATATGCTTTTAAAAATACTGTTCTTGGCTTTTGGGGAGAAAATTTCAGCATTTGGCCTCACTGCAGCAAGGAGCCTGGACCTTAACCTGCCCCATGTGTGGAGGGCTTTCCGTGGATCCCGGGGTTTTGGGTCAGCCCTGGCAGTGATCCCTGGGCTGCAATAACCCAGCCCTGCCCCAGCTCCCACATTTCCTCTTGGAACACACGAGGGCACCCTGTGGGATGGAACTGCCATCAGCATTTCCGTTTTACTGAAGGTTACACCCCTGAAATTTGCCTTCAGGGCAAGAAGAAACGCAAAGTTTATCAGTGTAGCTGTGTGGAGAGTTTGTAATCTGATGTGTTTGTATAAATGAAATGTGGAGCTGGTTAAATTGCAGGAATCCAACTAAAAAAGCTCTCTAGATTCAGGTTGTAATTCGTTTTGTATAGGGTTTAGGTTGGGTTTGTTTGGTCTTTTTTTTATTCTGGTTTGGGTTTTTTGAGGGCTTTTATTTTGTTTTGTTTGTTTGTTTGATTGCTTGGTTTTGTTTTTTTGGTTGTTTTTTACTTTTTTAGAGAGCACAGCATTTTAGATAGAAAGCTTTCAGTCTGTTTACATTATAACATGATTCTTTTCACTCATTCTAATAAATTATCATTTTATTCTTGTTACTATTATTACTCCTACTGCTA
>VXBS01005740.1:881601-901537 GCA_013400255.1 Sitta europaea
CGTAAAGTCCTTAACAACTGATAAGGAAAAGAAACCACTTTATGGGCACACTGTTTACTGAGCTGACATACTGCATATTAGTTGAGACACAATTATTTTAATAGATCCACTCCTACCCCCCTTCACCTTGGTAAAGAATATTGGATTTTCCAGTTCAGTGAGTGTCTGGTTGTTATCATTCATGTGCTCTATTGCAGTTACTGTTAATGGTTATATGAACACCAAAATAGGAAGCATCTATCACCTGCCAGCCTGTGTCTTCTAGACTCAACTTGGGTTACATTATGGTAGGATTGAGAGCAGAAGCTGATAAAATTCAGAAATTCAGGTTCCATGAAGAAGTTGTGGATTTTTTTTTTTTTTTTTTCTTCTAAGGTTTAGGATTTGTGTTGAGTCTTTAAGGAAAAAGTTTCAGTATATTAGGATCATAAATTCTGAATTGGTCTTGCCAAAAAGTAATTTAGAATATTTACCAGATCAAATAAAAGTGTATTAACCTGGTTTATAGAGAGAGAGGGAGAAATACCTTTTTCTGCTCTAATGGGATTCTAACAACTTTCTAGTTTAAGGGAAATGTGTGCAGTTCTACTTACCGTGGGGTGAAAATAATTCATCAAAGCATTGTTCTGAGTTCAGGAACAGTGCTATTTGTGCTCCATAAAATAAAGGGCTTTATGTAATTAGCTTTTTGCCTTTGAAACTGATCTACTGTCACTATTTTACTTTGTTTTAAATTCTGCAGCTTAGATACTATCTAGTATTCATGCTTGGATAGCTTGATTGAACTGGAAGAAAAACTTTATCAAAAGCACACGCTGTGTATTTTAGCCTTATATATTAGATATATAATTTATAGCCTAGTATATTATAATACAGAAAGAACAGACAGAAGATGCAATGTGGGGGTAGCGGGTGGGGGTGATCATATCTCTGATGTAAATGTATCCCTCAGATTCTTTTGGCCATGCTGAGTTGGCATTCCTGAATATGAAGTTCTTCACTTGGTGCAGATTTTTTAATTTTTTTTAATGACATCAGATTTGGTGAGATAATCTTTTAAATGGAATTTTGAAATAAGTATGGCAATCTCTTTTTCCTGGGTCAACACATCACCTACTTCATTAGTTAAACTGGAACATTCACATTTTGTTGAGTGTCAAATAGTTGAAGGTTACAGGGAAGAGATGAAGGATTTTGCATAGGTTTGAGGGAAACATGTTTGTGTGAATTCTAACATTTGAGAGAGACCTCTGATGCATTTTAAATACTGTCACATACTGTTTAAATAGTTATTCCTTTTTCACTCTTGAAAAGAACTGCCACCATCCAATCAACTGTTGATGAACAGATTAGTACCAAACAAAAGGGTGTGTTTTTCAACATGATATGTAACTAAACTTAGGAATTGCCATGGGACATTTCAGAGGCCAAAAAGATGAGAAGTTTCTGAAACAGGATGGATGAGTTAGTGAGGTGAAATCTCCTGGTTATGAAATTACAAAGGAGCCCTTCCCTGCTCAGGTAAATCAATCCTTACCTGCTCATGTAAATCATCCCTTGCCCTGCTCAGGTAAATCAACCCTTACCTGCTCAGGTAAATCAGTCTTTACCTGCTCAGATAAATCAGCCCTTCCCTGCTCAGGTAAATCAGTCTTTACCCAGTTCAGGTAAATCAGTTCTTAAACTGCTCAGGTAAATCAGTTCTTAACCAGTTTAGGTAAATCAACCCTTACCCATTCAGGTAAATCAGCCCTTACCTGCTCAGGTAAATCAGCCCTTCCCTGCTCAGGTAAATCAATCCTTACCTGCTCAGGTAAATAAGCCCTTACCCAGCTCAGGTAAATCAGCCTTTACCTGCTCAGGTGAATCAGCCCTTCCCTGCTCAGGGAGGTGAGTCCTCATCCCCTTTGGAATGGTTGAGATCCTGCAGCCTCAGCCCTGAGGCTCAGCTCCTGGCTGGTGCATTTTAATAGAAAAGCTTTGTGTTCAGACAGGAGGGAAAGTGGGAGTTACAGAGGTACCCTGGGGGTTTTAGTCCTGGACAGCTCCTAAATATCAGCAGTGTGATGCTTGATGCTTCATTCCTACTGGATTTTCTGCTGGGAATATATGATTTACCCTGTCTGGTGAGTGAGAAATTGCAGATTATGAGACTAATAAAGATTAAAAAAAAAAGAACCTTTTAAAAATATGCCTTTTGACAGCTACTTTCTTCCTTTCATTTCTTTACTAGTTTAAGAAAAGGAGGAGGAAACTGGTTTTCTTAAATTTTTGATTGATCCATATCTGTTTATTAACTTCTTGTTTTGCTGCTTTAGGATTGCCTGGCTCCTCTCTCTCCCAAATGCCATAGCTCATTTTTGCATTCATCTTTCATAGGGGCCTATGAGGGAAAACATTTTCCAGTCTGAATATATAGTGAAATCATTTATAAAAAAACGCAGGAACTGTTATATTTCAGTTATATACTGAAATGTCTTCACATACTGCACAGTATTACACAGAGATATTTATTATCTGCACTCCAATTAAAAATACTGTGTTGGTTTATGAGATATTTAAAGTATTTACTACAACTAAGGAATCAATATTCCTTATTTAAAAAGAAGGCTAATTCCTCAGAGCACATGGATCTATACACGAAACCACAAAATCTCTGGGCTCAACTGCAGAAAGGAGTTTAGGGGTGTGAAGGGGCTGTGTGATTTTTGGTTTGCTTGATGGGGGGAGGTTGGTTTGGTTTGGTTTTTTATTAAATCTCTTGACCAGCATTGAGACAGAGTGGTTTTACAAGACGCCAGACCTGTTTGTGTTCAGTGATCCTTTGCTCATCACTTCAGTGCTGCTGTACAGGGTGTGTACAACCAAGTGTTTGTTTGGGGGGAACAGCCAGGAAAAGGTGGTCTTGGTTTGAAGGACAGGTGTCTGCTAAGGAGGGCAGGAGCCTCCCTTGGAATGGAGAATGGAAACCCCCTCCCTCAAAATTATTATAATTTTTAAATTAAGGGGCTCTCAGGCAAATATATGGGAATAGGAATAACAGTTCTTTATTAGGAGAATTCAAATAAAAATGCAGTAATAAAACAAAACAAACCAAAGCCCCTGGCAGTGTCAGAACCCAACCTGCCCCCTGTGGGTGGGGGTGTTGGCAGCAGAGCCATTCCATGGGGGCTGCAGCCTCCTGGAGTGGCAGATGTGGCTCTGCTGGAGCAGGGATCCTGTAGAGAAGTGCAGATTTCCTGCAAAGGCCCAGTGCTGGTGTAGATGGGTCTGGTCTCCCTCTGGGAATGCAGTGGAAAGGCAAAGCTCAGATTGTATCCAGGTAGGAATGCTTGGCTCCTGTCCTGGCTGGAGCCTCTCCCAATGGGACGGTGGAATTTTATCAGTCGTGCAGGGAGACTCAGTGGCCCATGAGCAGAAGATCCCTCTCTGGATGGAGGATGGCTCATGGAAGAGAAAAAGAAAACTGCCCCAGCTGGTTTTTAACAGCTGCCCCATCAACAGAGGATTACCACACCCTCTGCCCCATTTTCAACAGATGGTGATTGAACACATGCTTTTGGTCACAGCTTGCACTGCAAGACAAAGGTGCAGGAGGAACAGTGTGTGTGCTGACTCCAGAAGTGCATGGATGTGGTGCTGAGACACTTCAGTGGGAACCAGGCTGGGAGCTGCAGCCCTGGGAGCAGAGCTGGGGCTGGGGCTGCTGAGTGCTGAGCATTTGGGAGCAGCAGCACTCTGTCTGTGCCTTTTGGCTGTTCTCCCTGGCAGGCCTCCCTGCTGGGCTGGCTGAGCTCCCCTCTGTGCCAGGGCAGGGCTGTTGTGCCCTGCCTCTGATGGGACCAGTCTCTGTACAGCACGGCAGTCACTCTCTCCTTGCCAACAAGAACAAAGAATCTGACTTTTGGTCGATAAGGAAACTTCTCAAAGCTAAATTATACCAATTTGCTGCCTGAGGCTCCAGCCCAATTCTTTATTTTTCCTGGATGTTGAAGCAATAGCTGTCATCATCAGAGCTCCTTTTGAGTTTGTTCATAGTAGGAACAGTCCTTTGGACACAGTGTTCACTCACCCTTTGTTTCTGCATTCTTATTATACAGCACTGGGCCAGGAAGCTGAAATCATTTTCAGTGTATGAAGCACTGATAATTTGTGACCTGACTACTCGTGTCTTTTGAGAATAGGTAGGAACTGAAACATTTGAAGTTTCTGGTGACTGTGGGCTAACCCCAGTAGGCAGCAAAACCCCACTCACTCCCCCTCAGCGAGGCACAAGTGAGAAAGTTCGTGGGTTGTTTATTAAGGGAAGTGTTGAGTCTAATATGAAATTCTGCTTCACTTTTTTACTTAAGAAAGCACAGTAAATACATAGCCAGCTTATTGGGAATGTAATTGTTTTGCTGCACAGAAACAGCAGAACTCAACTTTTTGTGATAATCTAGAGTGTAGTGTAATATTGAAGAGAAGATAGATTTTTACAGAGCCCTACTTTTCCAGGGCACTTCTGCAGTCACCACACATCTTCTGTCATTAAACAATTCCTCTCCTGTCACTCTGTAAGCTTGAAAAAATGCTATTCACATTTATCCTTTTTCCCAAAATGACTGAACTCCATTTAAAAGTTCAACAAAAATCCTCTTCAGTCTTGAAGGAACTTATTTTGTGAAAATTTGACTTAAGTGAAATAGTTTTATTATTGATTTATACCCTGTGGCCACACAGTTGCTACTCAGTGAACACAGGCCCCTTCCTGGCAGCCCCTTCAGTGTCTTCACAAAGGGAATTCTCCTCCTCCCAGCACCCTCACCTCTCTCTGGGGTCTTTTATCAGCTGGAGTTTTGCAAGGGATGTCCTGTCTTTCCTCAGACACTCATTTATGAAAAATACAGAAATACCTTTGAGCCTCTATTTATTTCCCTGTCAAATATGGCTAAACTTAGTGAAGATATTCCAAAGGTTTTTAGGTATGAAGCAATTTTATATGCTTGCTTCCCTTAAGAAACCTTTCTGAAAAAAGATTGATTCCTTCAGGAATTGTGTTGTGCCCTTGTGCTGTTGTTAATTTGAAAACATAAACTGTCAAATTAGGTTTCTTGCTCTAAAAGTTGCATCTGTACTCTGGGTATAAATTGCCAGTTGTCACCTTACCCAGCTTGCACAGTGTGTGGCTGTGCTGAAATCACAGCAGCAGCAGCTTTCTCAAAAACTCCTTGAATTTATCAGGAATATCTATGGGCCACCTAGATTTCACTGAGTTCAAACATAAAAGTATTTATGTGGCTGTTGGTCTACCTGACACCCAAGGCAATTTTATTTTAAAAATAAGATAAAGTTTAAAAATCCAGTTTAAACAGTTTTAAACTGTTAAAATTTACAGTTCTGGAAGTTCCTGTGTATTTTCAGCCCTGAAAGTAGAGGCACATATAGAAAAGGAACTTCAGATTTGACCTGTAGGTCAAAACGATGTTGCATTTAGGAATCTTAAGTGTTTTTGTTCTGTCCAAAGTGACAACTTTTCCAAATATCAATTTGTGTTGCCAGCTTTGAAAATGGAATATTTACTAACCCAAATTCAAGTCTGAACCTGATCCAACCTTCAAAAGCCAATATTTACATCTGGATACTGCTACATGACTGATTCACATCTTAAAATTACATCTGTATCTCCTGAAAGTGCTGCCTGTTTTGTGTGTGGTTTTGGGACATCTAAGGAGAAAGATTGAGGTTTTACACTTGGGTGCCTTTGCATGGCTGGGCTAATGAAACATCTGTTTGGAGAGAGGAGGGCAGTGTGAGGCACGAGGATCCTGTGCTGTGCTGAGACGTGTCTGTGCATCTCTGAGTGTTTGGAGAGCATTAAGAAAAGGACAAGTAACTCCTGAAGGTGAGAGAAGGAAAAGAAAGAGGAGTGGGAAGGTTTTATATACTCCAGTCCATAAAACTCCAGCAGCAGCAGTACCTGTTCCCTCAAACAAGTCTTTATCTAGGAAAAAGTCAACGCTTTCCTTGGGGGAGAAAAATAAAAAAAAAGGTTTTAACCCTTGATAGCCTTGCAAAGTGTAAATGAGCCTGAGCAAAGGGCTGGAAGCAGCAGAAAGCAGAGCTGGGTGCTCAGTGGCACAGCAGGGTGGTGGGTGGCTGTGTGGGAGGGCACACACACACGAGGCCTTTCAAACCTCTATTAAAAATACAGCAGTATTTTTATAAGCAGTAATTTTTTTATTATTATTTAATTTGTCAGCTCAGTTTTCAAGAGCCTTGCAAAACCTTCCCCTTACAGTCTGCTTTTATCTAGAAACAAGACAAGGAAGCTCCCTGAAGTCTGGAGAAGTTTGATGTCAAATCTGTGATCAGATGGGTTGTTTCTTTTTTCACTCTACTCAAACTGCCCCAAGGCTGCCCTGAGGCATCAGAAATAGGTGCAGATGGCCCACTTTTCTCCTGCTTTGAGCCTGTACACAAACCTCTTGGTCCACAAATGTTGGTAAATAAGAGATGAAGCTATTTCTTTCAAAATACAGCTCCTCTCCTACATCTTTGACATTGCAACTGTCGAAGCCATTCAAATCCTTGAATTGGTTTGTTAATTTGATGAGGCTTCTGCCTGAGTTGCTGGGGACTGACTTAGTGAAGACTTGAATGTCACATTCTGAGGTTTCATTTTTCATTTATTTTCTTCTTCAATAAGTATTACTGTGTGGTTAATTTGTTCTCTGGGATGGATGAAATAGAACTAATATGAAATTCAAATGAATTCTTCTGCTCACAGCCTGTTTGTTAGCAGCAATAATGAAACATAATGGCTAAAAGAGAAATACATTCAGTATCTTCCTCAATAATTTAGGGCTTTGAGATATTTAACAGTCAATAAAAATACCCAGAAGAATCAATAACCTAGAATTTGACTGTGTGATTTTAAACTATATATATGTGTGTGTGTGTATTCTTATTTTGTTTAAGATCACGTTACCTTTTTAAATGCCTTAGTCATTAAAAGGAGTCCATTTCAGCTGTACAAATTTCAAACCTAAAAAAACAAACCAAACCGAACGATGTAAACCACCTTTTACCTCTAAATTCCTGGCTGTTTCATGAAACTGGAAGCCAGTACTGTAAGAATAAAACATCATTTGTTGGCAATTGTTGGGGTGCCAAGGACACGTGTAAAACACCTGACCAGCAATAAGTTTATCTTTCACGGAAGGCTGAACAGGATTTTACAAGGTTATTTGCTTCCACCTACTGCTCATCCTCGATATTACAGACGAACCCAAGCGGGGAGCCCTGGGATGGTTGGAATTCCAGAGGCTCTTCCTTCCTCCCCTGGGCTCTGGGAGTGCAGTGCGTGCCGGGAATCCAGGCTGTCTCTCACAGCGTCTTCCTTACAAGAGGAGAGGACATATGTTGGAGATTCGGAGCACTTTTCTACAGTTTCTGTGTCCTTGTGGTGGTTCTGGGTGGTTTCTGGCAGTCTGTGTTGGGACAGGGCAGCAGGGGGGGAAATGGGGCTGGGCTGGCAGGGGGCACCAAGCTGAGCTGCAGGGTGTGATAAACCACGGGGTGTGATAAACCACGGGGCCGGGGCTGGGGAGTGCCAGCAGCACTAATGCACACTCCAGGATGGTGATTTCACTACTCCTGCTCCCAATTCAAGGAGTGAGATTCAAAGCAGAATTACAGAATCTATGTAAAATAAAGCATATGCAGGTTTCTTCTGCATCCTAAGGCCAGAATCTCATGCAGGGCCATGCTACTGCCAATAATTTGCTTTCTAGAGCTTTTACTTCACACTGTTAATGACATTTTTGTAGTGCTACTGTTGATGTTTTGTTCCCCAAGGGCCCAGAGTGCTAAACCTGAAAAATCCCAGCCCTTAAACTTCTGCTCATCCTGCAGCGCTCCCAATGTTCTGCAGAAAACCTTGCTTTGTTTCCCTATTGCTGCCATGAAACAAAACAGAACAAAAAGGCAATTTATATAAATTATAAAGCTCTTAATATGTTTGAAATAATGTTATTTAATTGGCTGTTATGCAGTGACACCTACAGAAAAAAGAAATGGATTTTAAACTTAAATGGATGAGAGGGTTTTCTATTTAGTTCTATCTTTCCCATGAAACATCCTGTGAAGTATTCTATCATTATATAGTTTGCCTAAAATAATTCTTCAGAAGGAACATATTTTTTGGGTTTTTACCTTTTTTTTTGTGATGTAACAACATTAAAGAAGGTGCCTGATACATTGTTCAGATCTCTAGGATTTCATCATTGCTTTAGAGCAATGGTGCTTCTCGATCTCAAATATTTCACAGAGCTGGGAAATTTGCAATACACGTGAAGTGACAGCACTGTGTCATTTTGCACTTAGAGAAAGTAGCACAGATGTCTCCTAGAGAAGAACATTCTTATTTCTTCTCTTCTTGCTCTGAGATTGACAGATGATTCATTTTGATGATTTTCAAAGCTGTGTACATTTTTCTTTAGAGGAGATATATCTAGGATGTAGACATATACTCAAATATTTATATTTAAACATACATTTGAATAAGTCAATAGGTTCACTGGTTTAAAGAGTTACAACACTAATTGCTTCAGAAAATTAATTGGCTTTTATCTTGCCCTTGTGCAGAAGTCTGAATCCAGGTGTGTAGAAGACATACAACTATTTCTTGAGCTAAATCTGACTCTACATAATTTCAAAGATAGCACATTATTGCAGTGAGATTGAGCCCATGCAGTTCTAGTTTTCATTGCTAAAGAGGCAGTGGTTAATTTGTTCAGATTCCCTCTCCATGTCTTTAGATAGATACCCAGACACTAAGGGATGAAAGGCTTGTCTAATGCTTGGGGTGAAAGGCAGAAGAGCAATGCTGTAATTTGCTCTCCAGCCTGGATCCAGTTGCAGCTGGGGCTCGTTGTGTGCGGAGCTCCTGATGGAGCAGGAGAGGCTCAGCTGGGCTGGCCCCACCGCCTGCACACCCGAGCTGCTCCAGACACCCCAGCTGAGCCCGCTGGGGGAGATGGGCTCTGTTTCATCCAGGTACAACTGCATTTTTAATTGAGTAATGGATGTTTATGAGCTCGGGCTTCTAAGAAATAGCTTTTAATGGGAAAGGACAGTGGGGAAATAGCAAACTGAACTGTTCCACGGGCAGCAGAAGGGATCAGAGTGCTGTTGGGTCTTCAGGTACATTCATCACGGTGAGAGCCTGTAATAGCCATGCCTACAGTCTGAGAGCAGCTCCTTTATTCTGCTTTCAGTTAATTTAGGTCAGTGTGTGAGACAGAGCCACTCTTGTCCTTGCTAATATGGAAAGAGATGATTCATTTTTGATTAACCAATAAATATGTTAAAGAACATTACATTCTTTCCAAAAGGTAACTTGGGGCACAGCTAGGACATGAAGAGCACTGGTGCTAATGGAGTTGGAATTCATTCCCCCGAGGGAGAAGGCTTTTTAAACGCTGAGCTTTTTTTCCCTCCCTCCCCAAAAAGAAGCAAATGTAAATATCCAAACAGGCTCAGGAAGTGAGCCTGTAGGCAGAGAGAGTATTTCCTTCCCCTCCACATGGGAGACGTGGGGAGAGAATGTCTGGCTGCCAGTAAGGAACACTTGAAAGAAAATTTTTGAGTGTTATATTCCACAAAGTACAATCTGGTTGCCCATGAAAAGTGATGGACTATAAAGAGTATTAGAGGTGCTGATTCATATATTAGACTGGCTAGAATAACAAATGATTTTTTGCTGCTTAAAGAGTTGATATACCCCATGAAACCATCTTTAATATAATTTGCTGTGAGTTAAAGTATTTTTCCTAGGAAACCTTGCTTCATCTTACTTGGTTGAATGATTTAATTTTTTAGAATCTTTTAGAGGTGTAGGTAGGAAGTCTTTGGCTTTGAAATAAAACCAGTCCTTCATGTAATGTGAATAGAATGCTGTTGAAGAAACATCAATTCTTCATTTTACATTTGTTTTCGTTTTTAAGAGGAGCTGCTATTTGCTGTCAGCATTGGAATTTATGTGCAAGTAACTAACCAATGTATACTAAAAAAAATCATATTTTTTTCCTGAGAGCTGGCTACACCATATTGAAATAGGTTTGGGGAGTCTTTTTTGTGTTCTTTCAATCCTGTCTTTAAATTTATGCCTGTAGTAAAATTTAATTAACTTTGCCTAAAGGCACAATACTCAACATTGTATATTTAACTAACTCTGTACACAATAACAGTTCTTCAGCCTGAGTTACTCCCCCAGTGCTAGTCAATGTGCTTTGTGACATGGGCTTTCTGTTTGTGCTTTCAGGACACTAAAGCAGAGTGCAGCTCTGGTGTAGAAACTGAGGACAGAAAAGTAAGTGCCTTGCTTTAATGTGATTGTTTTAGGCAACTCTGGTGGCTGGGATTGTCTCTGGTTGTTGTTTGGTTGTTTTTTTTTAATGAAACCATGTGAAATTATTTCATGGTTTTTTACATGCGTATGTGTTCATGTTATATTTAACTTCAATGAGAAAAAACAGTCTTATTCTATTGAGTATACTTGTTAGAAATTAGAATAACTGCTTTCTCAGAAGGGAATTATATGTTAATCTCTTTATACTACGAAAGGTTTACAAGGCAGTTGCACTTCCTATTCTTAATTTACATTATTAACAAAGTTTTTGTGTCTTTCATGATAAAGCTGGTATACCATGTGAAATATTTTTAAGACAGAAAGATGACTGCTTTTCTTGTTTTATAAGTAGTATCTTTGAAACTTTTTTTTTTTCTTCTCCTTTAAAGGTTTGATTAAATGTTTCCAGTTTTATTTTCTGTGGACAAATATAAACCAGATATAAAATACATTTTCAGTTGTCTTCTTCACCTTACTCATGGTAAAAACTAACCAACAAACAAAGGCTTCACAAAGAAGCCTTCAGCTTAAAAACAATTTAAATTGTCAGAAATAAATATCAATCCAGTTTTAAAGAGAGTAACGTATTTTGTTTGAAAATCTGTTGCTACTGAAATTTGAAAATCTGGATTACTAGATCTGTGCTGAATAGTAACTGAGTTTGGGGAAGTGTTAAGCACACAAGAAGTGATTAAAAGTCTCTAACTTCAGCTGGTGCTCACTCTGTCCCGCTGAGGCTGCAGGTTCTGAGCAGCAATTTTCATCAAACTCTCCAGGTGCTTCCATTTAGCAGGTTTTAGCCTGCTAAAATCCAGGCTGGGACCTTGCTTCTAAACCCCAAGTTTTGACTTTTTCTAGTGTTGGTAGCAAGCACTAAAACTGCCCAAGCCCTGAGTTCTTTCTGTAATGTGAGTTATGGGAGAGGTGGCAGGAGCCTGACAGGCTTTGCACAAGAGTTTATTCCAGTGTTGCATTTCTTCTCCCTTGTATTGCAACTTTTCTCCAGCAGAGCACCAGCCAGCCCCAGGGAGCTTGGGGTTTAATGGTTTGTGATGCCATGGTTGTACCTCAGGAGGAATTACAGGAGATGTGTCTGCTGCCTGCCCTTGGGACAAGGGGACTGCTCTGGGCTGGGGCCCTTCCCTAAAGGGGTTTTCCACCTTCAGTGACTCAGGAGATCCTCAGAAAGGATTCTAATTGCATTTCCTGCATTTAGCAGAAGGGATTGTCTAGAAAGCCCCTCGATTTTTTCATGTTCCTTTTGTTGTTTTGTGGAAGCACTGTGAAAGAGCAGGAATGTGATAACACCTGTTGTTATGCTCTGTTTCATCTGTTTTTCTGTGTTTGGTCCCAAAACTGAAGCTTTCACCAAGTTTAAGTGGCAATTCTTCTTTCCACTCCAGGGAGAGAGTTACCAGTGATCATCAAATACAGATCCATCAATCTTGGTTAATACTAATGCATTGTTTCATGTTAGTTGAAAGCATCAATTAAGAATGTAATGTAATTTATAAACCTGAAACATTGTAAATAAATATTTTTATTTCATCGAACTTGAAATCAAGACAAACTGCTGCAATTAGGGCATGCATCATTAATATCTAATAATTTGCACTTCCATAATGAAATCTACTACTAATGAACTATATAATTAGTAATTAATGGGAAATTTTCCCAGTTAACCACAAAATAGAAACCTGCAAGGTGCCTTTTCTTGTGTTCCTTTTTTTCTGAAGTTTCCTAATCTATAACTTCTGAAGTAGAAATTTATGTAAGCATGACCAAAGTATTGCCTGGAGGCAAACTCAAATTTAATAACTGTACTTATTATTTTGAATTCTATTATTCTGTAAATTCCAAAATAGCAGTTAATTATCATAAGAATTTCATCACTGTTATCTGTCTCTTCTTCCATTATCTTTAACTGACCTTTCCATGTAAGATTTTTATTTATTTTCTGCGAGGCTAAAACCTTCCTGTCAGGTGATGAGCAGTGCACAGTCTGCTCTCTCTGGCCTGGATAATTAGGAATTACTGAATTGTCTTCACCATTCCCAGCAGAAGACCCATAAGTGCAAGCACAACTCATTTCTTACATTGTGAATACTTTTTTCCTGTTTGACACACCCAAAGGTTCTGGTTTTGATCTCCCAGCACCGTTCTGAACATCACAATATTGGCTGTTTAATGACTCATGCCATCACAGGGATGGCTCAGCTTTGCTTTCAAAGAACATGTGCAGAAAAGTGACCCTTAGTCACAGGAAGAAACCTGTTAAAAACAAACCATGTGTGGTTTTTGTCAGAGAGGCATGGATATCTGCAGCTGGCTGTGTGCTGGTTGGGAGTTTGAGTTGATTCCCCAGCTGGGGGATGTCTGCTCTTGCCCAGCCCGTGACAGATGGTCACACTGTGTCTCCTTTTACCCCAGTTTTCTGGTAGAACTTTGTGTGTTGGGCACAAACAGAATGGTGCTGGTGGAAGGCAATTAATAAGGATATTGGCTGTTTTTCCAAGAGGGAGAGCACATGGTTTCCTTTGAAATCCTTCCATTTGATAGAACCTAACCACAGTCTGTCTCTAAGAAGACTTCTAATGTGTACAGCCTTTTTGTTGTTGTTGGCCTTACTCTACTCCATCATCTCCCATTACTTGAAAAACCTGCTTTGTTGTTTATTAAATTATATTTTCTAGATCTTCCTTGTTTGTTTTTTTGTTTGTTTGTTTTTGGGTTTTTTTTTTTTTTTTTTTTTTTTTTTTTTTTTTTTTTTTTTTTTTTTTTTTTTTTTTTTTTTTTTTTTGTTAACCTCAGTTCATATCTTTATTTGGTCTGATCAGTTTTGTTTTCTTGGGGTTTTTTTTCCATATGTTTCTATGGGACTTGCTTCAAACAGTAATCTTCAAAAATATAAAAAAGAAAAAGAAAGTATAAATAAAACTTCTCCCAGTCCTTCTCTGTCTTTGACATCTGAATAGAGCACAAAGGACATAATTTGTTTCACTCTGCAATTGTCCTATCATCAAATTAATTCATGGTGATGCTGTGAAACTACAACTCTGATATAAAGTTACCTCTCCCGACATCCTTTGTGTGACATTTCCACATGGAGCAGAAAACTGAGGCTGCAAACTGGAAGTTAACTCACAGTGACCTTTCTGTGCTGGCTAACTTTGTCTCCGTGTTTTTGCTGTGCTGGGAGTGTTTTATTCTTCAGCTCTGGCTGTTTCCTTTCTGGTTTATTTTGGTTTTCTCTCCCCCAGAGGGGCTGTGCTGGCTCTGCAGGGTCGTTCTGCCTGTCCTGGTGGGCAGCAAATGCTCAGGGGTCTCCCGGGGGTCCTGCTGCGTCCTCCCTGCTGGAGAGGGAAGTGGCTCACAGAGGGAATATTTCTGAGAGGCATCTTGACTTGAAAATGTCTCACATTGGGTCTGGGAGCACAGAGATTTTATGGGAGCTGCAGAGTTTATGGCAGAGCATCAGGGCAATAACCTGGTAGGTCAGGAAGGTGGAAAGCTCCCTGGAGTGCCATCATCTTTCCTAGCTCCCTGTTACTTGCTGTGGGATATGGGGTAGGCAGTAATGCCTTTCCTTTTCTCTGCCTGCTGTGGAAAGTATTTTTAATTTTTTTAATTTTTTTTTTCTTTAGTACCTTCTGTCAGTGGATCTCAAATTACTTTACAAACAAATTAAAAACACCTATGAGGGAAGCACTTCCATTTATATGGCTTGAGTGGACATAGAAGTGTGAAGGGCAGATGTAGTCAAGGTTATAAAGTGTGTCTGAGACAAAATGAGGAGAAAGAGAAACAGCATTACAAATATATTTGACTTTGTCTATTCTATGTCTTCCTGCAGGTTGGTTCTTTTCTTTTTAATTTATTCATAGTGATCGCACAAAGATGTTTATTCAGGAAATATAAGGGATTTTTTTTTTTTTTTTAGGAGAAAATATTTATCCAATTTCTCTGTTCTTCAGGTTACTGTAGAAGGGAATTAATAAGGTTATCAAATAGTAAAGAGCACCATGGAGAGACAAACTCAACTCCTGGCATCATAGGTGTGGATTTGTTATTGAACTGTTTTCTTTCATGCTAGTCCCTTTTCCTGCTGTTTAGGGGCTCTTTAGCAGTGAATAGGAACAAGTGTCACTTTTATTCCCCTGTGAAGGCATTTCACAGTCTGCATAATTGTGTAGATTATCGAGATGCACTTTTACTCCCATTGAAAGAAATTATTTTTTGTTGTGAGGTAAGAGCATAGACTCCAATGGATTGGTAAGGGGAGTGTCTAAATTGTGTTTGGATATAGATTTAGAGGACTCTAAGGAAGTTTTGAGTGTTAATGGCCCTGCTGGTGTCCAGCAGAGTGAACAAATGGTTGCTGTTTCTCCTGCCTCTTCCCCTGTTGCACAAGCAGTGTGGGGTGTTGCTGAACCATTGCAGGGCAGGAGCAGCCAGAGTGGAGAGGGTTGAGCACAGGATTCCAGACCCTGGGAGGAACCCAGAGGGCAATAATGAGCTGTTCTGGGAATAGCCTCCTCCTGTCACAGCTCAGCAGAGGTTTCCCCTGACAGCTCAGCTCAGGGAAGGCAGATTTACATGACACTTCTTGAGCCTTGCTCAGTGCAGAGCTGGAAGTTTCCCCACCTGCCACAAAAGGGTGAAGTTATCTAAAGGGGGGTGTGTGTGGTGTGGGTTGTTTGTTTGTTTATTACCAGACAAGTTACTTGAAATTCGTGGCTGGTCTCTTCACAATTCTTTTAAATCAAGATCTGTTGTACTCCAGAGATCCTAAAACTCAGAAAGTCAAATCAAACCCATAATCTACATTGTTTAAGCAGTATTTATTGTTATTCATACTACTTTTAGCAATATTTTTAAATCAAAGGATTTTTTTCCTTCTTTGTCTTAGTTTTACATTCTTTTCAAATAAGAGCATTACTTTGGAAAAATAGGGAGCCGAAAGTTGCCCTGGAACTTAAGACACTGCATTATTTATTAGTCAGCCTAATAAATATTGGCAATTCTAATGTGAGGAATTGCTCAGAAATCCAGCCCATTTCCTGGCATGTGGCTTGACAGAGTGCAAAGTCTTGCTGCAAGGTTTCCTGGTATTTGAATGCTCATAATGTCAGCCCCATTACTGCTCTCTTGTTCTCACTGTCACTGACATGCAATTATGGGATTTCACAACTGAAGTGGTGACAGTTGCTCCTCTGTGTGTGTGTGTCTGTCTTTCCCCTTAATCCAACTCTATCTAGCAATCTGTAATTTGATAAAGTGGAATTGAAGTGACAGGCGTGACAGAAGTGCCAAAACAATAATTTGACCTCCCACTGAAGTGTCAACGTGTTCTGCTGCATGACTTTTACATATGCTGAATACACAGGAGGGACATGGATAGTGCATTTTCTGTGCTCCAATACCTGCTAAGGCATAGTGCTAAAAAAAGCTTTGACTACAGTGTGGCTTTTTGCCAACGTGTTCCATCTTGAACCATCACATCTCTTATCCCTGTATTAATATGTATAAACATGATTGCTGCTGCAAATAAATTATACTTTTTTATTGGGAGATTTTTTTAAGTCTTCATTTTGAAGATATTTTCACAAATCTTGAAATTATAATTCTGTGATTGCCTACAGAATTAGTTCTCAGACTTTATTTTACTTTTTTAAAAAAATCTCCTCTACCTTGAAATAAATTTTATTAGATATATGACACATTCCTGCTAATAACTCCTAAAAGCTCACTGAACTAGAAAGAACATTCTTTTATATGCATGAATAAAATATTTTATTAGCACTGAAGTAAATGTATGCACAAGTTACTTTGGCATATATTCATATGTACTGTACCTGCATTGCACACCAGTGATTATGTTTCACTTGGGGATAAGGGAGAGGGCAGGAGACAGAAACTGTTTGTTTTAATACTGACATATTATTTACTTTGACTAAAAGTAAAGTTAAAAAATTGAGATTCAGAGGGGAAGAATCAGAAGGGAAAAGGAAAACTGTCTGATTTGATGCTAATTACCTGTCACAATTAACTGAAAAAATAATTCACGGGAGACTCAAGCCTTTCTGGAACTTTGTTTACATCTGGCCATTAAGTTTCCAACAGGTATAAAAACAGAGGGGAATTGGCTTTTGAAATTATATAAAAAGGGAAAACATACAGAAGTATAAATACTAGTATGCTGTGAATAGGAACATGTCTTGGGTCCTGTGTTTGTGAACCAACAAAACTTCACAACAATGGGAGACTTCACCTTTTGCTGTGGTGGAACGTTTCCTTTGGAAAGCTTTTGGGTGGTGCCAGCTTTTCCTAACCCAGACTCCTCAGTGTGGGGTTTTATGTGGTTTCCATGTGCCAGAGAGTTTCATGGCCATTGATACTTTAGAGAAAAGTAAATTTCCAGCTGACATTTCCTTCTCTGTCTTTTTCCTTACTTTTTTAAAATAAAAATGAGTGAGATTTGATAAAGAAGGACCGAGTTGATCCCATGTACCTATGACCCACCTTATTTGCAGGCATTTTTGTGGTCAGAGGGTTTTTTTGGACCTGGTCTAAAGAGCACTGAAAGAGGAGGGAGGCCTTACATGGTGTGAGCAAAATAGTCTCTGCACAGGCAGAAGAGTCTCAGCCTTTTGTTTCATTTAACTTGCTGCCAACCTGTGCTTAGGCATAGCAATGTTCTGCTCCTACATTTCAGTCTTCCCCTCAGTAAGGACAATAGCCACTGACAGGCCTGTTCTCATGAACTATCCTCACAGACCCCTATTGGTGAGGTAGAACTCTAGAGATGATGTATTTCTCCAGAAAAAAAAGGAATGGAAATGTGAGTTCTTTTGTGATTTATTCTGAGTCCTTGTAGTAGAGCTCCTGTTGAGACCAGCACACCAATGTGCTGCTATAGAGGAGGCTGCAGTTGCTCTGTCTTTGTTTAACTCCAGATAAATGCTCTGATCTCAGGCTGCTTCTCTGTGGTGTAAAAGTTGTGGTTCCTTCACTGAAACTCTTGTATAGGAAACTTGGAAATGGCTCTTGAGATTTGTGAGAAGAACTCAATACAGGTCACTGCTCTAAATCATAACATGGAGAGAGATAAATAACATTCTTTCTCTATCAAATACTGTATCTCTATGGAAAGTTTCAATTTTGATGTTGAAAATTTGAGTCCTTTCAGGAATTGAACCGCTGCTTATATTTTTGCATTTGTTCTCCTTATAACCAGAATAAAAAGTGTACTTATGGAAAGATTTAGGAATATTAAGCATTAAAAATTCTCACTTGTTTCCTCTACTCCATGTCATTCAGAGTAACTGTGGATGGGAGCAGAGGTTGTGCACTGACTCCCTGTGCATGTGGGCTCATTCTGTGCCTGCAGCAACACCTACCTGAGCCTGTTGGTCAGGCTTGGCATCCTGCTGCAGCAGTGTTTGGCTTTGGAGGCTGATTCCTCCTCTCTGCTGGCACCCAGGCATTCTTCAGGAGTTGGCTCATTGTGGGGATTCTTTCTGGGCATTGGGGCTCTCTGGAAGCAGTGATTCAAAAAGAACTATTGCATTTTTTGACAGCATTGTCAGAGTGAGGGAGGAGGGACAGGCTGTGCCCCAGAGGATTTGACACTCTGATGAGGCAGCAGCTGATACCCCCCAGCCACCTGTCAGGTTGGAGACACAGGAAAGGTGAAAGCAAGAAAATTCAGGAGTTGAGAGAGTTTATTAGGGAAGAGACAAAAAATCCTAAGCAAACCTAAATGCCAGGAGGTGCAGAGGAAGTCTCCAGCTGCTGAAGGTGTTTCCAGGAAGGATTGCCAGCAGCAGGACTGAGCAAGGATTCCTCGGGCCAGTACAGGAGCAATGCTTTGATGGGCCAGCAGTCCCTTGTGCATACCCAGTGGGGGTTCATCTGTAGGATTTATTTATTTTATCTGTAGGATTTATTTATTTTTAGTCAAGAGGAGTCTGTAAATCTTTGAGCTGCCACCCTTCCCTGAGTGCATTCCAGAATTCCCTGGGCTCTGGAGGGCACAGGCAAAGCCTCCTGGCATTTGCATGTGAGTGCAGCTCTGTGCTCTCCTCTCAGCAGGAATCGATCAGATGGCTTTCCAGGAGCACGTGTGTGGCAACACTGCCAGTGCCAGATTGTTTTCAGCGTGTTTGAAGGGGACAGGCTGAATCAGATGATTGTTTTGTTTGCCAAATTAATATCTGGGATGTAGTCCAACCTGGTTAACAGCATGGCTGTGATTGGATCAGGAGAGGGTAAGCAGGCATTTGGAAGGTTTTTTATACCTGCTGGTTCTGTTACTTCCCCAGTAGCATGAACATGTGCAAGAATATGCTTCTGTCCAGTAATCCAATTCATTTCTCATTGATTCCAGTTTGTCTTTTTATGTTGTACTGGAACTCTTGCCAGGTAAATCTTTTCTCTATAGCAATAGATGGCTTTTTATGGATGTCTGGTCAAAACTTCCTAATTCCATTATTTCAGAACCATTTTCTTCAGCAGTGTCTTTTTCTCTAATGAAGCCTGTTGTTATAAGAGCACTTATATTTAAATTTATATATATCTATATTTAGAAACCTGAATATGTATGCTTGTTTCTGTAGTCTTTGAAACATCATTGAGGATTCTTATGTAAGGAGTAAAATAAGGGTTAAAGGATTTTTCCCAATTTTTCTTGCAGAAGTATGTTTTATTGTCTTTCAATTTGATGGATGAGACAGAGGCCATGGTTTATATATAAACCATTTACTTTCCAGATGAGATTGATGTAATCATAGCAGTTTTGCACAGTTCAGCTAAAAATTTGTTCTTTTTAATCAAGGTCAGGAAAATCCAGGGATTCTGCCATTTATCTAATCTCTCCATCTATTAAAATAGGACACCCAGAGCAAAATTAAAAGGACAGGTATGTCCCACTATGTCATACTTGCTGTCTCACAGGTGTTTTTTTAAAAGATATGGGATTATTTCTTAAAAAAAAATATAGTATAAATGTTGAAGAAAGAATGCTGATATTCAAAGTCTAGAGCAATTGGGAATTTATTAGCTTTGTGTCTTTAAACCAAACAGCAGTGTACTCAAATGTGATCTGTTGTAATCTGACACAGAAGACTGAGAACTGAGTCAGATTGGAGCCCAGACTGAGTTATTCTGCATGCTAATGAATTTATCTTTCAAAACATTCTTTCACCACAAGCACTGCTTCAAAATTAATTAAAAATGCTCTGAAACATCTAAAAAGAAGTTGATGGAAATGTCACAAACTGCTCTTACTTTCCTGTGTCTTTGAATCCATCCTGCCCAAGCTTATGGTGAATTTTCCCAGGGCCACATGTGTTGTATGCTGGGGTTTTTTTATCATACCTATCTGAATTTTAGGACCAGACTAATGATCCTAGCAGTCCTCTCCATTACTTTTATTTGAGCTTTGTCTAACACATCACTCAAGCTGGATTTGCTTACCCCTAAAGTTGGTTAGCTGTAGTTGCTGTAATAATCATTATAAGAAAATGCTCTTTTTTTTTTTTT
>VXBS01005740.1:909801-960502 GCA_013400255.1 Sitta europaea
AAAAAAAAAAGTACTTGGGCATCTGTTCCTCAGAACTTGTTAAGATAATGAAGTGGTGGAAAGGTTCCTGAGTGACCAAACAGCTCTTTGGGTCTTGGTGATCTGCTGGGCTGAGCTGTATTTCCAGGAGTGTATATACGGGGTTTACAGTGAAATTTGGAGATTTGCAGTTATCTTTCAGGGAGAGATCTAAGTTAAAGAATGTGCATTGTTTTAAAGCTAAAGATATCATACTTCAGATGAAAGCTAAAGTCAGCACTTTATTCCTTCCTTCTAGCAAAAGGCAATCTCTCATTATTGCATTGTTAGATTTTTAAAAATTATTTTCAATCCTAAATATCCAGTATGTTTTTGTTGCTTAATTTATACAGAACTCTTACCTCTGTACTACTGAGAAACCTTAGAATTTCATTAAATACTGAACTAATTGATGTTCTCTTATTTTCTAAGGTGATCCTATATCTGTTCCTTCTTTCAGCTGGTTGATACAATTTTTTCATGTTTCAGTATGCTTTTCTTGAATGAGAACCTCTTTTGATCCCACATTAAAAAACAGTGTGTGGTGTGTAATTACTATATGCAAGGTGATTTCAATTAATTCAAATCTGTGTCCTTATCCAAATAGAAGTGGAATTTTTCGTACAGGTTTATGAAAAAAAGATTTGAACCTTCTTATTTCCTCTGCAGCTTTCCATATAGGATAATCTACATTTGGGAAATCACCTGAATTATTAGTATCTATTTTTTTAAGTCTTTTCAGACCACATTTTCTGTGTCTTCCATGTGGTTCATCATGTATTTTTCTCTCTTGGGATAGAAACATCATGTCCTGTTATTGGTAAAGGAAAGTGTTAGATGGAGTGTTTCTCTTTGGCAAAGGCTTTCTCCCAGCTGCTGGATGAGTAAAGTGGTTTCAGAGTCACTCAAATTTATTTTCTCAAGCCTTGCTGTCTCAGTAGCAGTAAGGTGGCATCCCTCTTGTTTGTCTCCTGGGAAGGAAATCCAGTCCTGCCATATCCAGCAGCACAGGACATGAGTTGCTAATTGCTGGAAATAACCTACAATATTTAGTGTTTCTAACTGGGGGAGGTTTCTCTATGAATGGATTGCTGGGTGGATGTGCTCTTTCTTAGGATTTGGCATGCTAGCATCAATTATGCACCTGGTTGGATGGTTTTAGGGTTATGTGAAACTTTTTGTAATATTTCAGCTGCTTGACAGGCAGTGTGAGCTTAGCAGTGGTCTTGATATTGGCATCTCTCCTGTGGAGGTGAGGGTGGTGGTTCTTTTCATTGAACTGGCAAAGAGCCAGGCTGACTGGGGAACAAAATATGATCAGTGGAAATTCAAAGAACACGTTTTAAAATAAGTCAATTTGGTAATTACAAGTCAGTGTACCAGTAGATTTTCACAGCAGGGAGGACAGCAGGGAAAGCCAAGAGTGCTAATTTTATTTTAATTAAGCTTTTCTGTTAATCAGGATCAGAGGATTCTGTCACAAAGTGGGAGAGGAGGAGCTGTGTGATGAGAGACTTGCTCCATGCTTGACTCAGTCAAGTGGCTTCCATTTTACTGTGGTTATAGCATGAAGTGTTTTCAAGTGCTGCTGAAGGAGCTCTTCAGGTTGGGAATGAGCATTCAAAGAACAGGATACAGCTCTCTTGATCCCTCTTTAGTTCTATGGCTTTGAGAACTTTCAGCAAGCTCACAGGGCTACCACCCAGAAGGAGAAAAAAAAAATTAGTAGGTAGAAGAGTCCTGTTTGGAGGGTAGGTGGAGAAAACACAGATTATTTATTTTTTCAGTTCTGATCATTAGAACTCTCTGCTTAAACTTAAAGACTGGTTTGCATCAGCCTTGTGGGAAAACAGTCACTGTGATTAGACATGAAAATCTGCAAGTCTTCTGTAGCTGCCAGGTCCTCTTCACTCCTGGCTGTGGTTAGAAATTAAGGGGAATTGTTTGCTTTCTATGAATAAAGAATTTTTTCTCATTATAGACCAGTTAGTAAACAAAACCCAGTTTTGTACAGGACAGAGATTGTTTCAGGTAGCTGTGGTTTAGGTGTTAGGTGTGAATGTGCCTGAAGCTCAGCAGAAGCATTCAAAGAGGAGAGGCCCCTTTTCCAAGCTGGCACCCATCTCCCAGACACTAACACAGGAGTACAAAACAAATTACTGGGCCAGGTTTTAGCTGGGGTTTGCAGCCTCCTGATCTGGCTCTGGTCTCACCCCAACAGGCTCCCTCAAACTGAGCAAGATCCATAGGAAAGGCAATGTTTATTTTTTACACATCTCCTAAAGAAATCTTCTGTTCCAAGAACTAGCTGTGGGCTCCCTGTTCTCTTCTAAAATTTTCTGAACTGCCTTACCAAAGACTTGAAAGGATAAGAATAGTAAACCTATTATCTGATAATTACCTGCTGCAGGCTGACTACTCATTTGCATGTTCTGATTCTGGCTTTGCATTATATAATTTTAATATTTTGATAATATCCCACTTATGAAGGGACTTGGCTTTTTTTTCCTGTTAACTGCTCTATCAAAAAGCTATTGCAAGACATTCTGGATCAAAATGGTAATGTTTGATCCAAATGTCAGGGAGCAACTGGGTTTCAATATCCCGAGCTAAGCCTGTAGTGTAGCACTCAAGTGATTTTGAATTGGAGTGGACTTGTGATCAGTGAACTCAGAATGAAAAATAAACACCAGAACTCTATTTTGGCAGATTCTTTAACCACTGCTGGAGAGATTTTTAGAAGGCAGCAGTAGGGGTTCTTTGTTAAGTTACTCTAAAACAAGTCATTTCAAACATAAACCAAAGATTTATCTGGGATCTAGATTTCCTAATAATTAATTGATCAGTCATGTGCAATGTGAGCCTCGTCCAGAGGTTTCCAGGCTTTCTGGGTTCTACAGACCTTTTCCCACTCTGCACCTCAGGAAGTCAGGAGGGCCCTTGTTTTAATGAGCAGAGTAGGGTGTTTGTGTTTTGAGTTCATGAATTCACTTCTTGTTAGGATAGTGTGTTCGTAGGTTTTGGTTTGTGTGCAGTATCATTACATCAGATAATTCTGCACAGATAATTCATTTCCATGATTTAGGATGTTCTTAATTGCTTTACTGAAGGGAGATTGAGCACCTTTTAACCAAACAGCTGAACGATTTGCTATGACAATTCTGCCACTGTGCATTCACTTAATTTCCAATTAATCAAACATTCAATAAATCATTAGTATAATTACACCTGCTCAAATATTCCTACCCCAGCACATTAGCTATGCTCAGGCAGACTCTTTTACCAGCTGTGTGAATGGATTCATTTGTCTGACCCAGTTGGTTGCACGTCCTTGCTTCTTATGAGCCTTGAGAAATGATAGGGCAGAAATTTTAATTATTTATAATACCAGGCATTCTTTTCATTCGTGGTTCATGCTTTTCACTTGGATGCTTCTATAGCAACTTAAACCAGGCAGCAGTTAATTTCTGAAGATTTTGAAATCATTTCCATTCCCCTGCTGTGCCACTTCCCTAATCACACCGTGTTTGGCAATTCCCCCATCACCAGACATGGAAAGCACAGGTGATCAAAACAGTATAGCCTGTGTCCCAGAAATGTAACCAACAGTGGATCCCAAAAGGACTTCACTGAAAGCCAGTCAACTGGTCCCAGAAAATAATTTTAGGGTCTGTTTTTTAAAAATTGCACGGGTAGAAATCCAATGACCCGTCTTCAAAATGTCTGTGTAGTTGTACTTAGTGTCTGAGGAAGAACTGAAATTTGAGGCAGCTCTCCAAGGATTGAGGAAGGTAGCTTTGAGACACCTGTGCTGTGTAGGTGTGTGTTGGTATTTGGTCCCTCCACACAGATGAGAAATCTGAATTTGCTCAGGTACAAGTGGGATTACTCAGTGTTTGTATCTACTGATTGTTGTAAGCTTTAAATCATCCTTAATGTGTGTCTTTGTTGTGAGACTTAAAGTAAACAAACCTGGACATGCAATTTCAGTGTGTATTATTTTAAATAGGAAGCTCTTTATGTGGGTGTAGACACATTTTAAATTGTGCAGTGTAGGTTCTGTTGCTTCAAAAATAGATTTACTGGCTACAACCTGCCTGTATTTTATCTTTGAGTTAGGAATTGGAGGAGATTCATAATACTTTAATCCCTAAGTACAAATAGGTAAGATTTTTTTAAATTAACTGAAGGTGTCATGATCCATCCAGATAGTAAAATAGGGTAACTTTCCTCTGGCAACCCATTCCCTATTCTGTTTATACTTTATTTTCTTTTTACTGAATATGCTTTGTGTAATACAGAGAGGAAGTTTTATATCCTGAAGGGAAAAGGCATCAAAGAATCTATTAAAAAATAAAAAAAAAGTCCAAAGTTACAGTAATTGGACATTATTTTAATTACTTAAACATTTGTCAAGTTTCTTTCTCATCAGTTAAAAAAGTTATTGGTGGAGTGCATCAGCACGTGAGTTCTCTAACCCTTTTAGTCTGTTAGAGTGCTGAGAGGAAAAAAAATCCACGCTGGGTAAATGTTTCTTGGCTCCCCATGGCATGGGGCCTTACTGCTGTGGCTGACAGAAATGTCTTGGTGCATAAAACCAGGAAGATTTATTTATCCATTAAGCTGCATTGGGCTCTGGCTGCTGTGCCCAGTGTTATTGAGCAGGAGCTTTCCTAATTGTTTGTTTACATTTCTAACAGTAGCTCAGCATTTGATCAGTCTAATGCATCTGCATGGCTGGGCTGGAGTGGAACCCAGAACTCTTGCTGCAAGGTGTAGTTTGAGTGTTCTGTGGAATGCAGGAAATCCTCACTGGAAGCTTTAATGCCCTGTTTTTAGTTTCTCTTGCATTTTTGGAGTGGTACAGTAATATCAGCAGAAACACTTCCCTACCTTCACAACCTTAAGATTTCTTTTTGCTTCAGTCCTGAAAACTTTGGATGAAATTTATATTCTCAAAATTTCACTTCACCCATCTGTATTTTATAGCAAATCATTACATTTCCTTTTACAATTTCCACCTCCTGAAGCTGACAGGATTCTTTGTCTAGGCATTTTATTTTAGTTCCCCTCATCCCAATGCTTTTCACACCTTCAAAATGTCTTCCCAAGACTGAGCTCATTTAGCTTTACTGAAGTTTGTTGTAAATAATTTATTACCCTGAAACATAACAGTCTAGGAAATTAATCATCATAAACAACAGCACAGCTTTTAGTTGCCTAGGGACAGGGTCATAGTCTGCCCAGAATGCTCTTCACCAGTTAAAACAGGGATATAAAACTCCACTTTACTTGCCATCACAAGGTCCTCTTCAGGAGTTTCCTTTAAGATTTACCTTTGTTTTTTCTCTGTTTATCAAGTACACTGTAATGTCTGGGTTATTTTTCTGAAGCTCTTTGGCAATTTAGCAAAAGTATTACTACATTTGGGTTTTTTTTCTTTTTGTTTTTAAATTGCTAAGGTTTTTTTTTGACCTCTATCGTGTAACAGACCTTCTCTGCCCCAACATCTCTCATGCTTCTGAGTCTGAAGGGGGACAGTTTAATTCCAGATTCACAATTTCAGGAATACCCTGCCAGCTGGTGAGAGTTTTGAGCCCTGAAATAGGATAGCTTGCAACTGGTTTGAAGCAAAAAAAACCCCTCCTTTAGTAGACACAAACTTGAATTAAGGGCCCAAAAGGATTTTGGCATTTGGGTGCCACAGGCAGGGAAGTTTGGCTGGGTGGGCAGTGGCTGTACTGGGCACTGCCCTCCTCTGGCCCCTGGTCAGTGCCAGATGGAGCCACTCTGTCCCTGGGGCATCCTGCAAGGGCCAGACCTGGGCTGTCCACGCCTCGAGGGCAGGCAGCAGGAGGACTGGGAGATGAAATGTCTGCTCCAAAGCCTCACTGCAAACCTGGCAGATCCTGTAACTCACCTCTGGATTATCCTTGATCAAAATCTGCAGTCACAGAATAAGCAATACATTAGTTTGATGTCATCCTTACCTATGCAAATATTATCAAATTTCAATTCTTACTCCATTCATTCATTCTTTCTGTCTGACAACTTGAATAACTTCATAGTATGAAATAAATCATAGGATAATAGGTAGAAATAGTCAACACCTGAAGATAAAAGAAGCAGAAGTGAAAGTGAAAATGTTCCCAAAACATGCTTAGAAAAGATAGACCCAAGGCTGAATTAAAAGAGTTCAAATATGGACATTCACTTTCAGGAAAAACCTCATCACTTGAACTCTAGAGCAGCATGTAACTCTATCATCCTGATGAGGGCAAATCAGTGTCCCTCATCCCAAACTGGATTGGAAACAGCAGATCACATTTCCACTCTTCATTATGCAGAAAAATGGCATTAATGTTGTTAGGATTCTCTAGCAGCAGTTTGCCCTGTGCAGCAGTTCCTCAGCTAAAGCATGCCACTGCACAGACAAATCCATTTAATGCTATCTGCAATGTAA
Organism: Sitta europaea; assembly: GCA_013400255.1. Taxonomy (NCBI): domain Eukaryota; kingdom Metazoa; phylum Chordata; class Aves; order Passeriformes; family Sittidae; genus Sitta; species Sitta europaea. The sequence continues at coordinate 916,283 of VXBS01005740.1, forward strand.
GATTTATTCCAATTGAAGGGGAATTAGCTTCCCAAATTGTCAGATTTACTTTTTATGGCTGATTTCAACGAGCAGAAGACCACACTGGGAGCAGGCACGTAGATGATGGAAGAATCAAGAGATTAAAAATTCCTCCCTGTGCATGAGTTTCTGCCCCAAAGAGCTCCTTCCCTCTCACCCCCTGAACCCTGGTGGCACATGCCTCTCACCTGTCAGCTTTCCACATTTGGAGAAGGGCAATGTTTAAAGGCCAAGGAGGAGCGTGGAAGGCTGCATGGGCTGAGCAAGAACTCCCAGAGCTGCTGATTTCTATGACAAATTCCCCCAGCTCTTCCTTTTGAAACCTACAACTATTATGGTTCTTCTGATTTGATGTCAGATTCTGACATCTGCCAAATTTGTTTGTTAAGCCCCCTTTTTAAGATTGGATTGCTTTCAAGCTTGTATTGTTTTCAATTTTCTTTCTAAATATTCTTTCTGGAGCTGAAACACATCTGTGTAGCACCTCTGAAATCATAGTTTATATTATATGGATGATAGTCTGAGGAATGAGTAGAATTTTTGAGGACTGCCTACACCTCCCAATATATTACCAGAAAAGACTGTTCTATGAGGTACTTATAAGACCTCCTAATTTCATATTAGCAGTTGATTAAACTTAATAATACAGTGATACCATATCAAAGCATATAATTGTAAAATGCTTTGCCTTTTGGAGCCCAGAGGAGTTTCTATGGTGATAACTTCAGAGGCTTATAAATGTTTTTATGTCTTTCTCTCAGATTAATAAAATTTTTATTATTTTAGAACTGTGTTTGGATAGTCTACAATTAAATGAATTTCATGAGCAAACTAAATTAAAAGCCACAGTCATCAATCCAGAGTGGATGATTTGGCCAGGGCTCCATTCGTGCTGGTTTTGTGTGTCCAGATTGGGGTTCTGCTTTGCCACCTTCCTCAGCAAGGACTCTCAGAGCACCTGTGGGAGGGCTGAGCACACACATTAGATTATTTCCCAACTGCAATGAACAGCCCATTTCTTGCTCTCAGAAAGAGCTGGTGATTTTTGTACTCTGTTGGTGAAGGGGGGTGGCTTCCCTGAGCCCCAGCAGCAATCTGCTGCTGCAGAGTGGCAGAAGCAGCTCGGTGAGCTGGAGCTGACATTCTCATGGCTTCAGCTGCTCTCATTGCAGAGGGGTTTGGGAAGGCACAGACACAGGGCAAACCCTTCACAGCTTCCTCTGAAGAGCCAGCATGAAGGTCATTTCCACACCCAAAGGCAGAACTCAGCACAATGATCAGCAGCTCCTGCTTCCACAGCTGTAGTACTATTCCTAAGGGATGTGGTGAACAAACTCCAGCAGCATTTTGGACAACATCATCAGCTCTGTCACTTCCTGGGGCTCCAGAAAGGGGCCCCCACTGGAGAAGAAAGCAGATTTCCTTTGCATTGCCTGTGAATGTGTGGCAGTAAATATCGAGCAGGTTGCAGAAAGCAGGCAGAGCTGATGTGGACAGAAAGGATGTCTGGGCCAAGTTTGGGAATTTACTGGGGCGTGTTCCACCCTGGGAGAAGAGACCTGACAAGGTCAGGTCCAGCTTTGTGCCACTGCTCCCAGCTCTGAGTTTCTCCTGCCCTGGGCTGCTCACCTCCTGTTGGGGAAGAGCCCTTGCTGTGCTTGGCTTCCTGGGCCCTTCCCCTCACTCACTGGAGTTGGATTTCATCAGCACTGCTCTCCTGAACTGCTTCTCCTTCTGCCTGTCATTTCATACAGACTTCTCAAGCCTTGCTCTACTTTGTGCCAAGAAATGCTGATTTTTATGAAGTTGTTCTCTAAAAGTAGTTTGTAAATGTAGTCATATAAATTGTTTTCCTTTTAAGTAAAAAATCTTTTTATAGGTGTTTTTAAAAGCTCATGTAACTAATTTCCTTCCAATTTATGTGTTATTGTAAGTTAAATTTAGCATGGGCTTCTTTTCATAGAATTTTTAAGGTGAAGTAATACACAGGATCAGTTGCCATTTTATATTTCTGTCTTTAAGAAAACCAGTGCTTTCTTACAATCTTTAGCAGTAAGGGGTCCTAGGCACACACCCCATACCACTACCACCCTGCAATGCAGAAATCAAAACCACAACCCAAACTGGAAAAAAACAAGCATAAAACCCCAAACCAACTAACCAACCAAAAAAACCCAAACAAAACACAAAAAAACCACCCCAAGCACAAAACAAAAGTAATGTCAGCTTAACTTATCTAAGTAAAGAAATATTTATTCTCTTTAGGATAAAAAGTTTTTTCCCTTGAGCATCATGTTGTGTTTTTCTTGTGTTTATGGAAGTAAATGGTTTCTGCTGCACCATTTTGCCATAGGACAGATACAGTTAAGGATAATTCTGAGAAAATAATCCTGAAGTTCTTTGACTCCTGTCCTGAACTTGTTACTTTTAACTTCCAGGAGGCCCCCAAAGTCATCACCTGCTCCTTGTACGGGTGGAGTCTGTGGTAAATGATAAATGATCTTCCATGTGATTCTGTGACTTGAGAGAAAATGTAACTTTGTTTTACCAGTCCAGGAGGGGGCAGTAAATTTCTTTTTATTGTCTTTGGAATCAAGCCCAACCTTCTTTTACCATGAAAGGCTCTTCTCTTAAAAATAGCACTTTTTTTTTAAATTAGAAACCAGTATTGTTGCTCCACGATTTCTTAGCACTGTCATTGTTTTTAACTCACTTTTCCTGACAGTCGTCTTTATAAAATAGAAAATTACCAGAACTTTCAAAATCAGTCATTTGTAGCTTTGATCTTCAATGTATTCAAAATAAGCTGTAATATGATAGACATTTTAAATATTAAAATTTCATAAGCAATTTATTCCATTCTTTTGTCAGTTTTGTTGAAAATACTCTTTTTTTCAAAGAGCTCTAATGAAATAGAGCAGACTTTCCCTCTGTGCTAAAATAATCTTGTTTTCTTTTCTTTTCTAACCCTAATATTCATGTACATATGTATACAGAGGAATCAAGCTGATTTTAAGTACTCCCAAATTGCATGTTTGCATTCCTCAGTATATTACAGTGAAATAGAAATGAATAGGAGGGAAAGAAGTCTGTTTTGTATGAATGCACATCATTTTTCTGGGCAGTTTTTGGGATTGAAAATTATTTTTCTTACTTGTCTTGGATGTAAAATGGAAATGATTGTCGGTTCTGATAGGCAGAAAACACAAGTAGGGATTCTAGTGCATGTGGTTGGGGGAGGACAAAAAGCTCAGTGGATTCTTTGGAGTTTTGTTTTTGCTGTTGGGCAAAGTTATTAGCATGAAATTTCAGGTGCAATTAAAGTGGCATTGTGAGTCCAAGTAACCTCCTTGAATGTTCTCACTGCTTATAATTACTGTAATTCTCAAGAAGTTTCTGGGAAAAAAAAACAATCCACAAAGCACAAGTGATAATGCACTCATCATAACTGGTCCAGAAGTTCACCCCAGAGGGAGCAGAAATAGCACTTTTCACCTTGTACCTCCTCGAATGGGATAGTTTTATATGGTTTGTTGAGGTGTTGTGGGATTATTAATTATTATTAATAACTATTATTTAGGCACACATGCTCATAAGCTGGGTGGGAGCTCATAAAACCAGGCTGTGATGTTCTGAGCAGTAGAAATGTTGTGTTCAGTGCCCTCAGTGCAATTTGTGCCATTTTTGGAAGGTGTTCCTCATGCCCTAGAGCACAGAGCACTCCTCTGGCAGCACAGGTGGTGTTCCACAGAAATATTTGCTGTTTATTTGGTGGACAAATCTACTGAAATATTTCCCTAACCTGCTCTTTTCTTTTGCACCCTGTAATTTCTGTGTTTAAAATGTGTTCAGCTGATGGTTCATGACCCTGGTCCACCACAAACAGCAACATTCATTTCTTCTGAAGGACAAACTGCTGTCACAGAATTACTTTGCATTTCACTGCTTTTATTTATTGCTTGTACTACTACTATCATTATTATGCACTATAATGATTAGTGAGAAAATATCCCAACTGAATCTTCTTAATGCCATTTGTGGAGTTAGAGGGTGCTGATGGGAAAAGAAATTATTTCATATGGAAATGTGTCTGAAATAAATTCTAGCCTACAAATTTAGAATAGGAGTGGGCTGGAAGAAAGTGGGAGAAACTTTGTGAGTGACTTGAATTAATAAATGAAGTATAGATTTTGAGTGAGTGCCAGCTCTGTTGAGTACAATACCTCTGTGTAGAGCTAAAACTCTCAGACCAAAGTTATCAAAATCAGGTGTCTAAAGTTACATATGTAAATGTGATTTGATTCCCAGAGTGTGAGTCAGCCACGACTGGTGATGGGAATTGCTTATGGTTCCCAGCTATTAAAATTGGATTGCTGGTAGATATTTTATTGTTTCCTAACAGATTTTGCCAATATATGATGGGTCCCTATGTAATAGCATTCGTTGATGATGTGTAACTTCAGTGACATTTATCCTTCCCCCCTACTTTTGTTTTTTAAGGTAAAGGACCCAAGAACTCAAGGCTTGCTTACTTACTTAACTTAAAAGTAATATGTCATATAATATAAATATTTAGGATATTTGTTTTATATATAATGCCTAATAAATACAGGGGTTTTTTTCCAGTGTTTCCTCAAAAGAGCAGGAAAACCTCTGGAGCCTTGCAGAAGGCTTTCAGCTAGGTCTGCAGTTGAGGTCATGCTGGGAGGTGCTCCAGTGGAGTCCTAAGTACATTCCTCTGAACAATCCCCTTTCTTTGTCCAGTGAGGAGCTCTTGATTACTCTGTGCTTGTGTTTCCTAGCTTACACTTTTCCAAGCTTCCTGTGCTTGTTGGTGCCTGGTGTTCAGTGAGGGATCTCAGGGTGCTGTGTTCCAACTCTCCCGTGCTGGCAAGAAGAGTCAGGGAGGTTGGGTTGGGTGTTTCAGGAATTTTATGGCTTTATCATCCCTTACCCATATTCTTTACTCTTTAGGAATGATGTATCCTTAAGCAGCAACACTACTGAAGCTATTTTTAAATCACTTTTGAGAATTGCTACACACCAATATCATGCATTTTTCATTAATCTAATCTTTTCAAGATTTCTTTAATTCTTGCTTGACCTGAAATGTTTCCTGCTACATTTGTGTGTGGAATTGCCAGTGCTGTTTTACTGCCTCTGACTGGGGGCTCATGATGATACTAGAATAGAAAAATTACATTCATCAGGACTTAGAAAATTCAATAGTCAAAGTGAGGAGATAAGCTTAAACACAAACTCATCAAAAATGAACTTCAGTCCATTTTTCTTTTTATACTTTAGTATTAACATTGGTAAAGATACTGCATTCTGAAACAATAATACACAGCAAATAACCTTTACTTTCAAAACAATTTGTCATTATTCTGTATTAAAAAGGGTTGCTTTTAGCTCCTTCTGTCTTCATAACTTCCTAACTATAGCTAATGTCTGATATTGATTCTGAATAATTTAAATCGCAATAAAATTGGGTTTTCATGACAGTCAGTCAGAGACATTTTATATTTAATGTTCATTTAAAGAAACATAGTGCCTTCTTACCTTCTGAATTTCAAAGCCATTAAAGTAATTGCAGGTCGTTAAGCTAAATTTCTTTGAATAATCAGGACAGTTAATCTAATTCATACACCTTTCAAACCAATGGGCAGGAAAGATTGGAATGCCAGGCATGGATTTTTGAGAGATTCACCTGGTGGATCTTCAGATGTGCTCAGCAGCATTTCCTCAGGAAGGAATCACCCTCATGCTTCAAACTTTTGGAACTTGAAATTGTGTTCTGCTTTTGTCTTTTTAAAATGAAGAGTCTTCAAAAGACATTAGACTTAAGGGGGTTTTTTTCTTTCCCTTGGAGTAACCAAATCACTGTGCAGTCATAGAGATCTTGATTGTGTGTTTGCAGCATGTTTCACCAGAGCTTGCTGTGTGGACACGGAAACTATCACAAAAACATTCCCAGATGATGTCCCATATTTAGCAAGTGTTCTGATTTAGTGTGAAGGAAGTTGGAATGCAAATGCATAAACAAATAGCATCTAAAATTAAAAGTGTCTAGGTCTTGTTGGAAGAATGGGCACATTTCATCTCTTAAGGCTCACTTACTTGGAGGTAGAAATTGAGGGTGGGGCAGTGGCTTGGTGATGGGACAGAGTTGGAGCACCTGAGCTTGCAGACAGAAGCAGTGTGTGCATGTGTGTGTCTGCCAGCCTCTGCCCATCTCTGCAGCGCTTCCTCAGACATCCCCACCCTCAACACGGGCCAGGACAGAGTAGAAACACTCTCTCTAATTGCCTGCTTCATTAATGACCACAAAACTCTGAGACAGGGAACTGAGAGTGTGGGGTGTTTGGTATGCTGGGGTGTTTGAAGGAGGGCAGTGGTCTGGATCCTTTTAATGCAGAAGGGCACTGCTCTGGGTCCCTGTGTTGGGGAAGGGCACTGGTTTGGGTCCCTGTGCTGGGGAAGGGCACTGGTCTGGGTCTCAGTGCTGGGGAAGGGCACTGGTCTGGGTCTCAGAACTGGAGAAGGGCATTGGTCTGGGTCCCTGTGTTGGGGAAGGGCATTGGTTTGGGTCCCTGTGCTGGAGAGGGGCACTGGTTTGGGTCTCAGTGCTGGGGAAGGGCACTGGTCTGGGTCTCAGAACTGGAGAAGGGCACTGGTTTGGGTCCCTGTACTGGGGAAGGGCACTGGTCTGGGTCCCTGTACTGGGGAAGGGCACTGGTCTGGGTCCCTGTACTGGGGAAGGGCACTGGTTTGGGTCCCTGTACTGGGGAAGGGCACTGGTTTGGGTCTCTGTACTGGGGAAGGGCACTGGTCTGGGTCCCTGTACTTTGAGCTGAGCTAAGTGGATGCTCCTGAGGACAACCCAGGGCAGTGTGTGCCTTTCCCCTGCACTGCTGTCTGCTCTGGAACGGGGAGAATTCCATCATCATGAGGGATTCTCTCAGTTTGAGCCTTAGCAAGCAAAGGATGTTCTGCACATCCCTGTACTGCTGCCGTGCCCTAAAGGGAGCTGGGACTGTCCTGGGCTTTGGGATCCCCACATTTGGGGTGGCAGCTCCTCTCCCTGTCTCTCTGTTCCCTCTCAATGTGCTCCCTGAGGTGCTCTCTTTGTGACCAGTAGATCTCTTGCATCTGCCTGCACCTTTGCAGCTGTGTTTCATAACTGGGGATTTATACTCACACACACTGCTTTAAATAAGTTCGAATTTTCATGACAATAGTCTATGATAAAAATAAGACTCTTTTTTTTTTTTTTTTTTATTCTCTAAGGAAAGCCATAAAGCAGCTGCATTATTTTTAATTCTTTGTAGGAATTAAAATGAAGTTTAAAAAAATCAAAAAAAACCCTCCCACAGAGGTTTAAAATACAAAAAAAGGCAATCCCCCATCTTTTCATACCCAAGACACAAGACCAGGAAAGATTTTGAGCTCGTTGTTGATCAGCTCATTGTCTGTCAAGATGATGGAGATTATTCTCACTGGGAGGTTTTCAGTCAAGATAACATTGGTGGTTTTGACTTTGTTTTTGGCTTGATGTTATTTATAATAAATTAATTTGCCATTTTTTAAAAAAAAAGTTATTGAATGAATCCTAAATTCCTTATTACTGTTCTACAGAGGCTGTATATGTCTTAGAAACAGATATTTGCCACAGGTGCCATGTGTGCTCTGTAAAGAACTGATTTGTAGTGTTGCAGTATAAGCAAATTAGATTCTAAAAAATGTGAGTCTTGGATTTCAGTACCAACTATTAATATTTTGAGATTTGATAGGAGAATTTTCCTGGAGGACTTGCCTTGTTTCTGGAGCAGACTCACTAGATCTACCTTTGATTTTGCTGACTTAGTAAATGGATATGTTAGGTAACTTCAGTGGGGCTTAGCTCCCAGGTTAGGCAAGATTTTCAGCAGTGATTTGAATGGAATTGGCTGGTTTTGTATTAAGGTATATGAGATTTGAATTGATCTTTTTCAAGCTTAAAAATTAAAACAAATTAATTATAAGAACTCCTGCTTTGAATTGCATATTCTTTTGATAAATATTCAAAAGTGTTACTGGAATAGTGTTTTGAAGCTGCTGTTATGTCTTTAGAATGTGAGAGAATGCACTTAGAATGGAATATTACTTTTTTTTTCTACTTTTTTTTTCCAATTGTTTTAATTTTTGTCTGTTTTCTCAATTTTACTGACACAATGTCTGAAATACACTCATATGCATGTTGCAGCACTCGGCTTAATTATCTTTATTTGACTGCTTAAATAAGGTAGAATATTTTCTCCCTATTCTATGTCTTGTCAGTCAGGCACCTTTTATTGTTAAAATCTTGAAGATGAAAAAAACAAACCTAAAACAAAGGCACTGTTCAATAACTTGGACCTAAATGCATGCAGGCATGTGGGGAAAATATATAAATTATTCCCTAGAGTTAAATAATGGATGTATTTATTACCATGCTATGTAAGTGCCACAGTTCACATGTGATGTTCTCTGGAATTACAGCAATGATGTGCTGTACTTAAGCACATATATTTTAGTTATGCCTTTTGAATTCTTAGGAGTTCATTTCCCTCCCCTTGCTCAGAGCTAATGAATTTTTTTTTATGAGTTGACTCACTGACCTGTTAGTTTTTGGTTTAACTTCAAAATTATGTTAATTTTTCAAATTCCTCTTGAATTTTCCTTGATTTCAGTGACCAGTTGCCTCCAAGTTTACTTTGACCAAAATTAATAATTACATTTCATTATGCTCAAAGTCTGACCTTTTCAATCTGCATATTTCTTGTAGCCTATGCTGGCTTATTTCCACTGCAATACATTAGAATGGAAAACTATTAGAAATATTGATTTATCATTTATAATGCCCAAGTGATATATTGAAATGAAATCTGGATGCCATCCAGCCCTCAGATAACACTGGTGTTGTTGGATGGAGCTGCATGATCTCATCCTAATTAATGTGCTGGTTCCATGTGAAAAGCACAGGGAAAACAGACCTGGGAGCTGCTCAAAAGGAGGAGTTCAGCAGTGAAGGCTGCTGAAGGTTGTAATTATTCCAGAGTGCCACCTTTAATATTTAATATTCCATATACACAGAGAAACCAGCACTTGGCTTTCCCTGCCCTCCTCTTTGTTTTTTCTCCTGCCTCAACATCACCTTGTTCTGGAGCTGTTTGGGCAGGCTGTGGTGTTTGCCCTGTGCTGGTTATGGTCACACCTGAACTGCACTTGGTGCAGCAAAAGCTTCTTTTCATCGGGTGAAGTGCAAATCAAAGCAATTCAAAAGCATTTATCTCAACTCCTGTGGGTTTTTCCCGTGCTGAACCTGTGGTCCCCCCTCCTCCTGCATTGCAGCACATGTTCATTTGGTACCTCCAGCACTGTGGACACTTGAGGTGTCCACAAAATCAAGGTGTTTTCAGCTAGCATGTGTGTCCCCAGTATATAGAGTGGTGAATATATTCTATATTCATTGATTTTAGTCTTTATTCATTCATTTGAGCTTTATTTTCCCTGCTACAAATCAATCCAACAGCCCTTGGACTTGCAGGATTGGTTTCCATATTGGCTTTTTTTTGGTTTTTTGTTTTGTTTTATTTTATTTTTTTATTTTAAATTTTTGTTTTCTTTCCAGTGCTCTATCCTTTTGCCTGTTAGTTTTCTGAAGGGCCCTGCTGCCCTTGCTGTGAGTGTGAGGAGGGCAGTGAGGGAGTGTCCCTGTCCCCAGAGTGCTGTGCCAGGGCCACTCTGATTTCACTGGGATTGAGCTGCCTGGGCTGCAGGGACCTGGGAAGGGCTGGGGTTTTATGGCTGATATCTTTGTGGTCATTTATCATAGAATCATTCCAACTGAGCTGTTTGCTTGTCTGAATACTTAATTATTGCAGGAGCAGGGAATGGCACGAGCTGTACTGAATATTCATGTCCAAATAGGAAATAGGTGATGCTTCCATTTTTATTTTTTTTTATGAGGATTTTACCTAAAATATACCCATTTTATTTTTGAAATGACTGCCAGATTCTTTTATTTTAATCCTAGTGTATGACAGAATAGTTTTATACCCTTGATGCATATATCAAAGTTGGGTTGATTTAATTCTAATGGTCATCTGTTCATCTCATGCTGTAGAGACTGTTTGACTTTTCATGCTTCTATAAGGATTTGCTAATTCTTTTCAGTACTTGAAAAATATAGAAGCAAGATGGAAAAAGTCAGTTTAATTTGTTTCATGGGCAAAAGAAAGGAAACACTCAGAATTGTAAATAACTTTTTCTTTTTAAAAACACTTTAAATCTTCCAGGAGCTCATTTTATTTTTAGGTTATTTTTTAAAGAAAACTAACAAACCCACAGATTTTCATTTCCTGGTTCTCACGTTGTCCCTTTCTACTCAGGTGCTTCTTAAGGGAGGAGAAGTGTTGCATGAAAAAGCATAATTTTGGGTTTGGTTTCCTATAAGAACTTTTATATATTATATAATATTTTATCTTGCACTGTGCTTCTCAGGTGTAAGTCAGTTTTGAGTGTTATTGCCACACTTGTCATAGAGATGGATAAAATTTATCCATCCCAGAAAATTTATCTTTTAATGCTATTCTGTGTGGTTTCTGTTGTAGAAGAAACCAGCCATTTGTCATGCTCGTTAGAGAAGGGCTCCAATTAGTTTGATTTCAGGAAAAGCAACAGACTTGGATCATAACAATCAAAAAAAATCCAAAAGTGAAAAATTACAGTTTGGAAAAGTGAGGGGGTTTTTTTTTGTTTTTTGTTTGTTTTTTTTTTTAATTTGGGGAAAATAAAATTAAAAGGCTTTGCAAACTCTAGTGTAATTGTGAATTATCAAGTAGTATGACACTCCATTGTTTAAAAAATGAAAAGGACAATGCATTTTCCCATAACAAATGAATACCAAACAGTGTACAGTGGTGTAACAGTGGTGTTAGCACACTGGCATGGGGGAACTGCCATGACAACACTCTTTAGTCTTACAGGATTTCATACAGTTTTAGGTCAGTCAATATAATGCAAAATCTACTAATACAAGGACAGAGTTTTGGGCAGATTTGAGATTCACTTCCTCTTAGTGCATTACATGCTTTAAACCTGAGAACAGAAATCTCAAAATCCCATAGTTACCCTAAAACCAATTAATTTTCATCATTCCCAGGTGAGCAGTTCAATTCTGATGTGCTAAAAGAATTCTTTTATATGTTCATAATAAAATGGTGACCTGGCTGCACTATTGACTGGTTGTTCATGAAAGGTAGTTTCTCTCTCCAGCCCTTCTGCTCAGGATGTTCACTGATTTTATTCAGAATGGAGTGTTTCTTAGCTGGGTGTGCTCCCACGAGCCCAGCTTAGCATGCAGGGCTTGGAGACAGAGGTACCACTCTCAAAGTAGCTCAGCTGGTCCAAATTTAATTACAGAATTACTCCTGTAGTGAAGCTTTGTGAGTAGTTTTTATGCTTTGCAAGTATCTCATAAATGTTATTACTGTACCTTCATAAAATCAGTTGTCTTTGACAATCCCCCTCTGCTCTCCAGCTGGTTGTTGGAACTGGGAGCTGAATTCAGGATAGAGCTGCTCTAGTTTTGCTGCAGGAGGCACTCATTAACTGCTTTATCTGGTCTTTCCCTACAGCCCCAAACATGTTGCTACTCAGTGGTTTCATTGCCCCAGTGAAACTGAGAGTGATCAGTTTGTATTTAGGTGTAGTTGTTCCAATGGAGGAGCCTCGGGTTGTGCTTCTATGATATATTGACTATTCCAAAAGCACAAATGCTTTAAAAGTCCTGGTTGCTTGTTCTTCCAGTCCTTCTCTGGGTTCACTCAACTAGTTCAGAGTTTGTGACTCAGGCTGTGTTAATGACCCAGCTTCAGTGGTGCTGTAAGATCATTTCACTGGTGCATCTTACCAAGGTCTTGTGCAGGGGGGGGGAGTGTGGTTCTCTGACAGGGGAGGAGGCAAAGCAGAGAACTGGGAGTCTTTCAAGGAGCCTCCCTGAGAATGCAGAGCCTGTAACTGTGTGTCTGGGCTTGCAGCAGTCTCCTTCAGCAAGGGGCAAGGCTGGCCACTGGGGATGTGCCAAGAGTGGGAGAGGTGGGAAGGAGAATGCCTGAACTGAAAGTAACAGCACATCCAGCAGGATGGGCATGGGCTGGGTCATTCTGATCCTACAAAGGGCTTAATCCAAAATGGGTGTTCTGAGCAGCTGCAGACACCTAAATTCTGGGCATGGGGATATCACTCCATGCAGATAAGAGATTTTTGCTTTCTAGGATCCAGCTCAAACTGTGGAATGTCAGTATTGTCAGTATTGAGGAATGTTTAGCTACCTAAGATGTCCATTCTCCTTTTTTCCCCATTTATTTTACTGTTCTGCTTTTTCCTGCTTCCATCTCAGCAGATGGGGGTTCTGGGTAGAGTTGGACAGTGCTCCCTAAAAGCAATGTTATGCCTTAGTTATCCCTGAAAGCTTAATGTTAAATAATGTTATTCCAAGGCCAAGCAAGTGATGCCTGCTCAGAAGGCAGGGGCTGTGAACAAGGGACATGTGAAAGGTCCTGTGGATGCAAAGTTACTGAAGCCCCTAAATTGTACAGTCCACCTGAACTCACAATAAACCTTGCTAAATCTGGAAAGTAGAATGAATAAACCACAGCAACCAAAAAAAAAAAAAAAAAAAAAAAAAAAAAAAAAAAAAAAAAAAAAGGGGTTTATTTAAAAAAAAAAAAAAAAAACAAGTTTAATTTAAATTACTAAAAACTNGGGTTTTCTTAACTTCAAAATGAGAGACATGCTGTGTTTCATAAATGGATGATAAATGCAATCCACACCAACACTTAAGCATTGTCTATTTACTTCAGTGTATAGGAAATAAATAACTTCCAATTATATTTACTTTTGCTTTCAAATCCTGGTGCTCTGAATAAAAGACAAGGGCGTTTTTATTGTTCAGAGGAAGGTATTCCATATATAATGTATAACTTAGGAGCTTCTATGAATATTTGCTGAGCAAATTAAGGTTAACGTTCACCCTGTTGCATGGGCAGTTGGTATGCAACTTAATATATAATCATATATATAATTTCTTTGCACTGCTCTGAAAATCCATCCCATGCTATCTCAGACATCAAGCTAGGTAATCCTGGAGCCAATTTGCTTTTGGAAAAATATACTAATTTATGAGAAATGTGTAGTTTGGCCTGGCAGTCCATATTGCATTGTAGACTGGGAGAGAGAACCTTGTCCCCTGGTGCTGGAATGCTGAAAGCTTTTCACAGAGGCACAGGGTGGTGTGGCTTGGAAGGGACATGAAGGATCCTCCAATTCCACCTCCCACTAGACCAGGCTGCACCAACCATTGCATTTATATTCTCTATAAAATACACTTTACCTTACGTGGGGATTCACAGACATTGCTGGTGTTTTGATCTTCACAATGACAGAGAGTAATTCCCATTGAGCAGGATGGAAGGAGGCCTTGAGCTGCACCTCTTGCTGTGCCAGCATGTGAAATGGCATCTTGTCTCACAGTGTTCCTGCTAATGTGCTTCAGTCTGCTTTCCATTAGTTTCAGTGAAACTCTGAAGTGCAAATAAAACACATTATTTGGAAATATTTCATGTGCAGCTCTGTGCGGTTTGAAATAAGATATTTAGAGAGAGACAAATTCTAAGAGGGTTACAGGATTACAAATCACAATGTAATTTTAAAGTTGTAATGAGAATAAGTTGCACGGGAAGGTCTCTTAACAATTATTGTCTTGAAAATGAAGTAGCACAGCGTTAATGTTTCATGTGTTCTGTGAAAGATGATAATAAACTGTACTGCTTTGACCTTATTAATGTTCTGTAATTTGACTTGCTGGCAATTCGCATTTTTCTTTGGTTACAGCCTTAGTAACCTCTGAAGAAGAGGTAGAACTGACAGTGAATCTAAACACAACTGAATACTGAAAAGGTCAGAAATATCAAGAATGATAATTCTGATACCTCCTTCTCATGACAAAGGTAGTAGCAAAAAGCCATAATATGGTGTTGAAATAACAAAGCTTATTACAGGAATTTTTCTGTTATTTATTGAGTTGTACAAACAAAACCACACTTTCCCGTGTAGCTCATTGAATACTCCAGCAATGTTTATTTTTTTCCCCCTTTTTGCAGAATCATTGAATCATTTAGGTTGGAACAAACCTTTGATATCAAGCCCAAGTAGTGTCAGGCCACCACTAACCCACGTGCCACATCTGCACCTCCTCTCAATCCCTCTGGGGATGGCGGCTCCAGCCCTGCACACACGGTGTCCAGTTCCCAGGCCTGCAGCCTGCCCTCCCCTTCTCTGCAGAATGGTTCCCTAACAGCAGTTTCCATGTCCTCTGGGCTGTCCCTGTTCCCTGGGGGCAGAGCCTGGCCCCTCCTGGCACAGGGGTGCCCAGGGTGAGCAGTCATCCCTGCACCACCTGCTCTTCCCCAGGATGAGCCCCTCTAGTCTGGGTCTTTCAGGCATACAGCTTCTAAGTTTCTAAAACTCTGTTTTTTTCCTGATGTTTTAAGTTTCTGAAGATTGTTCCCACATCAAGTTTTGTTTCTATAATGATACTTATGTTTAAAATTCTTTCTGTACTACAAACTTTCTTTTAATATGCTTCCAATTTAACCAATGTAAGTGAAAATTCTGTCACTCGTTCACCAATCACAATAACCTGTCTAAAATTTATTTTAAAAATATTTCAATATTATTTAAAAAATAAATACACAATCAAATTCATCTCTCCAAACTCCAAACAAATTCAAAAGTGGATTTTACAATCCACTGAAGCTTTTTCAGTTCCATAGGCTACATATTTCTTACTACATATTTTGGCTATGTAATTGAATACAATTCTAAAAAATAACATAATATGTAATCAGCCTGAAAGTTTCAGGTTTTTTTCCTTAAGACAAAAAGTTCAGATTTTCCAGGAATTTACAGAACAAAGTTATGGTATTGAATGTGAAGGGCAAAGGTCTGATTAACATCTTAACAACATGCTTTGATTTCTACTTACTTGACTGAACACTGAATCAGGCAAGTACAACCCAGCACTTTGTGATACTGAGCAATGTCATTGATCAATTTATTCCTGCACCACTGCAGAGTGAAATGAGTAACCAAACCTAAAATCCTAAAAAAATATGCTTTGTTCATGGGGGGGGGGGGGGGGGGGGGGGGGGGGGGGGGGGGGGGGGGGGGGGGGGGGGGGGGGGGGGGNAGTGATGGGGGCTGAGGAATCTGTCAGTGTGTTAATGGAGATAAAAAGCATATAAAATGTATCTTAATCTCCATGTGCAAATACATCAATAAAAGCCACTGTTTAAAATAAATAAAATCCAATTATTTTTCTTTTAACTCTTTAGCTTGTTATAGTTTTGGGATACGAAAGTAAAATATTTTGTGGTTTCCTGTTTGTAAACCTACACCTTTTTCAAACCCTCTCTCATTCCAGTGTAATTCTAAATGTAAAGAATGTAGGAAGCTGCTGAGAACGGTATAATGTGATATTTTTCACAGTCAATTTTATACAGATTGGCACAGTGTACAGATTAATGGTGACAGTAGAGATATTGCATGGAATACTTTTTGGATCCAAGAGTGTTGCTTAAAATTTTAAATTCTATTTAGGCTATTTCTGTGACACCTTTTCAATTGTAGGTTAAGTTTGGTTTTTTCCTGGAAGTGTGTGTGAATGAGGGTCTTAACAATCTGAAAGTGTAATTTCATATAAAGTCCTTTTCCTGTAAAATTGAATCCATGAAAGAAAGCCAAGACAAATATCCATGGGTGCTGAGAAGCTCACATTGTTCTGCTGGGTGAGCTGAGCACTGCCTATATACTTCATTCCCCAGCAGCTGGATCCTTGCTAAGCCAGGCATAGCTTTGGGAAATGCCTTAAACAATTTGGAGATGTTGAAGTTTTCAGGTTCAGTAATAAACTTACCGATATAATAAAAAGTCTTCAAGCCAATTCATTTTGTGGAACTTAAGGAGGTATGTTAACAGCAGTGACATGAATACCTGTCCAGGTGTTTCAGGGATGGTTATTTTTCTTTCCTTCTCAGTCACTATTACACATTTGAACACCTTTTTTTACTGAGACCATATTGAAATTCTTTCCAGTGTCATATTTCCTGCTTTTTAAGACTTCAGAGTAGTTATGCATCATCATAGGAAATAATACCAGAACACTTCAAGATTCATAAAAAAAGTAAACACCAATGGCTCAAAAGAGTATTTTTTTTAATACAGACTGACCATTTAGTAAAAGACTACAATCATTCTTGGAAGAGTTTAGCTAAAAGTCTTGGAAAATCTTGCTTTGCACTTAGAAGTGCTGCTTTTCATGCTTCTGCCTTCGCAGCTCTGCACACATCTCAGTCCCATCTTCTGCCCAAACACACCTCTAGCCCACACAAAACAGCAGCTACATAATTCTGATTGTTGCACATCATTTACAATTTAATGCTGAATCAAAAAATGTGAGGCTGTAGAAGATGTTCCCTGTGCTGAGGAAATGGCCCCTGCAGCAGTTCCAGGTGTCTCGTGGGGTGGGTTCTGTATCGTGGGAGGGGTCTCCCACTGCTCTCAGTTTTGCCTCTAGCTCCAGGTATCTCAACCTCTAATGCAGAGCCTGAGAGTGATTTGAAATATGTGAGGAAGATACTCGTTGAAATACTAGAGGAAAGTTATATGACTTATAATATTTTTACCAGAATAGTCTGGAATTGAGTTTCAAAGAGTTGTATTTACTGTGCTGTTGTCCTTTGCTCAGTATTCCTTAGAAATCCTTAATTTGGGATAATATGATGAGGTTTCACTTATGCAAATACACATTATAACAATTTTCTGGGATGTCTTGCTTGGCAGCTACTGTTACTTTGTACAGTGTTCAAATGACAGATTAGGTTACCACATAAATTATACCATTAGTTTGTTATTAGTTTGTAATTAAAAACAACTTAATCTGTACTTTACAGATTTTACAGATGGAAAAATAGCCTCAGTGAGAGTTTTCTGTAGTTACATGGAAATGGGTTTTGAATCAAGCAGAAGAGCAGCGTGGTTGATAAATTAATGAAATACAAATGTACATGGCTGTGATTGCTTGGAATTTGTAAACAGCCGAGCAGTTGACACAGCTCCCAGTGCACAGGAACACACAGATGCCAATTCCAGCACTGCAGAAAGTTCTATTGCAAGGTTGTGTGTTTTCATTTGTGCTTTTCAGACAACACAACTACAAATCAAAAAGAAATGTTAGGTTTATATGAAATATTACACAATGCATATTCTGTGGAGAATTCTCACCCAACTCTGAAACTGAAGATATGAGCTGCTGCTGCAATTCAGTGTTAGTCTGGGTGAGCAGGAGCTCATCTCACATGTTTATTCATAAATCCTCTTTATGTGAGTGCAGTATGGCTCCTAAAAAGTGTCAAGAATGTGTTTAATGGAGAGGAGAGGAACCGAAGGGAATGTGGTAGATCTTTAAAGCCCACTGGCATTCATAAAACAGATACAGGTGGGACATAAACTGCAGAACTAGATAGGTGAGGAACTTGCTTATAAAATCAAAATGTGTTTTATACTGCTGGATGTGAAAAGTTTGAAGAGCAGCTTTTAAAGATAAAGGTAAATTCCAAGAATGTTCTTTGGTTTAGTGTGCATTATAAACACATTTATGTAATCCAAGAAATATTGTCCCTGTTTTAGTTTGAGAAGTAGCAGAAAAGTAAAATGGTAAATTCCATGATCACTGTTTGAAAAGAAACTGTTTCTTTTCAAACTTCCCTCGGAAAACATTGTATTTTAGTAGTGGAGAACAAAACTGGCTTCTCTCTCAGCAACACTGCACAAAGCTCGGACAGTTATTTATGAGTGGTGGTGACTTGAATTTGTCAGTGTGAATTTGTACTGCTCTTGTATTCTGAACTCTGTGAGCACTACACAGCTGCTGCAGGCACTGCTGCATCCCTGTGGATGTGTGACCTTTGTTTCTTAGCTGGGGGAAGCCTGGGCATCCTCCTGCCTTCCCTGATCCTGCCACAGGAGTCACAGCAGCTACAAACCCCTTTGCAGCTGCCAGGGACGTGGTGCCTGAGTTTGAATTGGCTTTGGAGAGGTTCACTAGAGCAGATCTGGGCACTGTTCAAAGAGAAATACATCTGTGGACAGAGCTCCTCAGTAAAACCCCCAAGAACAGCCAGGAAGATTGAGATACCACGTGGCTTTCATCATCCTGGGGCAAGGCTTCAGATCCCTGCTTTAAAGTTTTATTAACTGTATTCACCTCCCTGATGGGATGAGCCTCTCCTAGAGCAGAAGTGGCCTGGGTGGAAACCTCATTTCATGGCTTATTTTAATATTCCACAGAGAGCAGGCCTGAAGGAGTAAATATGTGCACTTTGTAGGGAAGGTCTGGTTTGTTCCTGCAGTGTGAACAGCTGGTTGGGTGTCTGGGCATTTCTGGTCCTTTACAGATGTTCAAGTGTTTCTGTTTCAGCTAACACATGACATGGACTCTATGAATCAGAAGGTTAAAAATTACTCTTTTTATTAGGGATGGATCTCCCTTATATACCATTTTACACAGACCAATGTGATTGGTGAAACAAAGGTAAACTTTTTCAATCACACTAGACAAACCAGTGTGATATTAAGAAGAAATTCCTCCTTTCAGAAGGAGTGAATAACATAGTTATAATTACAAAAACATTCCACTGTGTTTATCACACTTTTCTGGGAAAGATCACCAGAAAACCAAAACATCAGGCTTGAAACTAGACTACATTTAAGGATTAATTTATTACATTAATGAAATTA
The DNA here is from genome assembly GCA_013400255.1 of Sitta europaea. Classification (NCBI taxonomy): domain Eukaryota; kingdom Metazoa; phylum Chordata; class Aves; order Passeriformes; family Sittidae; genus Sitta; species Sitta europaea. The sequence continues at coordinate 935,186 of VXBS01005740.1, forward strand.
ATGTAATGTAATAAATAAATGTAATTAATACATTAATTTTACTCCATTAAATTTCAGTCATTATTTCATTGTTAGAATGTAGAAGCCTTTGTTCTTTGGGTGGGTGCTACACTCTTCAGCTTATTTGGCAAAGGAAAACACTCATAAATTTTCTGTTGAAAGTACTGCAATAAAATATATTTTTGGTGTCATTTAGTTAATTGTGTGCTCCTGACATTACCAGTAACCATTATGGAATCATGAAAGGCACGAATAAAGCCAGTATTAGACATGACTGTGGAATTAGGGAGATGCACACCTGCCTTGCAATATCCCGTGATGTGGCTCTGCGAAGTTCCATGGGTGTTTGGAAATACAGAAAATAAAAATCTGAGAGCTGATAGTAATTGTGTAACACTAGAAGCCCTCAGCAATGTAATTTATCATCCTTCAGAACCAAACCTCATCCAAGGGCCTCATTTGTGCACCTCACAGAAAGAGCAGGAACCTAAATGTGGCTGGCATTTGTCACAGAATTCTAAGATTGAGTGTGAATTTTAGACTGAGCACAAGACTCATCTAGATTAATGAGGTGTCCTAAAGATTTTTTTTTTATAATGTGTTTTGTTGCTGTACTTATTATTAGTATCCCAGAATGAGTATGTATCCTAATTGAGACTGATGGAAAAGTTAAAATAATATTTTAGCAGAATAAATAGATCTTGTTTAGGAAGAGAAGGAGGAATCACAAGGTAATTTAAATGCTTGTGTTTTAGTTTTTAAAAATTAATGGGAACTTGAAGCCTGCCTCTTCCTGAATGAGAGACTAAAGTTACTTATGATACTAATAGTGCTGTGGAAATTTTGCTTTAATAGATTGAAAGAAGTGATTAAACAGAAATATGTACGAGCTTGGGGTGGGAGGTGAAGATTCTGCTTTTAGGACTACTTTGTGCCACATGATGATAACTTCTTACTGCCACCCCAAAAAATAAAATCTCTTCCTTAAACTTCAAAGCAATTTGGTTTTTCATAATGTATGGCTGAAAAATGTATCCTTTCAGTACAAGAGTAAATAGTATTATATATACTTGGAGTTTGGGTTTGGTATATTTAGCTCCAGCCTGTAATCTGGATGTACTATTTATTATGTAAGTACTTTCAAGGAAGACTAAGTTTGTCACTGTTGAAAATGAGATTAAAATTAGATGTGTCATAATACTGAAGTCATGCCTAAGTCCTTTGAGAAAGGTTTCTTTAGAAAAAAGTTGTGTGTAACTATATATACATATATATATATATATATAGGTAAGAGCACAGTGTATATATATGTATATACACATGTGTATCTATCATTCAGTATCTACATATTAAAACATTTTGTTAAAAAATTACATTAGAAATGTTCTCTTTCTACAAGCTTTGAGTTAGAATTGTCTCTCTCACTGAGGGCATTCCTTTTCTTGCAGGGGACTACCAGTAGGGTATGTGAATTAAAAATATCTTCCAGCTGGGGGCTCGAGGAAAAAACCTTCAGCCTGAGAGAAGAGGTAACAGCTACAGGCTGCTAAGAGCCTACACAGTGAGGGTAGGAAATAAATAAAGAAAAAGAAGTGTATATTATTGTTCTAGAAGCCTCTGTGGGCTGCTTTGAGGTGTGAGTTGCTGTATGGGGCTGGAGACCCTGAACATCTGTTCTGTATTCCTCTCACCTAAAAACCAGTGTAGCAAAATGGAGAATTCACATCGTGCTCAGGAAGAAGAAATCCAGTTTCTCAGCCTGACACTTTCTTAAAGCTGTGAATCTTGATGTTTTAATCTCATGCATTTTGGTGGTGCTTGATATTCATAACTGGTAGGGTTGATAAATTTTTAACAAGGAAGTTGAAGATGATGAGAAAACACAAGGGGAGTTTTGCATTTCGCACCTTGTACTCAAGCCTTCAGGTTTAATTTTCACTTTTTGCACCAAGAACGTTCCTTGGAGGAAGACTGACTAGATCTCATGTTGCCCTAAGCTAGCTTTAATCCATTAAGGTAAAATAAAAACCCAAACCCTGCAGAGTTAGCATTCAAAACCCTCAATTTTAGTAAACACAGTGATATCAATGCTTGAGATTCAGAAGAGATCGATTGAAAACTAATATAAGTATATGTTTTTACTCATAACCTATGGGATAAATCTTGTAATTTCTGCATAAGTAAAGTAACAGATATATCAAGATGGGAATACAGTTCAAATGTATGCATTGCTCTAGTTGTATTACGGAAAGAAAATCTCATAAAAATAGATTAAAAGAGAAGGCCGATAAAAATTGAGACTGAGACACCAGCTAGGAAGCACAATTCAATTTATTTTAATTTTTAGCATTCTAAATCTTTTATTCATAATTCAGGAAATTATATTAAAATGAAATTGGAGTTCCTGATTTAATTTGAAGGGAACCATTACCTGCCTTTCTGCAATTGTAACAATTTTCCTTCTGTTGCATGGGCCTATTTCAATTAATGCATGTTAACTTCCACACGAGCATCACAATTATGAGTGTGCTAAAAGTCATTGTATTTACTCAGTGGTGCACGTGGGCTCTAACATTCTTCTCATTAAGGATAAATTAGAACTGGTGACTGTAGAATGATGACACCAGTTAATTGCTCAGGAGCATTTGGATAACTCACATTGGATTTACTGCCTTAATGAGAGGGAAGGAGGAGGGAGAAGCAGGGAAGTTGTCTCTAATAATGCCTGGGGTGTGGGCTGTACACAGAATTCTGCTGCTGGGGGTAGTGCCACTGGATGGGCTCCTTGGAATAATCCAGTGTTGACAGAGCTTGGCACAAACAGACCTGGCTGACCTGCTGGGAGATGTTGAGAACATCACTGGTGTTAGGGAAATGTTTCTCATGCTTCCCCAAAAATTTGGGAGGGGGCTTAATTTAAATGCTGCCCTGCTACTTTGAGCATCTTGATTCCCTGGGAAAGGCCTGCACAGGGAATTTGTGATGTTTGGACATGGTAACTTGTTGAATGTCTCTGCCAGTGTTGGTGGCTGGTGAATGGGAATGCTGCAGGTTAGAGGAGAGAAGGCACACACACATTCCAGTTACTCCTGGAACTGTTCTTGATGAAACTGTATATCAAAAAAAGGATTTCACAAGCATTTTAAGCTCTGGTTTATATTATTTAGGAGCTCCTACTGTTTACCATCTGTGTGTTTACACTAATTATTAGTTAAAATATATTGCTATTTCATAAAATATAATTACAAATTATTTGCTTACTTTCAAAGGAATATAACACCTTTTTATTTAATACCTCATGTATGAAATCCTATTAATTAAAATTCTATTACTACACATCAAATTAAAAGAAAATAACCTAAGAATTAAGGGTGTTGACTTTGTTTAAAAAAATCATGTGCAAGCATTTTTTTGGGAGCATATTGTTACAGCTGCTGCTGTGTCTGCTGTCATGACACAAGGTGTTGCTTCATTTATTTCAGGAACCTTTGTTTGGCACATCAGGCAGGCACAATTTTTAGTGCAAATTTCATGTTTTAAAGAACAGGTTCGGGTCAGCTCAGTGACAGTTCCTTGTCTGGGGGGCACAACCCAAACAAGTAACTCTGACAAGTTATTAATGCTCGTGTGTCCAGGACCAGGTGTGGGCCAGACTTTGTCCACTGGGCTAAATCAAGGCTTGGGGAATGTTAGAAAAGCACACATTTTTTTCCTCTTTTTGAGTTCTGTTTAAAACTCTTGTAGGAGGATAAAACCCTACATCTTTGTAGAAAGTTGTAATTACTGGTATTATTGTAATTCTTATTGTAATTATTAAGGATTTACCTGCTTCTCCAGCATCTTTAAAATCTTTTGGCACCCTTCTACCTTCATAACTTAGGTTCAATAACCTGTGTGGTTTGATTGTTCTGTGTTTATTTTAACTGGGCCATGTCTTGCAGACTTAGTTCAAAATGTGTGAACAGTTTCAGACAAGCAGATTCGTTTCAGATCCTGATTTGTAGAGTAGGAATGCTGTTATCTCTAATGAATATATTAAGAAATTGTTTTGACACACTGACAAAAACTTTCATAGAAATGGAAATAGAGTTCTGAGGGAAATATTTTTGTATAAAAATACCCCTAATGATCGGGTGCTAGTATTTTTTTTTTTTTGTTTTTTGACTCTCCCTTCACAGCTGGATCAAATTAAAATAATTCAGAAAGCATAACTGCCCTTCTGAGAAACTTTCCTAAGTTTCTGGAAATTTGAATTATAATGATACAGAATGCTTTCTTGGCATTAGAGGATGTAAGTGATAATGATTTTCTTTTGATTTTCATTGAAACTATTGGAGGGAAGAAGTGGGTATCTATGTTGCAATGCTGGTGTAACCATGCCTGGTGGTGAGGGATGAAACTTGTAGACAGTTATTTTAAAAATACACAAAATGATGCATATGCATGCTTGCCTTCATGTCTCATCATTCATTCCTTACAATATCTTTGTCACTTCTAAGAATACTGAAATTGATTCTAAGCAGACTAAAATTATTAATTTTGGGAAACTGTTAAAGACCAAATTGTGTTCGATATGGCAATATTAATATTATGCTGACTGCAAGCTCCTGTTGGCTTCATTGGCAGTAAATCAATAACTCTGAAAGGCAGTGCTGTGCTGCTGCCCAGCTCTGATCACATCCTGATCAATTCAGTTGCTGATGGGAAATGCTGTGTTTGCTAGGATAGATTATTGATCAAAGAATACTGTTTAGCATGAAGGAAAGCCTACATAGAAAAGTGAAATGAAAATATCAAATAGACAGAAATGGAGTAATTATCTGTTCTTGGCAGTTCTGTTCATTTAATATATTAAATTAGGTGTAACATTTAAACTGTTTTCTATAGCATATTATTAGATATTGTGGATGGGAAAAGACAGTCTGTGAAAATACTAGTATTGGTATTGCTGCTGGGGATAGCTTTAAAAATAGGATACAAAGCATTTTTCGCTCTCCTGAGAAATAGGGTGGGGGGAAAAAATTACCCAGTGAAATAAAACAGAGCCAGGAAGAATAATAAGAACGGTGTATGATTCAATAACAGTTCTGGATTGTTTTGTCGGCCAGCCAATGAAGCATGGAGCCAAATTGCAGAGCTGCCATAGGTGAGCACACTGCCCCTCCTGCGGCAGGGCTCTGCAGGGCTCGGGGGGCTCTGCAGGGGAGGCTGCAGCACACTGCCTGCACAGGGGCTGCACCTCCTGCAGCACACTGCCTGCACAGCCTGCTGCACAGGGGCTGCTGCACATCCTGCAGTGTTTATCCTGCCTGCACAGCCTGCTGCACAGAGGCTGCTGCACAGGGGTTGCTGCACATCCTGCTGCACAACCTGCAGCACACTGCCTGCACAGTCTGCTGCACAGGGGCTGCTGCACATCCTGCAGTGTTTATCCTGCCTGCACATCCTGCTGCACATGGGCTGCTGCATCCCCTGCAGTGTTTCTGCTGCCTGCACCTCCTGCTGCATCCCCTGCAGTGGCTTCACCACAGGTTACTTCTTGTAAAGACACAAGCAGAGATTTCAGCACAATCAGATTTTAAAACATAACACAGTCTTTTGCCAATACTTTTCATAATAAATATAGGCTGTTCCAAAACTTGCAAAGCTGGAATTATTGCTGTTTTAATTTTTGAGTTTGAAATATTTGCAGTTTGAATTCTTAATGATGCAGTTCAATTAATTCCATGTGTCCTAATTACATTGCTCCCTCACAGATCTTTAGGTTTCTTTGTGTGGAAATTTGCATTTCCATTTAATATCATTACCCTAATGATCACATATGGTCATTGTTTCAGTTGATAATTATTTTAAACAGGTAATGTATAAACTTGCCATTTGGTTTAAAAAATACACTGATTTTAAATATGATTTAATTTTGTTAACTTCTGCCTTGGGTTGTTTGAAATTACTTTCTCCTGTCATCAAAATTTCAGTCTGAATTTTTTTTTATTTTGTTTATAAATCAAAACTAGTGGGCAAATATATAATAAGAATTTGGTAGCTATGAAAGATGTATAAAAAATCAGAAAAAAGATACCTGACTTAATCCAATTTAAGAATAAATGGAATGTTTTGCTGCTTATCAGTAGAAAGAAACAAATCCAGATTCTGCTTCGATACCAGTGATGCTACAGATACCATTTGTAATGGGTGAGGTGCTTCTGTTCCTGGCCTTCACTAGAGAGCATAATAGTATAATAATCTGAATTCTTCAGATTCCTCTGCCATGGACAGAAAGGGAAAAGAGATGAAAAGAGACATGGGGTTGGCTGGGCTGTGTTGAACTCATCTGCACTGTTCCATCAGTCTTTCCTTGGGCTCGTGGGGAGCTGGCACCTCCTGGCTTCCTCAGGGCTCTGAGGGCTCTGGTGCCTGCCATGTGCCAGGGTTTAGCAGGATGAAGATACAGAAACAGGGTGGCAAAGTCTTTCTGGCAGCATGCAGAAAGCAGTGATTCACCAGAGTAAAAATCCGATTTTGTAGTGATCACCTGGAGCTTTTTTACAGTACTTGAATTTGATGGAGGAAATGAATGTGAGCACCTCTCAGACCACAGACCCACTGTAACTCTTTTGTTTCCCTTCCTCCTCCAGGGAAGGCACCTTCAGTGAGCAAGGGCAGGAATCTTCAGGAGCCCTCCCTCCTGTGCTGACTCAGTGCCTTGTTCGGGTGGCAGGACCTGCATCCCAGCAGAATCACTGCTGCAGATTTATCCCTAAGTCACTGTGAAACCAAAGCCAGGCAGTTCAGAATGCTCTCCTACTAACTTGCAAACTTGAGGAAATAAAAATAATCCTCCAGATGTGTTTCACTCAGAGTTACAAATTAACGCATCTGATATATTTCAGTAATTTTCTTGACAACCATTTACAGGACAGACTATTGAAAATTTCTGTGAAAATCGTTGTTGTTTGTTTTTTTTTCTGTAACCATAAATACTTTGTTTTTTCCTAGATAATTTTAACTACAGTAATCAGGTTTTCTGGGTGGCCTAGCATATTTATACAGTTAAAATGATGAAAATAATTAGTGGAGAATAGTAAGAGTAGAGTAAAAAATAAACTAGATTTACTAGCACACTATGTTATTGACCTAATGAGATTAGATTGTATTCCCAATTGCACTTTAGGGAGTATAATTCAATCTGTACTCACTTGCAATCGTTTAAAACACTCCTCTTATTCTTAATATAGATTGTATTATTCAAATGGCTTCCCTATCCTTAAAAGCTGATCCTTTTTCAAAGGGGCATCTACAGCAGGTCTGGGATGGGGGTGCCTGGATGAGTCCTGTTCCTGCAGATCATCCCACAGACATAAAATAATTGACTCACTGGAACCTCAGGAGCTGATCAGATCTAGACCCTGGGTCACAGTGGCTCTGATGCCAGTGGGAAATCTGGTCAGTTGTGGATTTGTTTAGAAAAGTCTTGAAAACCTCTGAAAATGGAATGAATATAAAGTCTATGGCATGTTACCCACCCACTGCAGAGCTTCTCCAGCCTGCCCAACTGGTTTGATTTGCTGTGCTGAGGAGGCTGAGAAGAGTTTGGCTTCAACATCTTGCAACTACTTTGCAAATAATTGTAGGTTCCTGTTAGGTTTTCTTTGGACTTTTCTCTGCCAGACTGTGCATGTCTGTACCCTCTCCCTCTGTGCTTTAGGCCCTTTGTCACCAGAGCATCAGCAGGACCTGGGGCAGTTTTACATCTCTTAAACTGGAGGAGAACCACAGTGGCTGTGGTTATAGTCTGAGGGAAAAAAAAACAAAACTACTTAAATAGCTGATCCAACAGAACAATTACTCATGAGAATACCTGAAAATATCTGTCTGTATACATTACCTTTTTATACCAGCTGTACTGCTTCTGGTGTTCCTGTCAAGTGTTAGCACTAGACACATGAAAAGAGTTGGGAGCTACAGGCTTTTTTCATTAATCAGTAATATTAAATTAGTTGGCTAAATATTGCTGTGTTGGCAGAAATTCAAGACAGTCTGAAAAGGCTGCAAAAACTGATCTCAGCTTGAATGAAGATGCTGGTCTGAGTTCCCATGAGGGGATGTTTAATGAGGAGGCAACTGTAAGGGAGCAAAGCACTTTCTGTGGAGATACTGGCAAATGTATTGGGTCAGGAAAAAGTTTAGTCTCCTTATAAGAGCTTTGGTATCTGATTTGGGAATGGTCTTGGGAATTATTCAGGTATCCTTTCCTAAGAAACACATGGCAAGGTTTGGGGGTCGTGTCCTGCAGAGACAGGAGCTGGACTCAATGATCTGTGTGGGTCCTTCCAGCTCAGGCTGTGCTCTGAGTCTGTGACTGATTTGCTGCTTTTGGGACAGCACTTAGGAAAAGGGCCCAGGAAAAAAGGGTCTTTGTCAACTGGATGCTCTAGGGAGATGTATTTAAATCTTAGGATTTAAAGTGTTTGCCTGTGTTGGAAACCAAGTATTGATTGCCACTGTAATCAAAGAAAGATTTTATTGGTTCTCACAAGTAGTTTCCAAGCAAACAAGGTGAGGGTTAGTGAAATGGCTTTCTATGCTACAATAGGAGTTATATTTATTGATGTTTCCCAGAGTCATCTAGACTTTGTGTGGGATAAAGACTCTTCTCAATCAAATGTTATGGCCTGGCTTTATGTGACTAATGATTTTGAACTAGATAGTTTGAAAATAGTATTTTACATTGCTTACATAACTGCATAGATGTTAATATTTATTACACTTAAGATTTTTAACAGTGAGTCAGTGAATATCCCAGAATTATTTGGCTTATTTTAATTTCCTTTCCTATTTTCTGAATCACAGAGCTGTAATTATTCCGTACCTGTAAACTAAAATATAACACAGTCTAAAGAATCTTTTCTTTTCAGAGGTCTGCTGGTCATCTAGCAATGTCTGTTATTAGGATTTACTCAGTTTGGTCATAGGGGAGGGGAATTACCAAACACTGGATCAATTGTTCTCCTTAATCAATAAATCCATCTCTGAATTGGTATAAGAGAAAGATCATATTTATAGACTGGGGAGCAAACCTTGCCTGCAGTTACCTGCTAATTGAAGTGATTGTGCACAGCAGTGTTTATATTTGTTGCCTCTTGTTGGTGCTGTTTTTTCACCCCATGGATCCTGTCCTTGTGTGAAGAATCACTGTACATCATGCAGGGTAATTCAGCCCCTTCTCATGTCAGACTTGTGAACATCAGAGCAATATTATCATTTTTCTAGGGCTAAGCCACTGAACCACAGGGCTTTGTGTCATTATCTCTATTATTTGGCAAATATGGCAAGTCCTTTCAACTCCTGAATTATCAGATGTTTTATGAGCAGATTTTTTTTCTTTATTTTTCTTTTTTTTCCTCGCTCTCTTTTTTTTTTTTTTCTGATATGTTTTGCTATAAGGAAATTATATTTAAGCAGGAGTCATTTGCCTGCATTCACACTATTGGTTATTGCCTGTGGTGACAGTGCAGGATTGCATTATGCTTTATGACTTTTTGTCTTCTTGAATGATGGCATTTCTGTTTAACAGAAACTCTGCTAGAGCTTCAATCAAAAATGCTGAGTATGGTGTGAGCTCGAGGGTTAATCAGAAATTCCTTGGAGAGTAGTCAAGCATACACATTTCACATTCATGGACACTGAACCAGATCCATTTTTTTTAATGGTATGGATTTTGTTTTTCTTTATTAAATGATGGAGCTGGCCATATATATTCTTGTCATTAATCAATAATTTCTACTGTTTTAATTTTATGTTATGAAAGGTAAGAAAGCTCATCTGACTTAGGGAATACTAAGTTGACTCAGGTAAATGATTGCCAAGGGATGGTGATTTATTATGAAATCTGGGAAAGATCAGAGTGAATCTTCCCACTTTATCCTTTTTTTTTTTTTTTTTTTTAATCAAATAGACTCGGATTTGCCAAGTAATGGAAACAAAAAGCCTCCACTTAAGTCATTTATTTCAATCTCAATTAAAAATAATGTTCTTGTCAGCCCATTTTTAATCTAAGTACTTCTGCTGGTCTGAGCCTGCTGCTCTGTGTACTCAGCACCTCTATTTCATGGTATTAATGATATGAAACTTAGCAGATTTAGGCAATGCATAAATCTCTGTAGGATTAGGGTGCCATGTGTTTACATGTAGCAGTGCTCTCTGCTGGGCTGGTACAGGTTAAACTGAACCTCTGTCATATGATACCAAACACCATGATAAATTTTGTTTGTTTGTTTTTTTCTTTGTACCCAGGATGATTGGTGTGGAATTACCCATTATATTTATAAATGTATTTTTACTTTGGTAGCAAAGGCAAGCCATCTCATAGAGGTATATTTTAGTTTGATGGCTCAGCAATAAATGTTATGTTTTCTCATTTTCAGGAATGCTTTTTGTTTATCAGCCTTCAGGAGAATCTTTGGTTTGTATTTGAGGGATGGGTCATTTCCAAGGTCATTTAAGTGGTGGCCATTGGTGCAGGATTACAATAATAAAATATAATGATTCCTGGTAGAGCATTCAATTGCCAAACGTTTCATTCAGCAATTTTTAGTGTGCTTAAAGAGAATAGAAGTAATTTCATTAATTGCTTAATTAATTAAGGAGGAAATTCCCAACACTGTGGGAAAAAAAAAAAAAGTAGCTTAGTTGTGAGTCTCCTGCACTCTGGAACTTCATCCAGGCTGCAGCAAAGCAAAGCCCCCTGACTTATTCCTCCATCTGTGGAGCAGATCTGTAGCAGAGATCTACCCAGGGATTACTGTTTGCATTTCACACACAAATACCTCAGCCCAGCTCGTGGGGACCAGACCTTCAAAACTTCACTGGTGTTGGAACATTTGGGGTTTATGCAGTCTGAAAGTTTCTTAGAGCACATTACAAATCCATGAGTGTGCATTGCTTCCTTGGCCTGCTTTGAAGTGTGTTTATATCAGGCTGCACACTGTGCCCTTTCTAGGGGAGCTCTAACATGGGAAACTGTGGTGACTGAGGAATAGCTGAAAAAATTACATTTTCTGGGTCTTCTATTACTGTAAAACATAAAAAAAAAAAAGCTTTGTGGTCCTCCTTGTAGCCATTAGTCTGGATAGATGTTTACAGATACATATATATATGTATATTAAAATACTTAACTCTTCTACTTATAAATCATCATAAAGAGGTAGCAACTTTATGAAAGTAAAATCGATATAAATTGCATATGGCTCTTGGGATAGATTTTATAAACTGGGTGTTTTTCTTGTAGTAACATAAACATCTATGAATATTAAGCCTCTTTTTTTGCAATTCAATTTTAATCTTTCAAATATAGAACAGGGACTATTTTCCTCTCACTATGTAATTTCAATTCCCAGTTTTGCTGATGGCATTTATGATCATAAATAGAGATATTAAAATATAGAGGCACAAAATTTGCTGAAGTGATTTGCTGAGCAGGCTGCATGTGCATAAGTAAAAGATGCTTAAGTGCACATAAAACTTTAAAAAATGATCCCCTTGAACAGTTCTTTTCACAGTGAGGATTATGAAACTTTACTGGATTACAGCAAATGCAACAGAGATTGTGACCCTGGCAGTGGTTTGAGTTTGTTTTTTTCTGTCATATGAGATTTCATGAAATAATGAGCCCAGAAGTAGTGTAAGAACAGAAACAATTTAGGAAGTTTTATTGTAAAGAGCTTAATTCTACTCAGAATTTGTCTTGTGGGGTTTCTTCATTTCCTTGCTAATTTTACAGTTTGCTGGTTGTGTGTGCCTGTACATGCAGATCTCTCTGTCTTGGGAAGGGAATGGATTTGGCCTGGTGATGAGAGTTGCTTTTGCAACCAGTATTTTAGGAAATGTTTGGAAAACAATTATAGTGGAATAATAACGATTTCAGTACCAGCAGAGAAAATAAATGTCAGGTGTTTGTTGGAAGTCACACTTGAAGAGTGCAGTGTGTGGAGCACTAATATTGCTGGAATGGAGACTGATTGTGAAGACATTTGATAAACCTAACTTTGATTCCACTTTTTTTGCAGTGTAACTTTATTCCTGAAAACTTGTACTCGTGCAATTTTGCTGAGATTTCTGAAGGGCATTAATTTGCTTGCAAAGTGTCTGCATTTTTTTAAATTACCCAATGAATGCAGCTGGCATTAATCACGAGGTGAAGAGCCACTGCTCAGAGTGACAACAGGGCTATGCATCTTAGTCAAGAATTTGAAGTGACTAGAGTGAAATAATTCAGAAGATAAAACACAGAGGGCTCTAATCCTATTAAAACATCTCAGTAAATAATATTTTTTTTTTGTTACAGGTTTAATTTCCAAAAATTCTGAGGTATTTAGAGGGACTAATTGTAAATGATACATACCCATTGTTACTTTGGTTAATAAAAATGGTAATACCTGTGCAAAGCAGAACTGCTTTCGATGCTGTAATGTAATTGCATCTTGAAAAACAACATAATGAGGCAAAAGAAAACCCTAGGAATATGTAATTTCAGAGTCAATATCCTGTGGATTAAGAAATCCTGTCTGGGTGTGGGGAGCACTTTTAAACTGGGCAGTAGAACTACCTGTCTCTTACTGTGCTATTCACTTTGGTTCATTAATTCCAAGTGTAAAATTGTTCTAGGATTTCTGTAGTTTTCACAAACTGAAATCAGATTTTTAAGCTGATTCTGAAGCTGTAGTTACTTCTGAGCTTTTTTCCTTGTACTTCTCTATAGTGATTATTCATGTCCTGAGTACATCAAAACAAAATTAGGGCAGAGAGAGCTAAAACTGTCCTTATCTACCCTGGAATATCCTATGGCATACTCAGATCTTTCTGCACTTCCATTCAGGACTAGAAATGATTTGTGGAGTCAGAATGCATTTTTATCTTTGAGATTCATGTTTGAATTTGAAGAAATTATAGGGAAGACTCTTAGAAAAAATCAGAGCCCAATGGTCATGCTTCTAAATTTACTAGTTGTGTTTCTTTTTCCTGTCTAATTTCCTTAGGAACTGAACTCATGTGAGAACACAGGTTGTCCAATATGTTCACACCCCAAAAATTTAATCTGGACTGTCTTCCTGTGTGAAACCTTTTGTACAGCATTTATCTTCACTTTATGTGCAGGCTTTTGCTATGTTAACATTGCTACTGTAGCTGTGGGAACAGCACATTTATTGCCTGCATTTTTAGGCTGTGAGCTTCTTTTTTTGATGGTAAATACAAATAATGTGTCTCAATATGAGCAGAGCACATTTTGAGCATTTAGCCATCTACTTACACAGTGTTTGGACATCAGTGAAGAGCATTATGTAAAGAATCTTCATTTTCTAACTTGCAGAAAATTCATTGTGGAAGTCGGAGAATGAAATAAAGAAAAATGCATTTATTTAAACATAGCTTCATTAAATGATGTACTTAAGAGATACTAGCTCAGATCTCTACAGAAGTGTTTTGTTGTTTTGGTTTTTTTTCCTTGCAGGATGAAAGTGTAGCACTCAAGAAACATGGATAATTCAACTATCAAGTAAGATAGAAACTAGTAGCACATGAGACAAACCCCTGCTTTAAAGTCCCAAGAGAAAGTCAAAATCCCTCTGCATAGATGCTAATAACTCCATTTCCAACCTGGGGGATGAGAACCACAGAATGTTGTGGGCACGTGGAAGCACTTTTGGGGGGTTTTATTCTGCACTGTGTGTGCTGAGATTCTCAGTGCTGCAATTCTTGCTTTCCTTTCTGATCCTGTTTAGCTCCCGTGGCTTCAGGACACAACAGCAAACTGTAGCACCATGATAGGAATGATTTTGCAAACAGTGTCCTTTTTCTCCTGAAAATATGGAAAGTTAGAACATAGGTTTTGCATGGGAAAAACCTGCTTTTAGCATCTGGTTTTCAATATTCTTTGTTGAATTTGTACCTATATTTAGAATAATCCTTGAAACTTTTGAATCCTGAGTGTTTCATCTCAGAATATTGTGTTCCACTGAACAGGAGGCAGGTGGATTTCAGATTTCTGTTGCTCTTTTCTCCCATTGGTTTGTGCACATCTAAACTATAGTCTGGAGTTGAAGAGATGAGACTGCCCCTTTCCTGGGCACAGAAAGTGTTTTGCACTGGGAATGGTGTGTGCTGTGACACACAGAAAGCCAGCCCAAACTGGCCCTGGCGTGAGCAGTTGTGGCAAAACCAGTTCTGATTTTATTTCTTGTATGATTTTTTGAGGTGTCTCATAAAGCATCAGTCTAAGTCAAAGTTTGGAAGTTAGGGCAAACAAATAACATGGACATTCTGTTTTCAAATACTGAAAATAATCAATAGCTTTAGTTTGTGAATGAGAACAGGTATTCTGAGAAAAACTCAACTCTGTAAGGTGTGATAACCACCTCCACCTATCCCTTCATGCCTTCTAGATCACCAAAATTTTAATATAGGCATATTTCAGCCTCCTCATATTACTTATTTAATTACTTAATTATCATCTTATGGGTGTTACTTAAGTATAATAGCTTCAAGTTTTCCTGTATATAATCTATTCTATCTAAATTCTATATGATCTATTTTATCTACCACTTGCTAGGTGTTCTGAAGAAAATAATCAGACAACAGGTTTTGTGCTAATTCAGTCAGTCTATTAATTCAGTCAGTCATTATAGCAAGTGTTATAACAATATTATTTTGGAGGGGGGTTTCATTGGTTTTGTTGGGGTTTTTTATTGTGAAGAGCTTTCTCATAGAAATGAGATGATCTCTGATTTTCTGGTTCCCTCCTTGGGTAAATATAGCCTGAATAAAAGTGTCTGGGAATGTGAGATCACCAAGGAATCAACCTTATATTTCATTTCAGAGCTGTTAGCTTCCGGTATCTCCAAAATACATTTCTCCTAGAGTAAATAAAACTCTTGAATAGTCACAAAGAATGAGACAGAAGAAGTAAACAAGCAGCACAGCACAAAAACCTCCCTGACCTCAGGTGAAATCACCATTCCTCCAGTGGGAGCTGAGCTGACTAATGAGTCAGGGTGCCTGTGAGGTGATGGAAACTGCTTGGAAAAGTCCCCTGCAAGGCTGGCTTTTTATGGAGATTTTCTGTAGGAGTTTATTGAAAATTCACACGTTAATTGTACTCCACCAGGCTTCACACAGCTCTCCCTGCTGCCACACACACAAATACTGCAAAGACAAATACTGCCCCCCACACCTTGCAAGTTATTTTGCACTGGGCCATTTCTGCCTGAATAACAACTTCTTTTGGAGATTTACTATGCTGCAGGAACAGCTTTATGTGAAATCTTGTGAATTTGGAATATTCATGTAAGATAAATTACTTTTAAATTGAATTTCAGGAATGCAATTGATTGTGTTTGCCTGGCAAGAATAGGGAATTATCCACACAGTTATCTATAACTTAGAACTGCTGCTTCTGCACAAGTAGCAGAATAATTTGGGGATATTTCTGATAAAGGGCAGTATATTTCACATTGCTTTAGATTACTTGAGAATCAGAAAAGCAATGTTCTGCTAAAGTATATTTTCAATCCATCTTCTAAAAGTAAGGTAAAGGTTGACTTTTCAAGTTATAAAATCAGAAATATCAAAAAGTTTCTTCCCTTCATCTCTGAGACTTTTCTACTTGAAATCATTGCACATCTTTCAAAAACTTTTTTGTTGTGGGTTGTTGTTTTCTTACAGTCAGCATAGATTGGAATTTACTGTATTCCTTAGAACACTGCTCCAGTATATGTTATTGACCATAACTTTTCAGTGGTTATAAAAAAAACCAAACCCAAAGACAGTCATATGACATGAAATTGGATAAGTGGCTTGATTTTATTCTGGCATTTGACATTCTTAGCTGTAAAACCTTTTCTGCATCTGTCAACAGGGAAATCATTCTTGCAAATTCTTCAGTGGAAGTAAAAGGTAAAATCCACCCAGGAAGGGCAAGAACATTGGAAGGTTACTTAATCAGCTTTGTAATTTACAGTGAAAATAGATATTTTTATTAGTCAGGAGTAACTTGTATCATAACATGGTGTTGCTCACTTGAGAAAATAATTTGGTTTTGATTGCAAAGGAATCAGGTGCTTTTGGAATGCCAGGTTAGCAATGAATGTCTTGATTATGAAGCAGAAATTTACTTCTTCATCAAATAAGTGAAGAAAGAAACTCAAATGAACACAATAACAAGATTTTTGGAAAAAAAAACAACACAGTTGGATTTGATTTGAGAAGAGGAATAGCAGGCATATGCCATGTGTCATTATAGGAGAGAACTGGCGACAGCATTATTCATTATGTGCTTTCAGAGTGCCCTAAATTGGAGTATAAGATTATTGGAAGTGGTTGATTTCCCCAGATTACTGCTTAATAGTGACTAAAGGGCCCACATTACTCATATTTGCAAAGAAAATAGTGCCAAAAAGCAGCAGTGGTTGACTGGAATGAAATGTGGAGCCCTCAGGGTTTTAGCTTGAGATGCAGCTTAATTGTGTGTCTCTTGCTTAATACAAATGTCCCTGAGTCTCTGAGGCTGCTGTGCTCTCAGCACTTGCAAATTGATCCAGCACTTCCCAAAGTATTTACTGGGGATTTTTTCTTCACTGCTTTCTAAACAAATTATTCTAATGACTTCACAGACCCAAGTAGGTTTCCCTATTCCTGGCTGTTGTTACCAAATTCCTTCAGCTTCCTGCCAGCTTTGGTTTCTTTCCTTTATCTGCTTAAACTCCTGTAATGCCGTGGTTGGAAAGGGGTTAGAGCCTGATGTCACTGCTGCAGATTTCCTTTTGCAAAAGGAAAATGC
The DNA here is from genome assembly GCA_013400255.1 of Sitta europaea. Classification (NCBI taxonomy): domain Eukaryota; kingdom Metazoa; phylum Chordata; class Aves; order Passeriformes; family Sittidae; genus Sitta; species Sitta europaea. Next base: position 952,017 of record VXBS01005740.1, read on the forward strand.
AAAAATTTCCTTTTGCACTTGTAGAAAACCAGGAAAAAATGACCCAGCTGGGATTAAGGTGTGTTTGCTGTCCTACAGCTGCTGTGTTGCCTCTTGATAATGAAATATAAGTGTGATTAATTACTTTTAACTAAAGTAATTCATGTTTTCAAGGAGACTTGCTAAAGTACTTTTAGAATGGGTTTGTACTGTGAATTTTATTATACTTTTGGGGGGATATGTTGTTCTACTTGGACAATGTTTTGCTACATTGATTGTGGGGCATGCACAGAGAATTCTTGAAGAAAAGCTAAATTAGGAACAACCTGACTTTTCCACGAATTTCCACCCCCTCAAAAAATTTAATTATTTATTTCACGGTATTTACAATTTCTCTGACAGATACTATGAAACTAAGCAAAAATACCACATTATTGTGAAATGAGATTATTTTGTTGTGTGAAGGTGCTGGGCTGACATGCAGAGGAATGAGTTTGAGTTCAGTGCTGTGTTGAATTCCTGGTATGGCACACAGGACTTCTCTGATTCTATTCCCAGGTGATGAAAGGGAAATGAAAGTACTTTATTTTTACCTAGTGAAAATGTCAGGTCTAAGTAGTCAAGACTTTTACATAGAAATACCTTGGGAAAGAACCTAAGAATTCATCCTCTCCATCTGCTTTAATTAGCAAGACTTGGACTAAAGTATTTAAATGCTCTAATATAAATAAGGAGATGAGCAAAGGAAGAAATTTTTCCTGTATTGTGATCCTGATTTCTACCTTTCCTGCAATACATCATAAATAAGGTTTAAAAGAACCTCCAGATTGTGGAAATGATTTCCAGGTTTTGAATTCAGAGGGATTGCTGAAGTCTTTGAGTCAACATCTTAAATCAGGAAGTACCTAGGATTGACTGCTAAAGTCTATAAATATTAACAAACTAAACCCAAGATCTTAAATATATTCAAAATAAACTGAACTGTTCACCTGCTGTTTCACTGATCCCTGAGAAGTGCATCTCATAATACTGATGTCATTGCCATGTTCTTCAAAGAGAAAATTACTGATGAGGATTTTTAATTGTTAGGTTTCCTTTAGCTTAGAAAATGAAATTGCTGCCTTACACTGTTCAGCAAAACTTCCAGTGAACGTTTGTGACTTCTGTAGATTAGAGTTTCTCTGGTTTTGAGAGACATTTCTCCCTGAATTCAGGTGCTTACACAAATGAAGTTACTTATTGCATTGTATTAATTCCAGATTTCTCCTTTTCAGAAGTTAGATTTGCAGTTGATATTTCTGCAGTGCACTGCAATGGTAACAGTGCAAGGACCATAATCCTGGGCAATCCTTGAAACATTGTGGAAGTAATACAATGGCTGAATATCAGTAAAGGTATATGAGCTGATTTGATATGAGTGTTTTTAACGTATAGGAGAAATTCAAGATGCAGAATGAAATTGCTTGGGTTCATTTTAAGATGAAAACTCAAAATTTGGATTTAAAAAAATTCTAGAAGGAAGAAAATGTGTAAAAAGCTACAAATTACATTTGAAAATCAGAAGGAGCAGTTAAAACAAGCACATGAATAATCATGAAATAAGCTTTTATTGATCAATTATTAGCTGGTGAAAGCTCCTTTCCATTGCTCTGTGTAAAACCCCACTGAACAGATCAGATTCCTTCCACTTCCATGTAGCAAGAATTAATATTTTTCAAGGTTATGTTTCTTCCTGCCTGTACAGTTTCATATTCATCTTCCACCCTGTGGGCAAAGAAAGGACATCTTTGGTTATGTAATGTGTTTCCTAAGTCAGGAAATGCTTTCACTGTGTCAGGGTCCCAGGTGAGCCAGTGGCAGTCCCTGGTTCTTCAGGAGGGCTCAGCTGCACAGTGAGTTTGTTCTCCCAGCCCTGGCTGTCCTGCCCTGCCCACAGGACATGGCCAGGAGGTGACAGTGGCTCCTCTGGCCCCCAAACCCTGCTCCTGCCTCCCTCCTGCCAGCTTCTCCCACTGGCCCTGGGGGTCCTGGCTCTGCTCTCCATGCCCCAGCAAGGTTTGCATTCCCCATGTATATACAGAGCATATTTATCTCCAGCTCTCTCAATATGAAATGTGCTTTTCCATTGCATTGATTCAGCAAGGACAAGGGGCCCTGTTGCTTTTTATTCTCTCTGAAGCATTGAAGCACAGACCCAGCCAGAAAACAGGTGCATGTGAAAAGAGCACAGTGTCTTGCTGCTGTGTCTGGTTCACACACTAGGGTTAGGAGCAGCTGACCAAATACAGGACAGGAATTTTATTTTTTTTTCTCTCAGATCATCTGGACCTCTCTTTGTGTCTTGTCTGCAGTAAAGAAAACAATATGAGTATCATATAATCATCTCCCTGCCATTTGGGGAGCGATATTTGTTATTTGCCCTGCTCTGGTAACCACATTTTTACTTTCTTCCACCTCTTCTCCTGCCCTCTGGAAAGGATGATTTAATGGCCTGTGGGCTGGATGTCAGACCAGAGGGTTTGGACCTGTCAGTCTTGGGTTTCTGTGAAAGCTGGGAAGGGCAGGTGCTCTAAACCTGACTGTGCTGGTTAGTTACTGTCACAAAAATCTCTTACATGCATTGTGCCTCAAAACTCCCATCAGAAAAGCCTGGATATTACTTAGCAGCCTCACACATCATATATATTAATTGGAAGTATAATTTATTAAAATACTCATGTGAAGAAAACAGACTGTTTGGATTTGATATTCCACATAGTACAGGAAGATTGGAGCTCAGATCAGGTATTAATTACTCTTCAAATGTTGCATGTTTTTTGTTGAGTGATTCCATGCCATTAATGCTGCCCAGTTGATGGTCTCACCCTTGTAATACTGTCCTTTGCTTCCTTTCCTGGCTGTTGGATGTGGTGCTCTAACCATCACCCTGCTGTCAGTGTTCACTTCTACTCACGCTGTGTCCCAAAATGCGGAGTGTGTTGAGCACTGACTGAAATGACTGTACTTGTTCCTCTGGCAGGAGAAGGCTCAGTGCAGGGCAATGGTGTGTCTCAGGGCTGGAGAGGCTGGGATTCACATTCACAAGAGCAGCAATCCACCTCGTGCTGCAGATAATAGGAGACAGCACTTTGCTGGGAGCAATGGCTTTCATCTCTGCTCTGTTGTGTGAAGCCAAAGCCTAAGGCACTCAGATAACACATATTAATAGGGACAAAACTTTCAGTGTTCTGGGAGTAAATATTCACCACTTCCCTGTTAATCCATCCACTTTGATTGTGGGATATAAAACCACATGGAGAAGTATCTGCCTCTCTGCAGATGGAATATTTGAAGGTAGAACTGCCTGCATTGGAGCAGCAGTGCTGTATGCAAGGGGAAGTAATTCATGTCACCTGGCCCTCTGAGGATGACTGGAAAACCCTGGTTGCATATGTCTCTGGAAAGAATCTGTATTTTCCCTGTACTTTTCACAGGAGTACAGGTAATCTGGATTTCAGGTTCACAGTAGGAGGTTTTCTTTACTCTCCCAGCATTCTCTGCTTGTTTATTCTGCTGGGTGAAAAATTAACCTTTTCCAAAAGCCAGAAACTTGCATTCTTTACCTAAATAAAATGTGCCCTTCTCATGGTTGTGTAGATTTATCAATAATCCCTTCAATGCAGGAATGAGTTGGGTTTGCCATAAAAGCAGACACATCCTGGCAGAACTTTGCTTTCATGTCAGAGCTGTGCTGTTCTGTGATCAATGCAAGCAAAACTTCTCATCATTTAATGTCATTAACTGCAGTTTATGCTGATGAATACTGTTTGTGAGCTTCACTCTTCCCAGGAATACAGTGTCCACTGGTAAGTTCTTGTTTCCAGGCTCACAGGAGCATGTGAATGGTGTTTTTTATGGCAGGGCCCAGAACACAGGGACCAGGGGGAAGGAGAACAGCTCAAGCTGCTCGAGCAGTTTTGCTCCAGCACATAGATTTTATGCCAAAAAATGAAATAGTGTCCTAATGATGTTTAGCTCAGCTCTAATAATGATCTCAGTGTAAACTATTGTGGCTGCTGTATTGCTTTGGGTGTTTTATTAGTTGTAGACCAGCTCAAACCTAATAGTTTAAATGTATGTGGTATTGTATAATCAAAAATACAGTGTGAAGCAGTGTTTATTTGCATGTCTTTGGGTTTGCTGCAGAGTTATGCCTACTGACAGCAGCAGTTTGCTAAAATATTTTTGGAATTTATTATAGCAACATGCAGTATCTGTTTGTATGTAAAGTCCTTGTACATAAAATATGTGGGGTTTATATAAGAAATCTCTTGGATATGTTTTGAAAGAGGCATTGTCTAGAAAATTGCAATCCCAAATGCTTCTGTTCTCTAGAAAATAATTTTATTAATTTGAAAGAGCACATGAGATACTCCAAATGAAAGTATTCTAGATAATCATGTAAGATGCAATGAGAAAACTGATGAAAAGCCACAGAAAATTTGAAAGCCAAATATTATTCTGTTGTCTGCATGTTAGCATGAAAAGCACAGCCTGTAGTGTGTGTATTTCTAGCTCTGCTTTGCCTGACTTCTCCTCCAGTGTCAAAACCTTAAAACCCTGCAATAATTTTATTCCATTTTCTACTCACTGCGCTACGAGACTAAAAGGATTTTAATTAGGCCCACTCCACAAGCTGTATGAGAGCATCACCAGTGCCTGTTCATGAAATGAAAAATAAATGAAGCAAAAAGATGCTCCAATCTCGGGCATGGTTTATTGGGGTTGACAGTGGTAACTTATTTAGCAGGAAAGAGGCATTCTCTTCAGGCCTTGAATTACTGCAGCAGCTCTGGGGTCTGTGCCATGCAGAGGTTGCATTAGAATATCAGAAATACTCTGTCTTTCCCTTGAAAGTTTCTGTTAAGCAGTATTTTGGCTAGCACCCAAATTGCATGTAAAATGTGTTGTTTTCCTCGTTCAGGGGCAATGAGAGATGCATTTGGAGCAGTGCTATCAACTGGCATTCACAAATCTGGACACCATGGGGGAGTTTATTAATTTGTTTATTAATTTCTTCAACTTCATTTCAGTCTTTTCAGAGGAAACAAGTGAGTTCCTTTAAAAATGATTCAAAGTTTTCAACTATGAATAAAACTGATTAAATTACATTGAAATACCCTGATCTAGTGTGAAGTTGGCACAGGACTGTAAAATAGCAAATAGAACAAGAACTGCCATCATTACAGGTCTGAAATATTTTGTACCAGTCTATTGGGCCTCATTTTGTAATTCACTAATTTGATATTCAAATTCTGTTTGATGTTGTTGCTGCGGCATCCCTACCTAAATTAACAGTACTGAACTCTAATCTAATAGACCTATATTCCACCCACACTTTGATTTCTCAGAAACTATTAAAAATTAGTCATTTATTATTTAGCAAACCTTTACTGTGTGTTTTCTCTGAGCTGTAAGCAAAATTTCAAGGTATTAAACAAATTTAGAAAATAACAGTGGGGGTTTGCAGGAAAACATCACTTCCCAACAATTAATAACTGCATAAATGTATGAAGCCAGGCAGGCTTTTGAAACTTATTTTTAATTTTATTCTTATCCTTGGTAAAAGTGAAATGTCCTGTTTTTCTTGCTGAGCAGGCTCTGTCTATGCTGCCTTCCTTGGGAGGAAGGACACACATTGAATAGGTGCATTTCTCTGCTGCTCTGCATTCCCACTCAGGGCTTGGTGCCTGTTCAGCTGAGCAAAATCTGTGGTCATTGTGGGAAGCAGAACTTTCCAGTGTCTGGTTCTTTAATGCATTTATCCAATTTTTTTTTTTTTTTAATTTACTTTTCTTTTTGTATTTCTGGTATGGTCAAATCTAGGGCAAATTCACTGCGTCAAAACTCAGAAAATGCATTTTGCTTCCTCACTCCCCCCTCTAAATCAGACAGGTGTTGTGTCACTTGTTCCCTCCAGGGCCCAAGGGATAACATTCCCCACTTTGTTCAACTGGATTTAGCTCAGGAACCTTAGCTTGAGTCTTCTCCCAAGATTAAAGTTATTAATATTCATTTAGCTCATGTTTCCTGAGAAGGTAACAGGCTAAGATGCCCCTGGAACTTTCTGAAGTTTTTCTCCCTATCAGATATTGCAATCTGATAAAAAGCTTGTAGCTCTTGCAAGACATTTCACACACCCCCTTCCCAAGGAAAATGTTATGTGGGCAGTGTAATATTTCATTCCAGTTCCTAAGTTTTGCCTTCTTAGAGCAGCAGGGCAGAAGTGTCAAAGGGCTTTATTTCAAGCATTCTCTGCTTTTATTGGAGCAGGCAAGCCAGTAAATGAATTTAGCTTTAGAAAGGAGGGGTAGTTTTGTTTGTGGTAGTTTGTTCCCCCATGTCTAATTGTCTGCCAGTCCCTCATCAGACCTGTCTTGCCTTCATGAGTGTAGGACAAGTGTCATTGTTAATGCTGGAGCTTTAATGTGCCTTGCTTTAATGCTGGAGCTTCAGATATCTCCTGCTATTTTAAGGAAAACTTTCATGTGAGACAACAGGTTTGCAGCCCTCAACTTGATTCTGCAAAATAACTGATGCAGGGAACAGTCAACTATCTCCTCTCTAACTCTTTTATTTATTTTATTTTTTTTTTTAATGCCACCCATCTTATTGGCAAACAATGAGTCCAGGCTTTTGGGCTAGATACAGGGAAATATCAAAAATTGGTTAATGCATGTGAGCTCAGAATTGTTACAGTAAGGCAGAGACCCCGAGGTCAGATGGGGGCAGAGAGGCTGCATGTTTTGCTGATTTGATTGCCATGGCTCATATTATGAGTTCTGGAATTTGTGTGGAGTGATTTTTATTAGTGTGGTCTGCTTAAAACCATTCCTGGAGGAATATACAGGTAAATACTTGATGCCTTGGAGCAGGGCAGTGACTTATTTTGATTTGTTTTGTGTTCAGTCATCAGTTCTACAATGTTTGTCAATGCCTTTAAGTGCAGACAAAGATTCAGCAGAGAAATAATAGAACTTCAGATTTTGTGTCTGTAATTACTGGTGTTAAATACGTCAACTGAAGGCTGGGGGTCTCTTCCTTACTGTTCCTTCTTTTTTGATGCTTCAGTCCTGGAGTTTAGAAATGGCAGCCTGCCTGTCTTAAAGGTGTTCTGGGCTTTATGGTGCACATTAAAAATTACAGCTCTGTCAGCTGGACATCTCCCACTGTGCTCCCAGAATCCACCTTTGAACATCAACAATAATGACCTGCTTTCCCTAGGTCCTGGAAACCTCACTGACTCGATTTTGAATTTTGGGTATTTAAGATGTCTGCAGGGGAGGAGAAATGTTTTAGGTGAATGAAAACAATTAAGGTGATCAATGAGAAAGTTCTTTTCCTTTTTTTTTTTTTTTCCCACCTTACTTGGCAGTAACTTCCTGATGTCTGTATAGGAAAATACCTTAATACTTGTACACAGATGCTTACAAGGCACACACACAGATGTCTCTTAGATTAAATCCAAATCGTGGGGGGATTTTTCAGCACTCCCCAGCCCTTGTTGCCTGCTCCTGCAGGCACCATCACATGCATTTTGTTATATCTGGACTGAAGAGACTCTGTTTGACATCTGTTGCTAATGCTGCAATCAGATCGATTGCTACCCTTTGTGTCAATTTTTCACAAAAGTTCCATTTTCTGGTTGCTTGGGTTTGTGTTTTTTTTAGTCTGTTTGTGTCTTTGGATCTTTGTTTTGTATTTGTTTTGTTTCATTTTTGTTTGTCTGGTGTTTGTCGTTTTTCTTTCATTTTTTTTTTTTTTCTTTCATCTACTTCCCAAACCCCAGAAAACCAAACCTCTTTTCGAGAAGAATTTTATGCTATTGGCAGTTAAAACTATATTAAATTTCCTTATTTGATTTTTCTTTTTTTCAAATTAGTCAATGTAGTTGGCTTAGTATGAGCTCATGCATGTTGCAGCAGTGCAAAGGACTGACTAATTATAATATGATAAAAAGGCAGAAAGTTTGCCAATACTTATTAAGAGTCAGTTGGAAATAGGACTGTTTGAATGCATAATAAATGGGCTTTAGTTTTGTATATTGCTAGTAAATAGAAATTATTTTAAAAATCACCTTTTTCAAAATTAAATGCTTTCTCTTGTGTATTTAATTTCTCCCCTTTGAAATCCATTTGGTGCTGAGCAGCTTCTGTGAAACTGGACCCAAATCTTTAAGATTTGTTTGTCTTTAACTGACTGGAGGCTTTAGTTAGCAGAATCTAGCCTTTTCAATCTAAACTAAAACTTCATTTTCTATTGTATAGATTTATCGGTTGGCAAAGCAGCTGGTGTGTAGCAGCAGAGAGGAGAACTTGCATGCTCTGCTAGTGAACAGCCAAGGGCTGTTATTTTCTTCAGTGTATTTCTTCTTAATTTCATGGCCAAAGACCACGTGAAAAGAAAACTGCTTTTCAGGCAAGAAGAAAAAGTGTTCCTGTTCACCAGAGGAAATGTCAAAAACAGAA